>CM023533.1:31974809-32320069 GCA_013350335.1 Chimonanthus salicifolius | reverse complement strand
TCTATTGATCTATGTAACACTAGAAACTATGACTTTCTGAATGCTTTAAAATGCAATGATTCCATACCTTTACGGCATTTGGTGAAGCCAATAATGTTTGCAATGCTGAGAGTCAAGCAAACTCCTACAACTAGAAGAAAATCGGCTTGGAACCTTACAAGTGAAAATATTCCAAGAAGTATCCATGCAACAGCCTGCAAAATGAGAAAAGCACCATCTTAGAAAACAAGGAGTTGCTACCTGAGGTATGGTTATCATATGTTGTTTCACATTCATCATATTTGCCCATAAGAACATTGATGCATTTCTTGCAAAGATCTCATGATTTTCTTGTACATGGTAACCACTTGTTCAAGTTATCCTTTTCAACTGGTAATAAAATCATTGCATCAAAGAAAAAGAAAGTGTATGCTTACATACATGCAAGATGCATGCTGATATATTCATATACAATACATAAATCAACTCACACAATTGTACTCAAATTTCTAAATACATGCATAAAGATTTTTGCTAGTGTAGCCCAAACTAACTGAACAAAGTGAAATTCTATTTGCGAGGATATAGAGAATATGAAGGTGATTGGGTCAATCAGAAATAACTTTGAATCGTGGCTATAATTACATAAATTTATTTTTCTATAATACACATATCCATTTGGGTACTCACCGTGAGGTAGAGTGTCCACCAAAAGAGCCATGAATCCTTCTTGTTCACCCGAGCCAAAGACTATATCAAACATAGAATAAGACGTCCGAAGGATGGAAACTTCAAACCAATAATTGCATGGAAAAAAAAATTTCAACACTCAAGAGAGATGCATCCTAACAGAATTTCCGTAAGTTTTGGCATAGAAAAAGGCATAAGTTTAGCATAAGCCAACACAAACCTCTTGATCAAGGCTCTCATATTTCCAAACACTCTCCCCTTCATCATTTATTTCATTCCACCATCTTAAACCAACCAATATCCTTCCACTGACGTTCTTGACAACCCAAAAATCAAGAGCAGCAAGAAGAACAGTGACAACAAAGATAATGACAAAGCTGTTAACAAAAAGCGTGGATAGCACATAGAACACCAAAGCAGCAGCCTGTACAAGTGTTTAGGGGAAATCTTAGTATGCATAAATGGGTTTAACAAGGTAAATCTGGAAATGGCTATAATAGAACCAATACTTTGACCTTGAAAAGGACATGAAAAACACATGTCTTTGGGTTGCATAATTTTCCCTTGTACTCTGCAAAAGAGGCAGTGACATATGTTGCTTAGAAAATAGAAAAAAGATGAATAAAAACTAAATGCATGTAAATACATTCACACAATGGAAGAAATCAAACACATCAATTTTTAAGAGCAGTGAGGATAATATCAAATATGCAAATCATTGTGCAAAGAATTAGCTGATATCATGGGATATACCTTAAAAAGAGAATATAAAGAAAGATGGTATGTACTACTAAGATACAAGGGAAAAAGAATTAGGAGCTAATGAACTCATGCTGGAGGAAAGATAGAGACGGAGGAGAGAGGATCCCTACCAAGTAGATACAGTCAATTAAAAGCAAGGAAAAACTTTATTGTTGTTTTAATTTGTTCTGTGTGATTATGAATCAGAATAAGTGCATTCACAAATAAAATTTGCTTAATGCATATCCATTTTTTCTCCACTTAAGTAGAGCAAGAATGGAGTTAAAATAACATTTCCCAGCGCCAAATGGTTTCCACTTTCCACGTATATGAACACCACCATGGGATTCATGACAGAATGTATACTGTTTTTGTTGTGTACACATCTTTTTGTAATTATTTTTAATCCACAATGTTACGTATCTCAATTTGTAGCTGGGTTGACCTTGTTGTAACCCCTCAATTAAAGGATAATGTTACTATTGTAATTATGATAGAATGTTTATAAATTATGAGCCTCTGTCAAGATTACGCATTCGTTTGCAGCAAAGTCTCTCTCCCTCACACACACAAATATGCATGCACACACACACACACACTCTGTCTCCATTGCCTCCTTTTCATTCTTTGAATTTTTGCAACTCATCATCATCAATTCAAGCCACTCACTCTAGTTCCATTTACACCTTGGTGCTCATAATGCACCAAAATGGCAAAACCATTTATCAAAAAAAGGCACATCTAGACTTCAAGTCCCTTTAACTCGTGAGGGTTGGCTTGATGGTCAAGAAACCGGCCTAAAATGTGGGAGGTCTTGGGTTCAAGTCACTCTCAACACAAAAAGGGTCACTCCCCATAGTATACCCGATGTGTGGATAGGGAGGTTTGCACATGCCCCAAGGATTAGTCAGGTGCTCTAAGAGGCCTTGGACACCTTGGTCTTCAAAAAAAAAAAAAGAGTTCTAGTCCCTTTGTACTTCTTGATACCATGTTTTCAACCAATGAACAATCTAGATGTGAACGAAAATGCAAGTGACACCTTCAGTTATACAATAAACTCAAGCAACCAAATCTCCTGTTCAGAAGCAAATTTCTCATCCATTTAGTTTCAGGATCCAGACTTGCATCCCCTTCATTTCCAGATCCAAGTTCAGACAAAGATGCATCAAAATCATGTATATGAAAACAGGAGTGTTAACATTAATGTAGTAGGAACACTATTTATTTGTCTTAGAAATGTTGAGAAGTAGGGGAGGAAAGGAGAGGGAAAACAGCCAGGGACGGATTTTGACCTCAATTCAAATCTGAATCCACTTGGATTTTGGACAAAGACCTCTCTCTCTATTTTTTTGGTAAGAGTAATTTAAAGCTTTGGATGTCAACTTGGATTGAGAAACTACAGGAGATCCATCCTTCGATAAAAAGACTTATTCTCTCATAAAAAATGAGAGGTAGAACCAATAAAGATTCCTTTTTCGATTCATCCCAAGAGTTGAATGCCTCATTCAAGAATTATTTTTTATCCAATCCGTAAGAATCGATTAGAAAAGGCAAATCCCTTATGATCCACTAGACCGGACTCGGTTATTGTATAGTGAATAGATCTGCCATTTCCTGAAATCTCTCTTCTGATTCAAAATCATGGTGTAACTTGTGTCCCCCTTTGTTCCGGTCATGGAATAGATGAAATAAATCCAAAATAGATTTTTGTTCTAGAATTAAATCTTATTGGAACCATCCATATCTGGTTCATCCTTCGAAACCATATCACATCTCTCAAATCAACATAGATCATGTATCCAACATCCTTGTCAGATTCAAATCCAAATTTGGATCCCTTTGAAATCAACATTGATGTTGATTTGTCCTGATGCAAACTGAACCCAACCCGTGTCTGTATCCCTATTTGTGAAAGACCAAATTGTGGTTTGATGGAGGCATATCATGTATTGATCGTTGTAAAGAACAAGCAGAAATGCAGAATATAACTATTATAATACAACTCCTATTACAAGCACTGTTTGGACGAGTGGAAAAGTTAGTACTTCTGGAAAAATAATAATTTTTTTGTCATAGTCAAAGCAATTTCAACTTTTAGGGGGAAAAAAAAGGGATGGTCCCCTTTCAAGAATGTAATTCCTTTCCATGCATCCAAACACAGAAAAAAAAAATCTTGTACATAAAACAAGGAATGTGATCAAATGAATCGATTCATATTATCAAAATCCCTCAACACCGAAGTTGACTATCACGAGGCTCGGTCCAAATCCTTTAAATTCAGTATAAGATTCTCAACAAAAGCAAGAAACACAACATTTTGAGATGGAAGCAGCTTCGAATCGATGGATACTTTTGTATGCATGGAAGAGAAGATACTTTCTTGAATAATAGCGATAAAATAGAAAAGGGTTTAACCATTTTTATTGAAAAAGTGTTATTTTCCAGGAAAGCACTTCCCTTTCTATGCATGTATATTTTTTAACTAAAAATACAAAAGGATTAAACCATTCTGGTTAAAATTGATCATTTTCCATGAAACACTTTCCTTTTGACATGGATTAAGAAGGACAAGTGAACACCATTTCACCAGAAGAGATGGAGAGAAGAGGAGAATCACCTGATCCATTTCAGCTGCCTCAGCTGTTCGGTTGAGGAGGAGAAGAGAGAGAGAGATTTCTTTCAAGGCAGTTTCTAAGTTGATGTTCTTCAAGCGAAGAGAAGAGACGACTGGTAATTGACACCTTTGAAGTGTCGCGATATTTTCCACGGGCACTGTTTACTTTTTACTTTATTTATAAAAAATTAATGATATTAAAAAAATATATGAAAACTAATATGAACAATTAAATTTCAAATATCGTCTAATCATTTAGTTTTATAATTTTAAACTTTAATGTTTTATCATTATAAATTTTATTTTTATAATCTATTTCACAAACTATAATATTTTGATAGAGAAATTTCTTTTTAATAATATCATGTATAAAGTTTTTTATCTATTCCACTAAATTATATAGAATTTAGATCATAATAAATATATTGTCTTCTCTCAGGAGAAAAATCACTGCTCCAACTTCTCTAAAATTGTTACTCTAATCTAATTTAGTAAAAGATGAATTAATTTTTTTTTTATCACGTTTCTAAATTCAAGCATGATTGAGTTGAGCTTGATCATAGAAGATTGTGTGATGCATATTAAATCACATGAACTCTGGTGAGATAAGACATTAGATGAAATTTGACCTTCATTCAATCATTCCGCAGTGTACTAAGTTATGTTTGCCTTACGAGGGGTGAGCATGGTGGGCCATATAGATCTTGTATAATAGTTTCATTTAAAAGCTGTATTTCTCTGTGAAAAATCATTTTAGTTAAATTAATCAATTTTTTATTTTTTATTTTACAAATGTTTAAAGAATAGAAAAGAACAATTTAGAGTGATCAAAATTTTGAGAGTTTTAAAAGCACAGTCTAGTTGAAAAAACCCTGAGTAAAATATTAAACCTATTTATTACAAGAAAATTATGTAATTTATTTTTTATTTATTTTTTTATATTTTCATTGAGCTCAAACTATAAGTGAATTAAATTTTAACTTTAAATTCAATTTATAACCACCTAATTTTAGTTGTCAAAATCATCAGGTGTTCTTGAATTAGATAACCAACTCCGCATGGCAATTATGATTCTCCAAATCTATAAGTTCGTTATTGAAGTGTAACACAGTATAATTATTGCAATTATATTGTTAACTGTTGGATTGGGATGAGATAACAATGTAAATCATTGTGAATGATCTTTCCATCCTCCAAGCTTTAGAAAAAAAAAACAAAAAATAAAAAGAAAAATCAAACCATTAAAGGCACACCTCTTATTCTCTACCTCCCACATTTATAGTCTAAGGTCATACACATCAGATATGGAAAATGATTACAAGCTCCATGGCTTTTGAATGAGTTCTTGAAGCCTACATTAGTCTTCAATAATACTCCCTCTGTTCCATTTTAGTTGTTTTATTTGAAATATTTGTATTTTTTAAGGAACTCTCTACATAAGACTAGCATTCCATGTGATCTCATTTATTTTCAACACACTTTATACTACTCAAATATAAATGAAACAACTATTTCAGGACAATTTCAAAATCTATATAAGACAACTAATTTAGGACAGAGGTAGTATAGTTTATTGGGCCTAGAACATTTAAGATAAAAGATCGAAGTTCCTTAATTGTGGTATGCTTGATCAAAGACAAATATTTACATTAATTAGAATGGAATGATTTTGATCTATTCAAATTCCTTTGCCAAATGGTTTTGACACACTTCTTCATATGAGGTTTTGCACAGACCACGTATTTATTTTCATGAAAATGAGTTTTGGACAAGAAAGTGATCATATTTTATTCTAGTAAACAAAAAATTGCAATTCACCTCTTAAAATTTCTGTTTGATTTTGTGATTGTTTGGATGAAGATGTATTAATTATTTGAATATGTTGGAAATGGGGAAAAAAAAAGTGACTCACCAATTTTTTTAGCCAATGTTACTCATCCCACGTGAAGAATCAATAAATAAATATACAAAATATCTCTCTTTGATGTGTTCCTTCTGCAACATTTTTCCTTTCTTCACATGTGATTTTCCCCTCTCCATTCTTTAAGGGTAAACGAAAAAACCCTTAATCTCCCCTTTTTTTTTTTTTTTTAATGACTGAGGTGTCCAAAATCTCTTAGAGGGCACCTGACTAGTCCTTGAGCATATACAAACCTCCCTACCCGTACACATCAGATAAAACTATGGACAATGGCCCTTCGGACCCTCATCTCCCATTATTGTTGTGACCTCCATTTATTTTTCAAAGATTTCTTTTAGTTTGAATGGGATGATGGGCCAAGCCTGGTTCAATCTAATCAGTTCAACTAGGATCATGTCACAACACCGAACCCATAAAATAATCAACATGTGCTTAAGCACTTAATAGATACTTATTAAGTATCATTTTAAAGGGCAAGTACTTTGGGACAGAGGGAGTATCATTTTATTTTTTTTCAATCAAATATAGACAACTTATTCAAGAAATCTCCAGTAGCCGACTAGGTAATTTATCCTGGCTCTAAAACACAGATATCGAACCTGCAACATCCCAGTGTTAACATGTACGGCAACAGTGCATTTTTGGGTTAAAAAAATAGAATTATTAAAAAAAATCACAAACTTTGCAAAGAGTTAATGACAGTACTGTTTTAACCATTGTCAATGTTCATACATCAGCTGTTGACCCGTGAGGTTACCCTTTTGAAAATCCAAGTGGATCATCATCATGAATTAGCATCAATCTCCTTTTGGATCCCATTAGAGATGGCACCCCACATTGGATGTTTTCGATGTGAAAAGCATACTTGAATTTAACTTCAAACGATTTCACAATCGTTACTCCAGCAGTGTGGCCTGCAACTGTATAGAATCCAACAGCCAGTCATCGACTAATTCAGAGGAGGATTAATGAACAATTTAGATTTACAATAAAACTGTAGCTCATATCTACCCTGTATTGGAAACCATAAGAAGATTGAACAGTTTTCCTTAGAAGGTCATGATATTTACAACAATGGAAGATTGTTTACACCATTCCAGTAGTGTATCAGCACTCTTACCCATACATGATCACTTTACCGATGTGTCCAACCAATAAACCTGATACTTTTACATGGTTGCATACTCGTAATTTCTAAAAATCTGCAGTTACATTAAGAGACAAACCATCATCTAAGGGCCATTCAATTAGAGTTTCGCCATATCACTCCTTTCTCAGGAGAAACTTGAAAGTGCTGAACGGAATATTAATCAGCTGATGAGCTTGAATAAAAATGTGCAACACAGAAAGAAACACAAGTTGTTGAATAAGGGTTCCATGATGACAGAAAAACGATTACTAAAAATATTAAAGACGGAAAACTTCATTATCAATGGTTCATTTATTGTTTTAGGCATGGAGAATGCCTTGTAATTGTATTCATTACCATTAGGTGAAGGTAAAATTGCCACATGTCAACAAGCCTCAAGTCCTTCCAGACAAGGTTATTCATTCAATCATCTGGATGTACCTGTTAGAGGTACTAATTTATGTCCCCCAAACAAACAGTTTTAACTTGGACATAGCATTATGTTTTTCATACCCTTGGCCTTTATGTTGTTCCCTTTACTGCACAAGATTCCATGTCCAAAGCTGATGCCAATATGGATTTCAAAAAACATCAGATAGGTAATGACATCCACTGTTTTCCAACTCTTGAACCTAACATTTTGCCATTCAGATGGCAACCCCTGGAAATTTCAATCTTTTGGGGACTGAATCTAGAGGTCAGCATGTAACTACAAAGAAATATCAAATGAAACTTGGACTCAATTCAATTAGATCAATGTTTGAATTGAGTCCAAGTTTCGTGTTTGACTGCTTCTAACCATGCTCAGTGACCAGTAGTTCCCATTGATTATAGTTGCATATATCGGAAGCTAGGTAGTGTAGTGTCTGAGCTCCATAGACCCTTCTAGTTTCACAATGACAGTACACTTATGGTGGAAATTAAGAGAAATATATATTATAATATATTTTTTGGTTTCCCACTTCATAAAAAAAAGGTTCAAAAAAAGTATGGTTAAGATTCGTCTCTCACAGAGACAAGGCTGAATCTCAACTTGACATCCAGTCAAGTTGACCAAGTCTCTGTCAAGTCTGCCAATATCTTATGACTGATAAGAGGCATGGCCAAGACCCACACCAACTTTGTATGGTTTAATAAGGGATACAAAGGAGGTTGATCATTCAACGTGCATGTTTGTCCTCAGTGCAAATAAAAAGAAGAAACAAAACCCACCATCTCTTTTAAGGAACCCATCTATTCATTATTAATCAAGGGCACCTAATGGAAAAATGTGTAATAAGTAAAAGATGATGGATTCCCTCATTGGATACAAGAATACATAATTACAAAAACAAAAAATAATGTAATTTACCTCAATAGTGTTTGACATTTATGAGTCTTCAGCTGGAGGGATGTCACTTAAATCTAGACCATCTGCAGGCAAATCTGATGATGATAGAGGGCCTAACATCCCTTCAGAGCTTAGAGTCAAACCGCTCTACAATGAATGAAAAAGAAGAAATATGCATTAGCTCCAAGCTAAGCATGCAAAATACTCAAGATATGCACATCAAGACTAAGCAGATATGGTAAGCTCAATGGTTCAATGTTAACCCACTTAAAGATTCATTGTCAATGTTGTGGAAATCGAATCGTATAGTAAAATTGTTATAAGTCTTGAGTATCAAATTGTGTATCGTAAACATAGAATCATAAGATTCTTAAATGTTTTTTGCCAAAAATTATATTATATGAAATAACATAAAATATACTTAAAAATCATCTATACGAGCCATTCTCCAAATTTCTTTCAATATTAAATGAATATCATATAATTACTTCAATGGAGTTCAAATTTCAAAGTTCCAAATTTAAAAAAGTATAATACTTGTATATACCGCAAGTGATGTTGTAAAATGTCACATTAAACTAAAAAGCCTCAAAAAAATCCAAATGTCATTCATACCCAATAACTCAAAAACCACAAAATAGAAAGTTTAATGCATTCACACTCCAAATAAGCTCATAATTCGATTCTAGAGGAATTGTAAAAAATTTAAACTGATATGGATATTTCCACTTGACAAATCATACGAATCATGAGATATGAATCCTATATGGGAAGATTTTAACAATAACTTTTATTATTGTGGACATTCAATAATAGGCTTATCCTTTGAAACATCCTCAAATTACAAATTTCAGCCATTTTTGGCCTAAACTTGGGCCAGAATACACATTATTAGAAATATCAGTCGTATTTCCAAATATTTCCAACATTTCTAAGTTTTGGCTGAAAAGTTTTGGTCCAAGAAGGGACCGAAAATTTTCTCCCAGCCAAAATTTGTCACTGAGCACACACAAATGTGCATGCACACTGAAGACCATATTTAACAACTCCACCCCCCAACCCCCCACTCCGAAAAAATAAAAATAAATAAATAAATAATAATAGGATGGGAAGAGAGCTTAAAGGCATGCAAGTGACTATTTGATGGGATAATGGAAAGCCAAAACGATGGTAGGTCCATTAAAAACAAAAGGGAAAAAAAGTATTTAGTTCCAAAATGGTCCTCAAGTTGTGGAAACTTTGATACGGAAACGTCAATCCGAGCCTTTCACAAGTAGGCAAAGTGGTGAGAAATGAAAAAAAAAAACTATTTGGAAACCAATTACTAGTCTAACTAGGTGTTAACATCCTAGCAAAGCAGAGGCAAACTGGAGATTGTTGGTTAAGGAAGTTGCCAAAGGAAGAAAATTGATTTTATTGCTGAAGAAAGAAACCAAACTGGAGGAGAAGGAGAATTCAAGGGTGGAATTGAGATATTTTGGGAATCTCCAAAGTTCATATGGGGGCCTACTCGACTTTTGTCCCACTTAAAGACCTTGACAACAGGCAGAACTGGATCATTTCTAATGTGTATGGGCCACATGATCAAGCTTCAAGGGAGTTTTTTGGGCGAAACTAGATGGAGTGTTTGATAGGGGGAGATGGTGTTGGTACATCGATGGGGACTTTAACGTCATTAGGTATCCTTTTGAGAGGTCTTCTGGGGGAGACTTAGATGTGGGCATGAATTCTTTCTCGAATTGGACCAACTGCAATGATTTGGTGGATTTACCTTTGATTGAGGCTTGCTTTACCTGGTCCAACCACCAAGATCCCCTGCACCCCCCCCCCACCCCCCCCCTTCTTCAATCCAGCCTTGATGGTTTGTCAATCTGGAATGGCTGGAGCTTTTTCCATACACAAGCCAATATGTGTTGCCAAAGCCGGTGCCTGATCACTACCATGTCGCATTGAACTCTATTTTGGAGAAATAGGGCTGACGTTGTTCATATTCAAACTCTCTTCACTTGAAGTGTATGGTTTCTTTGAGCTCGTTAGACAGTGGTGGGATGAGTTTGATATTCTTGGCTGACCAGGAACTAGACTAGTTGGAAAATTGAAAAAGCTAAAAAGGAAGCTGAGAGATTGGGCCAAGATCCAGTATGGGAACATCACTATAGTCAAAGAGGACATCCTTGCTCAAATCGCTAACATTGATAAGCTAAAGAAAGGGCTCCATAAGCTAATTTCTTGAGAAGATCTTCCCTTAAAGACCTATTCTTGAAAAAGGTTAGAGAAGAGATCTCCTCGCACCAATGTTCTCGTGTCCTCTGGCTAAAAGGAGGAGACAAAAATACAATAGTCCTCCACAATTAAGCCTTGGTAAGAAGGAGATGCAACGGGATCATTTCACATGAGGTTAGGGACTACTTGGTGAATGACAAAAATCGGGTCTGTTCGAAAATTGTAAACTTCTTCTTTATACCGAAAGGAGGATACTACGCTTGCTAACTTGACAACCTTCCTTTTAATTTGATTGGCCCCAAGGCAGCGGACGAGATATAGACCTTTCTTGGAGGATAAAATTAAGAATGTCGCAATTAATATGGCTCGTGACAACTCTCCTGGTTCGGATGGCTTCTTTATGGCCTTGTTTCAGGTGTTTTGGGACATGATTAAAGGCAATGTGTTGAATTTCTGCAACAATTTCCAAGCCAACAGGAAATTGCCCAATAACTTGGGATCCTCCTTCATTGTCCTAATTCCCAAGCTGAAGAGGGTTGAATGCATCTCTGGTTAATGGCCTATTAACTTGATTGGCAGTTGTTACAAAATCATTACCAAGGTCTTAACAATGAGACTCAGGAAGGTGCTTCCCTCAATCATTTCACTTTCTCAGAGTGCTTTCATCTTCGGCCATCAAATCCTGGATAGTGTCATGATGGCCTCGAAATCTATTCACTTGAGATTTTACCAAGGTCAACCCGGTATCATCTGCAAGCTGACCTCGAAAAGGCATATGACAAAGTCAAGTAGGACTTCTTTCTTTATCTTCTCAAGAGGATGGGGTTTGGCATGAAGTGGAGGATTTGGATTCTTGAATGCATGTCCCCTGCCACTATTCTTATCAATGGATCTCCGACTGGTTTCTTTGGTGCTTCTCAGGGGTTGAGACAAGGTGACCCTTCATCTCCATTCCACTTCACTATTGTTGGGGAGGCTTTCAGTCGGAGGGTCTTGCCAGCTCATCATGAAGGTCTTATATTCGGTTTCCATATCACTTTGCATGGGACCATAGTCTCTCATTTGCAATATAATGACAACACCTCGATGTTCTATGGGGCTGACATTAATGAGATTCGAAATTTGAAGGGTATTCTTTGGTGCTTTAAGTCTATCTCCGGTTTTAGGATCAATTTCTCCAAGACAGCTCTTATTGGAATTGATCTCCCTTTGCATCAGTCCTATTCCTAAATCTTGGTGGAACTCGGTAATCTCCAAAGTCGAAAATAGGTTAGCATCGTGGTAAGGAAACTTCCACTCCTTTGGTGGTGGGCTCAACCTTTTTCAAATCAGTCATGGCTAAAATTCCCACATATTTCTTGTCTATTTTTAGATGCCCAAGTAGTGTCATCTATATTTTGGAAAAGTTGCAGCGGGATTTCATGTGGAAAGGTCTCAATGAGCAAAGAAAATACCACCTGGTGAGTTGGGACTCAGTGTGTAAACTGGTGAAATTTGGCGGCCTACGCTGAGAAGACTTAGATTCATCAATATGGCGCTTATCGGTAAATGGGTCTGGAGGTTGGGTAATGAGGATTCCAGTTTATGGAAGATCATTTTGATTGAAAATATTAGGTAGATGGCGGCAGTTGGAGGATCACTATGTCATCTCAAAGATGCTCTTTCTAATGGAAAGGGGTGCTTCAAGTGACCAACTCCATATATGCCAACATCCAGTTCAGAGTTGGAAGATGAGATCGAGTTTATTTTTGGCATGACTTATGGTTAGCTGACTCCCCGTTGAAGGTGGCATTTCCTGACTTATTCCACATTGCCTCAAATCGGAACTCATTCGTCAACTATTGCTTAAAGGTCCCACTAGGGGTCGATCTCTTGGTTCCCTATCTTCCGAAAATACCTCAGCGATTGGGAGGAAGGCCAATACTTGTCTCTGTTACAATTACTGTACAGTTGTTACGAGAATCCTTCAGGACCAGACTGCCATATTTGGTCACTGGAGAGTAAGGGGAAGTTCTCAGTTGATTCCTTCTATGCAAGCTTAATCAGTCCGAATGATTAGGAGCCCCCTTAGCCATCTTTGGAAATATCTTGCTCCTTCTAAATGCATCACCTTCTGCTGGGTTGCCTTCCAAAAAAGGTGCTGACTTTACATATGATGAAGAGAAGAGGTAACAATCTCCAATTTGCAAATTGCTGTTTCTTTTACCTTGGTGATAATGAGACTGCCGAGCATTTATTCCTCCGATGTTCTTTTATTCACTCCATTTGGGACGGGGTCTTCTCTTGGATTGGATTATCTTGGGTCCTTCCTGGGTCTCTATTGAATTTCCTCAAAAGCCAGAAGGCCAGGTTCCTAAGTGAGAAGGGTCATATCTTATGAATTCTACTATCATTGCCTCCTTTAGGTCGATCTAGCTCGAAAGAAACAATCGGTGCTTCAGAGGTGTGTCTCACACCCACGAGGAGATTCTTCACTCAATCAAGTGGAGGTGTGCTAGTTGGGCTTTCTTTTTGGATTATTTTCGTCATCATCTTATTTATGATATCATTAGCTACTGGTCTAAAGTGATTATGGATTACCCCTCTTCATCATCTCGACCTTTGTTTTGGATCCCTCCCCTTTTAATCATTATAAGTTGAACTACGGACATGTGATTGGTGCACCTGGCCCAGCTAGTATAGGTGACCTTATTCAGACACATATGGATCTACCGTGATGGCATTTTCTGGACCTGTTGGGACTAGTTTTGCTCATGTTGCTGAGGCTATGGCCCTTCTTCAAGGTCTCAAGTTGGCAAGCCCCTCTTCTTCCTTTCTTTTGACTATTGAAGGGGACTCATCCTGTGTGATCAAATGGGCGGCAAACGAATCATCTTATCCTTGGGGTATTGTGGGCATTATCAAGGAAATCCTAGATCTTTCTTTGTTGGCCTCGGTTAGCTTCGCCCACACCCCAAGAGATGCCAACAATGTTGCTAATTCTCTTGCCAAAAAAAAGTAACCAAACCTTCTTTACTTTCCAGTCATCTCGCCTCTTGTCTTGCCTAAGTTTCAGTTTTCAGGTGTTAGGCCGTCTATTATCCTGTGCTTGATTGTCCTTGGTTTTATGTTTTTCCCCAGTTTTAGCCTGCAGGCAGGCTTTTTTTGTTGCATCTTCCAGCTACTCAGCTTTTAATAAAATCACTATCTTTCAAAAAAAGAAGAGGATCCCTGTCCTAGGAGAATCTCCTAAAAACTTTCTCCTGATACAAGAGCACCTACCATTTTTATCATAATCCAAATGAAACCTTGATATTGTCATGTGGGTTGCAATTGCCATAATAGACTTGGCAATAATGTCACATCTTAAATAGAAAAAAATTTGCCTTTTTTGTTGGATAATGTTTTGCTTCAACATAAAGTTTTAGCTTGTTTCCTAATTAGGCTCGAGCTTCAACAAAAAATTGAAAACCAATTAGTACCAAATTATGCTCAAGCTTATACATTCTCAAGCCTAAAAGCATGAAGCCCTACCCAAGTAAAAAAAAAAAAAAATGAGTTCATAAGTCACAAAACCAAAGTAATTACCTAGTTCCTAATGTCATCTACATTTTCTTGGTTCCATTGCCCTCAATTGATAAGGCACTTGGGCTTGTTGTTGAACTCATCAAGCTCTTCAAACTCAGGCTTGATCATATAATACAAGCTCGTGCCCAAGCTCACCCATAATGCAAGCCTGGCCCAGACATAGCTCTTTGCCATCTCTATCCAACCTCCACTTCAATTATGTGAATGGTTAGTAGTAAGAAGATGCCATTGGGAGATGAGTTTTGCATTAGGATTAGTTTACTTTTATTTTTCTTCAAAGTGATTATGTATTAAGATTAATTATCTTATATATAGTCTGATTTCATAGATTCACAAGGTGATTGTGAAGTCTTGTACTGGAGATAGCATGAAATCTTTGTTTTCATACATTAAATAGCACAATAATAGATAGGATGGTCACATGGTGATCAACTGAAAGGCAACATCCTTTATGTGATATTCAATAAATACCTCAGGCTGAAATCTCAGCATGTCAGCACGGGCCATAGCTTCTGCTTGAGCAATTCTTTGCCTGAAAGTCTGAGCCATCTCATCTGCCTGTAGGAATATAGTCACAGAATGTAGGTTATAGCTCTGGATTGCAAGGAACCTGGTAATGAAGAATAGTTTACCTTTATGAAGCCTTACCTTTTCAAAAACAAGCTTCGGATTGCGAATCATGTCACCAGGTGTAGGCTCTAGCTTTTTGGTAGACAGACTCACTCGGCCTCTCTCACGATCATGGCTCAATATCATAACCTTTAACCAAAGAAATGTTCCAATAATTAGATCTTTTTTAGTAATGGCTAACATTTTCCACGGTTGCAGGTAACTGAAGTCCTACCTTGAGAGTGTCACCAGGTTGTAGGACTGTTCCAATATCAGAAACACGATCATGACTTATCTGACTAACATGGAGAAGGCCATTAATTCCACCAATGTCAATAAAGGCACCATATGGCTTAAGGCTCTGAACAGTTCCAGTGACAACTGATCCAATTCCCAGCTGAGCCTGACTATCCGCCATGGCCTTGCGGTTACTGAGGACAAGCCTAGAATTCTCCTCATTCACTTCCACAAATTTCAGTGGTACCTCCTTATCAAGGAGTTCTTCTGCAGTAGATTTCTGATAGAAAATGGAAATTAGTTATAGTTGAATAAGTCAAACATACAGAGCCACAGACTGAGACTACATGTTACACTTAACAGTAAACTACATCATAGATGCTACTATAAGCTTCATAGTCTCACAAAGTGGAAGGTCCAAAAATGTCTTCCATACTAGGAACCTATTTGAGGTAGTATCTGATTACCGGAAAATATTTGGTTTGCAGCAGATAAGGCATCCAGCAAATTAAATGCTGAATCATTACAAACTTTAGCGTGCACTCATACCCGTGTCGCTCTCCAAATTGACATTTTGGTAGTGCATTTGAACCTTTTACCACAAAATTCTAAGACAAAACTACGAGAAAAGAAAGATCTAAATGGGAAGAATTGCATAATGGAAACATTTGACAGAGCCACGAAGCTTAAAATTCCATACATATATTACATGGCAGATGCTGACCAGGGAAACTAGGATGCCTAGATACTAGTGCAGCAAGAAAGGACCCAATATCTGGGACATAGATATTCCCTCTGCTTTGAAATTAGAACAAAAGGATTACATGTACCACCTAAATCGTAATTTCAAATATCCTTGAATTTCATCCAGCATGAGTACTAGAAGCTGTATCACAAGCTGGTATCTTAGCACATAGAACGGTTAGCAAAGCACTCATCAGGTGAGCAAACAAAGAAAATTGGACAACTGGAAGTTTTAGAAAACAAAAATTTATTTATATGGCATGAGCTGTGCTTCTCATAGATACAGCCTGATATGAATATATGCAACGCTGGCATGTGTGACCAGTGTATAAGATATGAACTTGCACTTTTACGTGGGTATAGCTTGCCTTGCATTAGTATCTCTGTAGCCTAGATGGAAAAAGAAGATACAAGTGGAGGTCACACAAGCACTCATCAGGTGAGCAAACAAAGAAAATTGGACAACTGGAAGTTTTAGAAAGCAAAATTTTATTAAGTATGACATGAGCTGTGCTTCTCATAGATACAGCCTGATTTGAATATATGCCACGCTGGCATGTGTGACCAGTGTCTAAGATATGAACTTGCACTTTTACGTGGGTATAGCTTGCCTTGCATTAGTTATCTCTGTAGCCTAGATGGAAAAAGAAGATACAGCCTGTAACCTGGACCATGTATTTTCTGTTTCAAGATAAAGTCAGCTTACAAGTTCGCTACAATTATAACATGGGGAGTGTGTAAAACCAATAACACAAAAGTAATGTACAATAGCCAAGACAAAGTACTAACTGTCGAAATTTGTGAAAATGGAACAAAGCCACGAAGACCCTCTATGACTGCAACTACTCCACCTTTGTTTGCCCCAACAACCTGTTTACACCTCAGATTAGTCAGATGAAAGAATGTCAGCAAAGATGGATATAGAATAGGTGACATAGAAATGAAATAAAGATCCAGCAGAACCTTGCAGATAAGACATTGCAAGAAAGTAAAAGGTTTTTTTTAATGGAAAACAAACAACATTTTAATCTATACAATGAAGAAAACGATGATGCATGGAAAAAGATGTGTTCAAAACAGAAAATTTAAAAAATCAAAATCAAAAGCATACTTTTGTGTTTCCAAAAGTATGAAAATCGAGAGGAAAATCAATATTCCAACTCCCACTCCCCTTCTTCTCCCCCCAAGGCAGGAATGTGTTTTCCTAGAAAATGACCCATTAGATAGGAAATCCACTTATTGTACATGTGTCAATGCAAACATTTATTGAAAATCCCATCTTCAAGAAATCATGGAAAAATAAAATGTGGATTTAAAAATCACTTTGCTTTTTTTTATAAAAACTACCTCCATTTTTGTGCAAATGCTCGTTTTCATTCTACAACACAAACATACCCTAAAGTTAACAAATAGAACCATAACCGTAAGACAACCCCCGCCCCACCAAAATAAATAAGGACAAGGAATGACCAATTTTACAGAAAGCACAAAAAGATAATTGGGTTAAATGATCCTTGAATCCTCAACTTCCATAAGATAGAAACAAAAAAAAAAAAATATGTTATACATACTAAGTGGAATTGTATCTTTTATCTACTCACTGAAAATAAAGGTGCATAGATGTCACATACTGCAAGTCGGAACCATCCTAGTTGGGCCAATAGGTGGACCCATCAGTGTATATTAGATAGGGCTGAAACTCGGGTCGGGCGGGCCGGGTTTTGACAAACCCAACCCTAACCCATGTCAAAAAATTTTGAACCCGACCCGACCCGACCCGAATTGCAAACCCGAATATGTCAACCCAACCCAACCCGAATTGCTAATACTCTCAACCCGAGAGTTGACACGACCCGACCCGAGTTAGCCCAAGTTAGCCCGATTTAGCCCGAGTTAGCCCAATTTTTGAAAGAGGGAAAGAGGGGAAGAGGAAGAGGAAGTGGACGAGGTAGATATAATTTTTCAAAAGAGGGGAAATGGAAGTGGAAGGGGCGTAGGGTTTTATTTAAGTTATGAATTCGGGTCAGGCTTTTTTAGGTCGGGCTTTTTCGGGTCGGGTCAGGTCGGGTTGAAATTTAAATTCTTCAGTCCAACCCGACCAGAATTTCAGTCGGGTTTTTTTTTTCCTAACCCAACCCGACCCGAGTTTACAATTTCTATAACCCAGCCCACACTATTTTCGGGTCGGGTCAGTCGGGTCAGTCGGGTCGGGCCAAAACCCAACCCAAGTTTCACCCCTAATATTAGAACAGAATGCCAATTCTTGTTTTTCGAACTTCATTTAACCTTTACGTGGCTCCTTACTTAACCCTGGGGTTGTTTAATATTTGATTGTTGGTTTTGGATGCATGCCAAGGCACGAGAACATGGCGAAAGATCCATGTATGTATACAATGCTTATGAAAAATCACTTAATTGAATAAGTCCAGCTATGGAATTGAAGTTGATAAAACTGCACCCCTATCCACCATTGGTTTTTGGATCCTTCAAAATCATGGCTAGATTTATGAAATCAAGCTAATTTTTTAAGCACTATATACAGGCATAGATCTTTCTAACCCACTCAACCCCATGATGATAGATAGGTTTCACATGGAGCTCTCACTGAGAGAGCACTTTAAGGGGTGTGCAGCTAGTGCATATATAATGCAGATCCCCTAAGACCAAGTTCTCATGAAGTTTCACACAAACAATCTAGTAGGTGGGCTTGAAAGGTCTTAGATTGTATATGGTGCCAATAAAATTTCAACTTGATTGGATAAGTGAAGACATGTGTTTTAAGAGCCTCAAAGCTTCAACTTTATCTGAAATTGGGAATTCATAGGATTAGACCAAAGGGCATTTAAAGCTGCATTGTTGTCAAATTGGGTACGAGTACAATTCACAAGGAGTAGATGAGTAGGAGAATGGATAAATTGGATCCACTAATGGCCCCACAAGCTAAACTTTTCATGAAGATCTCATGAAAAAGGTTCTACGCAGCGAGACAATGAAAAATCTCTTCTATGCAAAATGTGTTCCCGGCTCTATACATATTTCCCTCTTTAAAAGTTCCATCAATATCCTTCCACTCTTTTTTCGAGATGTCGCCTATATCCTCCTCTTCCTTGCTTCATGCCTCTACCCTCCAGACCTACTACAAAACACCTGCATCTCGGCCATCATTACCTTTACGCTTGATACTACTCTTTTTTCCCCCACCAGCACACCCAACCCAACTACTACTCAGCCAGTCCATCTCGTCAAAATTCCATCCCACCCAACCTCTTCCATTGCTCCAATTCCTCTATTTTAACACCTACCCAAACATGTACTACCTCACCAGCCCATTCTTATCTACTACCTCTAAATTGCTTCCATAGTGTTGCCTCCTATGCACCTTTGCCCACCCAACCCATTTGCTTTGGTAGCCACTTAGCCAATTAGACTCTTCCAAATCAACCAATACAATGTCCTCACCATTCCATAATCACACTTTAAAAAAAAAAAATATACATTCCATAATCACACTTATACAACTTGATTTCTTTAAATCCAGCCCACAATCTTCATCATATCTATTACCAACTCACAGCATGTGAATTTACCTGAGTTCATTGGTTTCTAAGTTGTTGCCAGTCTATTGGCCTTTCCTGTGATTCTTCTGTTTCTTTTTATTGTTGTTACCCTATATCTGCCCCTCTAATGCCTTTATTATATTAATATATGAACCATTTCAAAAAAAACTCATAACCTGTGAAGGTTTGGGGATGAAGCCAAAGAATTGGTTGAAGGAGTGGTTGAGATAGTTGATATTTGGGAGGTCAAAGAAGAAGTTGAGGCGACGCCATAGAAGTTTGCCCAATTAAGGCATGTCATTTTCAGACTATTGAGCTTGGAAATGGAGTGGCTGCTATCTATGAGCTTGGAGAGGTGTAGAAGATCAAGGTGTTGAGATAACAAATGTTTCTAATGGACGAGGGATTTGAACAAAGACCTTGTTGCTAAAAATGGTGAGCTTGGTAAGTAAATATGGTGAAGACAATTAGGAAAGAAGTAGAAGGAGACGGATCTCATTTTCGAAAACACAGCAGAAGGACATGACTAGCATTTGGAAAAAAAAATTGCATGGAATAAATGGGAGCGCGTTTGACATGGAAGAGGTGTTTCACCATTTTGCAGGTGTTCAACCACACAGCCCATAAACTACTCTCAAGGTCAGAGTTCCATGTGAAGCCCACCTATGATTATGAGGTTTGGTGGGTATGAAAGATCATGCCTGCATATAATGCCTATAAAAATCAACTCGATTAATGACTAGCCATGGTTTTGAAGGACCCAAAAATCAACAGTCTATAGGGACTGAATTATATCACGCTCAATCTCGTGGCAAGAATTGTTTGATCAAGCTGATTTTTTATAAGTGCTATATACACATAGATATTCAAAACCCACTCAACCTCATGATCATAGGTGAGCTCCAAATGAATCTCTCACCATGAGAACACTTCATGAGGTGTTTGCTCATTATTTTCATGTACATAAAAAACCCGAATGAAGTCAACAATCCATTCTACATCAAACAAACGGACAAGATAGTTGAAAAGTTACCTTGAAAAATGTGTTAGCACCTACGTTATCTAAATGACATTGACACCTACCATTGGTCTAAGAAATAGGTGTGGTTTTTCTCTACTGCACCAAGATGTACCCAATATGCGGTCATATTGCCCCTAAATTGAATAAGAATTTAGGATAGTAGACGGCCATAGTTAATTTGGGATTTAAAACCAACGATCACAACTAGGGCATTAGTAAGGCTACATGGCCATAGTTAATTTGGGATTTTTTATATCAAAAGTTGACGTTTAAAATTTGATCTGAAGCGCCTCTTGGATATGGAGTCCATCACTGATGCAAAACTTGGCCTATCTTCTAGGCTTTCAACAAATGTTCTCTTCCTTTTCCTGATAATTCAAGCCATATGTGCCGCATGATCCACCACAACTAGTTTTGAAGTGTTCACCTAGGTTGGTAATGAATGATTACTATTGAGAGTGAAAATATTTTTGGTAAGTGTGGACTTCGGAACAATCTATTAAGTTTAACACAGCAGTTGAGTGAAATTTGTTGAGAAGTTTGTAAGGACCACAATCATGTTAGTATTGTGTGGATCGATTTTCATCTAGTAACTCCACATACTAGCAGCAGGTTATCACAATCTAATGCAGCCAAACCAACTACATTATTGAATTTGTGCAAATATAGAATGTGTCTCGTTAATTGATGTGTCGTATAAATGTGTAAGTTGTTGCAAACATATATATATATATATATATATATACATATACAAAACCATTTTGTGAAGATAGTTGGCTTGCTTAGTGCTGTTTTCTATCAACATTTGCTGTTGCAGTTTTTTGACATACTAATTACAATGTACCTAATGACAGCAATTCTTTTGGGCCAAATTGATGTCACTAGCTGAATTTTACTTTTATTTCGTCTCAAATAAATTTTCCCTTTTCAAAAAAGATACTGCTGCTTCGGGTTTTTCCATCGATGTACTCTGATTGTAACTCAATGAAAAATGTGGACTCTCATTTGCATCAGGATGTCAGACACAAAATCCCATGAAGTCCAAAATACCAACACAACATTAAAATTTAATTCAATAACATAACATTATGACACATCTAGGATACTTCAGCACTATGCGACAATGTATCATATCAGACACCACCATATCCCCATCGAATACCTCGATACTTATAGGACACTAGTGAAATATGCTTTAATGATTTCACTATACTTTTGTCATAAGACATACCAAAGAAGGGGCTATAAAAGATTTTATTGCAAAAAAATAATAATGATACTGCAAAATACTAAAATAGACACCTATGACGTTTAGCACACTTGAATACTGTCATTTGATAATTACAAAAAATAATAATGGTTACATAAAGATTAAACTATACATTCGAGAATGCTTATTAATGACAAGAACTATAATTGTGTATAAGACAATTAATATTTTCCTTGTCAATAAAATATATTTCAATCGTTTCCTTTTAACGACTATGTCACATGTCAGTTCTGATATGCTGGTAATACCCCAGATCCTCACAGTTGAATTTCTTCTGTTATTTCTTCTCAAAAATGCAATTGCCATTTAAACTCAGTTTCTCAAACCTGAGGTGACAATTGTGATTTGAAGTCTCAATTAAACACACTTCTGCAGGAAAAACCCATTATGTCCTTCTAAAACTTCAGCCTATACAGTTAGGCTAAAAAAATATCTGACTGAGAACAACACAGATCAAAAGATGATTCTAGATCATAAAATTCAAAATAAATTGTAACCAAAAATAAAGATCATGAATCTTGAATCGAAATGGTTATTTACTTATGCTGAAAGAATAAAACATAACAATCACCAAACTGTTTGCTGTTCCACATAGACAGCAAGCAATCCAAGCCAATGAAAAAAGGCAGTAGGTATGCAATAATCACACTCACCTTACCAGTGACAACAACATCCTCAGCCTGTAGCTGTCTGCACCTTTCCCATGCAAGGTCATACTGAATTGATCTTAGACTCAAAATCAAGCTATCATCAGCTTCGTTCTCACCAATAATTACAAACTCTTCTTGTAAACCTGGATATATTCCTGCCTCTTCTACACGCTTTATTTTATGAATGCATGCTTCTTGGACAGGTAAATAAGCTGAAGATTTTGCTGTAATATCAACAAGTGCCCCATTGTTGTCCGTACAGAAAACAGTTCCTTTGACCTGATAAAATTGATAGATTTAAGCACAAAAGTCATTAAAGACATATTAAGAAGAAGAAATTTTCTGCATCTTTAGATGTGTGGCTGAATAAGGGTGTGAACATAGCACTAACCACCAAGAACAGTTGCAAAAGCCAATTCTCCTATAAAAAGTCAACAACTGAAAAAAGACTTGGAGCCACAGATCTTCAAAACCCAAACAGTGAAGCCTCCAAGTGAGAAACGCAATCCCCATAAACCAGAACCATGCTCCATTCACAATTACAACCATTTCAGGGTATTTGGATGGTGCTACTTAATTCAAGCTCAAGTTCACTCTTCTTTTCTTTTCTTCAGAATATTTTTTGAAAGATAGCCCAATTTAACAATTCACAAAATCCCTTATGCTAATAGATGGGATTTTGACTTTTGATGATGATAATGATGAAAACCCCTTATGCTACACCGTATAAATTAAAAAGAAATTCACGTATATAGGTCAACTGATATAAGCAGCTAAAATTTTGTAAAGAGAATTAGTTGAAAACCCAAATCTTAAAATCATCCAATCGAAAAATACAAATTCTCAATCAACATTGTGAATGTGAGCATATGAATGGTCTACTTCATCAAAGACTGAGGCTCTGTTTGGATTGGGAGGATTTAGGTGAGAGGAATGATGGTTGCCCCTCAACTATACTGCATGGGTAACCCTGAGGGGTTAGCTTGATAGTCAATTCCCACCCTTGTTTGTGGGAGGTCTTAGGATAAAGCCCCCCTCAACACAAAAAGGGCCACTCCCCATAGTTTTTACCCGGCGTGTGCAGATAGGGAGGTTTAGACATGCCCCAAGGATTAGTCAAGTGAAATGCCTGGATACCTCGGTCTTCAAAAAAAAACTATATTGCATGGGTACACATATTTGTCGAAACTCAACAGGTACAAGGTGTTGGATTTGGCCAATTCTAATGACATAGGATTCACATATATGGCATGATAAGTAAATTTAAAGTATATTTAGTTTTTAAATGAAAATAAGGAGCGAAAATAATATCAATAGAAAATAATACACTAGTTATAATCTAAAAAACCAAGGGATAGAAGTACCAATATTTTAACTAGGTTTCAAAAGATAAAAGTGTGATTATATTTTGTCTCCAAAAATAAAGTAAAAGAGTACTACAAGAATCCATGAAATATGATGCAGAGACATGCCAGACATGATTGCCTCACACATTTCAAACACCTCAAGGTGAACATAACTGAAGCTGTACCAGATGGTATCACACCAAGTAATAGTTTATCCTTGTCTAGCCCCTACAATGTGGACTGCAGAATCCACCCTGGCCCCTACCCCCACATCCTTTTCTAAGACGATCCCCACATGAGCTCAAAAAAAAATCTAAAAAGCCTTGTTCCACACAATGCAAAATCAATCAAGGAATTTCTGCACCAAGGGATTTTGATTTGAAAAGACAAACTTCTGAAAGCCATAAGTCAAAAACCCTCTAGGTTAAGACCAAAACCAGAAACCCATCAATGCATACTTACACATGACCAATACAAGATATATTCAAAACATCGAGTTCCCACAAGCATCTAATTGAAAACCCTATTTACATTACGCATTTACACATGACCAATACGAGATTATTCAAAAAGCCGAGCTCCCACAAGCATCAATTTGAAAACCCTATCCTCAGACCTGACAAGATCAACATAAAAGTTCAGCATATGGGTATCTTAAATCCACATAATTCTACAACAAATGCTAATTTAGGTCATACCCAACCCCCAAAATCCTCCAATTTTAAAACCAAAATATCAAGAACTCATCTTCAGACACACTCGATAAGATCTTTAAGTATTTCTGGGTACAGGAATCTGTAAAATCAATCGTCTGCAGCAATGTGCATTTAACTCGTACTCATTTCGTAAATTATCCAGTATAAAAAAGAATAAATCCAAAAATTCCATCTTTGGAATTTAGATACGCCTGAGAGAGAGAGAGTTTCAGCACATGGATTGTCTCTAAAACCATTCAATTCTGAACCAAATGCTCAACTAGCTCATACACAATAAGCAATTCGCATTATATTTTAAGTGGGTTGTAGGGGAGTTTCTTTAAACACTATTGCTTAAGAAGAGAAACTCATAACGAAGGAAGAAAAAGGTCCCACCCACCTTGGTGCCGATTTCGGAATCAAAATCGTACTTATCGATAGCCGTGTGGAAGTCTTCGACAGAAAAAGAGACGCCTTCCATAGGGGCATTGAGGCAGCGGTCATAAGCATCTTCGAACATCTGCTTCAGCTTCTGGCGCTCTCTCGTTTGGGCGTTATTGATGGCGACCGCTGAGACTATTGTTGTGGAGAAAGAAGCTCTTCTACATGTGGGTTTTGAAGTGGGCTTAGAGAGGGGAGAGGAGGCCAGAGGCGGGCATCTCAGGCCTGAAAATTGGTGTGCCAAAGACGCCATCTTTCCCTTTTCAGGTCAGAGATAGGATGGTGAAGAAGAGAGGAGGAGAGCTCTGGACTGTTTAACTTCTCTATCCAAAATACTCCCACTCTAAACGTATGGAAGCGAGAGCTCTCTATCTTTCTTCATTATTTCCTCTAGGCTGCGTTTGGATGGGGATAAGAGGGGGTAACCCACATTAACCCTTGTCATCCTCGTTTGGTAAAAGGAGAAAGGGTGAATACCCCTATGGGGCAAAGAATACCCCTCGTTACCCTCCCTTTTGCTCATGAGATTTTTTTTTACATTTTATTTATTTATTTATTTTGGTAAGTACTTAACTTTTATTTTATTTTTTAAAAGCACTCCATTATTTCTATTTGATAAATTTCATATCACCAAACAACAAATTATATTTTTTTATGAAAAGATATGAATAATTTTTTTTATTCATTTATTAAAATTTAAAATAATAATAGTAGTTTTTTATTTAATTTTTATTTTTTAAGGAAACCTTTCCCCTGTTTATCCCGTGCCTTCCTCTATTTTTCAATTATATATTATATAATTTTCTGAAACGTATTTGTCAAAATGTTCTATTTTTAAGCGGTGATTCTGTCGAAATTCGATAAGGTCTCAAAACTCTGAAAATTTTGAAATTTATAATAATCTTTTTCAAGGTAATTAACAATTTATTCTGTTAGAAGATTATTTTAAAAATGTGTCAACATTTTCAACGTGATGCATTTGGGTGAGGGGTAAATTTTTACAGGGGTTACCCTTGAGTAGGGGTAAACTGACATATTAACAATTTTATGAGAATTAATAATTTTATTAAATCTATATAATATAAAAATAAAATTTCTGCAACATTTTCACCGTGATGTATTTGGATGAGGGGTAAATTTTTACAGGGATTACCTTTGAGTAGGGATAATTGTAAGTAGGGATAAACTGACATATTAACAATTTTATGAGAATTAATAATTTTATTAAAACTATATAATATAAAAATAAAATTTCTGCAATATTTTCAACGTGATGCATTTTAGTGAGGGGTAAATTTTTACAGGGGTTGTCCTTGAGTAGGGGTAATTGTACGTAGGGGTAAACTGACATATTAACAATTTTATGAGAATTAATAATTTTATTAAATTTATATATTATAAAAATAAAATTTTTACAACATTTTCAACGTGATGCATTTGGATGAGGGATAAATTTTTACAGGGGCTACCCTTCAGCAAGGGTAATTGTAAGTAGGGGTAAACTGACATATTAACAATTTTATGAGAATTAATAATTTTATTAAATCTATATAATATAAAAATAAAATTTCTGCAACATTTTCACTGTGTTGCATTTGGATGAGGGGTAAATTTTTACAAGAGTTACCCTTGAGTAGGGGTAATTGTAAGTAGAGGTAAACTGACATATTAACAATTGTATGAGAATTAATGTCACGACACGACCCGAAAACAGGGCTTAGGGTCCAACTCAGTGTGATATTGTCCGCTCTGGGCCTTGAACACAAGCGAGCCAGCACGGTTTTGTTCTTGGGCCCGGCCCACATGGCCAAGCCTAAAAGGCCTCAAACAAGAGTAGAGGTGGGTGGCCTCAAATAAACCCACCAATTTATTCCTTCCAAACCGATGTGGGACTCTCCCCACATCAGTGGTGTGTTCACACCAAGGGGCAGGGTATCACAATCGCCCCCCCTAAGGCCTCGAGCCGCCCTCGGTTCGACTCGGCCCAGCTCAACAACACTAGTAAAGGAGGAAAGTCCACACAGTCCGAGTGTTGAACTCGGCTCTGATACCAATTTGCCACGACCCGACCCGAAAACAGGGCTTAGGGTCCAACTCAGTGTGATATTGTCCGCTCTGGGCCTCGCACACAAGCGAGCCTGCACGGTTTTGTTCTTGGGCCCGGCCCACATGGCCAGGCCCAAAAGGCCTCAAACAAGAGTAGAGGTGGGTGGCCTCAAATAAACCCACCAATTTCTTCCTCCCAAACCGATGTGGGACTCTCCTCACATCAGTGGTGTGTTCACACCAAGGGGCAGGGTATCACAATTAATAATTTTATTAAATCTATATAATATAAAAATAAAATTTCTGCAACATTTTCAACGTGATGCATTTTAGTGAGGGGTAAATTTTTACAGGGGTTACCCTTGAGTAGGGGTAATTGTACGTAGGGTTAAACTGACATATTAACAATTTTATGAGAATTAATAATTTTATTAAATCTATATAATATAAAAATAAAATTTCTGTAACATTTTCAAAGTGATGCATTTGAATAAGGGGTAAATTTTTATAAGGGTTATCCTTGAATAGGGGTAACTGACATATTAACAATTTTATGAGAATTAATATTTTTATTAAATTCATATAATATAAAAAATAATAATTATAATTTTTATGAAGAGATATGTTGATATTTTTTATTTATTTATTGAAATTTAAAATAGTAATATCAAAAAAAATCTTTATTTATTTTTTTAATATTAGAATGCAAGTGTTCATTTTAAATTATAATTATGAAAAATAATTTATAAAAATTAGATAATATTATTATAAGTTATATTATTAGAATTTACTTCATAAATATTATTTAATAATTATATTTTATTAAAAAAATAAAAAAATATTAATATATCAAGTTACCAAAAAAGATTTTTTACCTTTAGGGTAAGATTTTACTTTACCACTGCAATTACCAAAAAAGATAAGGGTAATCCCAGTTCAAAGGTTATCCCTACTCAAGGATGACCACTACTTAAAGGTAACTCCTATAAAAATTACCCCCATCGAAACGCAGCCTAGTTTCTACTTTCTAATTCTTAGATGGAGCAAAGATAAGGTTGAGAGAAGAAATTGCCCCTAGGAGATTCATCTTATGATCACTTCTTTCGTGGCATTCACGTTATTCTCTTCATTTTACATCGTACACAAATTTTCTCAATGTCATTGTTCTGTTAATTGGATAAATGTTTGATTTGGCTGCAATCAAAATAACGTTTATGGTTAAATTAAACTTCAATTTTTATTTATGACTAAGGTCACTTCGGAACATATGCAAGTCGTTCTATCAACACACACCAGGCGACGCATGAAAATTCAGTGTGAATTGAACAAAACTCTCAGTCAGTGAGTTTTTCACCATCACTTCAACGGATTTTAATTAAATTAAGGCTGAATATTTAGACACCACTCTTTTCTATCAAGAGATACTGTTTTTTCAAAAATAGTGTGAAACTACTATTTTGCCATTCGAACGAACATTTCAATATAAAATGCGTTTAGTTCAGACATTCTTCCCTCCTCTCTAGAATATGTGGGTTGTGGAGAGGGATTTTCAAACGAGGTCGTTTCTCGACGGATTCCTATAAACAAGATATCAAAATTCATCTATTCTAAATTTTATGAATTCCGAAATTGATTTTAAATGAAAAGGCTATAATTTTGAACTTAAAAAATTGTACCCAAAGAATTAAGAGAGAAAAATTCATAAAATTCAGACTAAATAAATTTTGATACTTTTGATAATTATTTGTAGAAATTGGTCGAGAAACTGTCTCTCTGCCAACTATAATCTTTACATATTTGACTTCGGATTTTCAAAGGTACTGTCTCTCTAAAATTTTTTTGGGCAAGTTTTCAATAAAAAGTCAACTCAAAACTTAATTTAGTTGAACTTTGTCAAATTTTCAACTTCTTAAAAATTTAACTAGATGTAATTTGTTAGAGTGGATCTATGTCCAAATCTAAACTTCAACCTGCAAAGTCATGATGGTTGAAAGTTGAAACCTATTTAATGTGAATTTTATGGATACTGTGATATATATTTTTTTATGACAAAAAATTTTAAGACCTATCACATCTCTCCAAGTGTAAGGGCACTGGGCAAACTTCATATGCATACCTCTCTAAAGCCATGAGCATTGGATGACCAGAGGACTTAAATATGAGACCTCTGGTTTCTGATCTAAAGCATCTACCTATTGAGCATTCGCTTAAGATATTATAGACACTGTAATATCAAAATTATAACGTAACCTTTTATTTATACATAAAATAAAAAATATATTTAATTTGCACAATAAAATTTCAAGTCTAAAACAATATAATACAATATCAAGGGTAATGATCTGTGTACCATGAGTTTTCATTATAGTGCACCACTTTTAAAAGTAAAAAACTATTTTACCATTACTTATTATAGTGCACCACTTTTAAAAGAAAAAAACTATTTTACCATTACTTTTCTTTTTCTCTCTTTTCCGTCTTTAAAAAAGAGAGGACAAAATCTCAACTGGGTGTTTTAATTATATTTTTACCCAATATGGGTGTAACTCAACTGATTGCCTCCCGTTTCAGGAAACGGAAAGTTGCAGGTTCGAGTCTCGATGGCCTAATTTTGGTGTACCCTAGAAGTAGTGAGCTCAACCGTAGGGGTTTTACGCTCGGTATCCCACAACTTCCTACACGTAAATTAAAAAAAAAAAAAGACAAAATGGTCTTTTACTTTTAAGAGTCTCATGATGCACGAATCATTATCCCATCATCAAATCTGTTTGCAAATAGATTTAAATGTAGGCTCAAACTCTTTCAGACCAAGCCCTTAGGATGCTAAATAGTGGATCAGAAATTCCCCAATGCAACCAAGCTTTGTGCTATGAGGTCCACTTTAGCATCTCAAACAAGTTGAAAATCATTATTGAAGAAGATTTCTCCTACATCTTTGATTGTCACTTTTGGAGAATTCATTCCCTTTGGGATTTAGGTTCACATTCAGGATGAAATTTGATTGCTCTTAGATTGGATGGACCACTTATTTTCATCAGCCCTAATGTCAACGTTATAGATTGCAAATGTATATTGAAATTAATTTAATTTTGTTATTAGAGACCTTGCGGAGGGTATTCCTCCATCTCAGTTGTTGTTGTCTATCTTTTCCATTTTTTTCTTCTAATTTTCATTAAAAAAAAACCATAAAAGAGAGAGGAGTAATGGTGTCTACCCACCTATCCATATGAATTACCTATGTACGTGATTTAGCACCAATTTAACATTTAAAGCTCTTTATTTTAATTTTACGTGTTTTGATCGTTTGATAAATATAAAATTTTGAAGGTCTTAAAAAATATGATTTTTCTAATTTAATATATAACACAATATACAAGTCAAAACCTGATTGAAACACAAGTGAAGTCATCAAGTGTTTGTAACTTTGCATCAAGTTTTGGTGCAACGTTTTGGCCAACAAAATGATGGCAGAAGGAATCATCCACAAACATAAATTTTTCTATGGTTGTTACTTGTAACGTATCAAATACGGGCAATATTTTCATTTTTACTGTAAAAATATCAACAAAATAATATTTTTGTTAATATAAGGATTTTACATTTTCTTATTATTATTGTCAAAATTCGGTCTTATTCTCATATTGACGACATTTTTTTTTATTTTTCAAGTTATAACCATCGGTAACTCAATTTAATTTTTATGATAATTTTAATGGTGATATTTATTAATGATCTTATTTGACATTGGATGAAATTTTAATGTTCAAGAAATGTTAGATTATCAATTTTTTTTTCTTTATTAGATAATTACCAAACAATTTATTTCTTATAACACATTTGTACTTTAATTATAAATTATTCTCAATAGATATTTAAAGTTTTGGGTGAAATTTCTAAGCAACAGTTGAATTTTTTGGTCTTCACTGAGATTTCGAAATTTTTCTCCTGATTGAAATTTGTAAAGTTAAAAGTAGATTAGTACGAAACTCAGTTATAAATTTTAATCAAATTCAAAGTTTACGGCCCAAAGTTTTTAATTTAAATATCAGTCAAATATGTAAATTTTAGAAATTTTCGTCGATAATGGTCGAAACATTCATCTCGACTGAAGTTATGTAACAAAGGTACCGAGTTACCGACACAGATTGAATTGAACGGAAGGAAGTGGCAATCCATCTGACAATAGCAATACCAAAAAAAACTTCAGCACTCTTTATTTTATTTTTTATTTTTTATGGATTAAACAACTACAAAATAACAAAAGAGAAGGGAATTTATAGGCCCAAATTCAAACCTGCAATAGGGTTTTAGTCTTGCAGAAAACGAGTTTAATAGGATTTTAATTTTAAAGAAAAATTCTAACAAAATTAATCAATTTGAAGTAAAAATACCCACATAGTCAAACGGCTGTTAGTGTATGGTATCTAATAGAATAAATTGAGAAGTAAATCTCTTTTTTCAACATGGGTATTCACATTCGAGGCGAGACTAATATCTGTTGTGTAAATTTTTTAATTCATACACTGAATAAGTCGATGAGAAATAATGCCATAAAAAGTTGAAAGAAATTTGAATATAAATCAAGGACAGCGATCCTCCCACGGGTATTTTGTGTCATCCGATACGGGTTTAATTGTATTGCCCATTTTACCCTTCCAACCGGCTCGCTAAACCTTTTGAATCGGCTCACCGGATCCCACTGCGGTATAAATCGGCTCATTGAAATTTATCTAAGTGAAACTATTTTTTCATAGAGAACTGTAAATCGGACCACTGACTGGATCACTAAATTTTTTTTAAATGCTTTTGTAAAAAAGATAAAATGTACAATACTCTAAATCTCGTATCTCATTAAAAATGTGTGTGAAAGATCGCTGCCCTGAATTAAATCCAAATAATTACAACAACTTCTTCACCATCCTATCAATCCTTTGGATTAAAAGAGATGTAAATCTTAAAAAGGAAATGAGAGACATGTCAGTTAGTCGTTGCTGTTGCCAGCGAAATAATAGTAAAAGGGGAAAAGAAGGGGAAAAGGGAAAGGCAGGGGATTAAAGGACAATTTTTTTTTGTTTTTTTGTCATACATCCCGTCTATCCCCAGCTGGCTGCAAAATAGAAAGATCAGTGAAATGGGAAAGGAGATGAAAGGGGCAAAACTAGTATTTTAAGATAAAATGAAATGATTATTTTAATATAATAAAAATTTGATGTCTCTTCTCCCAAAACTATGGTATCCCAACAGCCCCCTAAAAAATGAATTTAAATAAGTTGAGTTAAATATAATTCAATAGATAATTTTTCAAATCTGTAAAATAGACAAGAGACGAAAGAGATAACATGCAAGAATCATTTTATTGTAAGATGAAATGAAATGATTATTTTAATATAATAAAAATTTGTAGTCTCTACTACCAAATCTATGGTATCTCAACTACCCCATAAAAAATTGAATTTAAATAGGTTGAGTTAAATATAGTTAAATAGATAATTTCTCAAATCTGTAAAATACACAAGAGACGAAAGAGATCACATGCAAGGATCAAGTGTCATCTTATCACAGGCCCACTTCATACACGTTCAAATTCCAAGCCACATATTTCTATCATGTGAAGATATTGTTTTTGATTGAATGAAAGAGAGAGCGAGTCTATAAAGCAGAGGAATTATTTTCATTGTTTGATTGAGAGAGAGAGAGAGAGATTGTTGAGAATGGCGAATGGAGTGGTGAAGCATTTGTTGGTGGCCAAGTTCAAGGATGAAATCCCACCTTATAAGATTGAGGAACTCATCAAAGGCTATGCCAACCTTGTTCCTGTCATCCCTTCCATGAAGGCTTTTCAATGGTTTGCATTTTCTCTCTCTGTGTATTCTTCTTTTCTTTTATTTTTTTAATGATCGAAGGTATTCAGGCATCTCACTCATAGGGGGTTTTATCCACTAATTCTTTCGGACATATGCACACATTTCTATACATATACTGAGTTCAAACGATGAAAAGTATTCCCATGAGGAGCGGCCAAAGAGATTTGAGTGTGAATCAAACTTAATACCTCCTTTCATGAGAGGAGCTTCTTGACTCAGATCACCCCATCTGAGTTCTCTCTCAATATTATTTTAATATGGGGTTTTGTTTAATTTCCTTTAATTTAGTCTGTTCTTTTCATTCATTTTTATAATCTGGGTTCTCTGCCTGATTTACATGAGAGAGTTTTCACATAAAGAAGCTCCAGTTTTTATTAAATTTTCTGAAAACCAAATGCATCATTTTATAGTGAAAGTAGACTTGCATTTCATAATGCTGATTCCTTGAATTAATGCTCATATAACAGTATATTTTTCAAATTCATCATATAGTCTTAAAGAATCAATGATATTCGGTGATCTAACTATTCAAATCAAATAGCTAAAAATTGAGTTTAGATTTGTAACTCTACAAGTCTATCATCAATCAGATGGCATAAATATATTTTCTTCCACTAAAGGTTGTTTAACCATCAAAGCACTTTCACATCTTACTCTCTTCTATACTATTTTATATTTTCGTCATTCTATTTTCTTCTATGTATCTGTATATTCTTTTCTTTTTAATTTCGATCTTAAATATTTTTATGTTTAAAGGGGAAGATCAAGATTGGATCAACAATGATACATTATGCTTCAAATCTACAATTTTAAAAGCTTGCATCTTAAGGAAAACTATTTTAAAATTTTGTTGTTTTTATATGAAAAGAGAAATAAAAAAGAAATTTTATAGAGTTTGGATTTTGAAAAAATTGAACGCTGACAAATAACTTCGAAAAGATAACGACTTTATACAAGGCCAGCAATCCTCCCACGGGCATTTTGTGTATACAGATATGAGTTTTACCGTGATCTCCATTTTGCCCTTGACCTGCAGTATAAAAAATGTAAAACAATAAGAATGTCAGAAATCGGTTCGCCAATCGGATCCTTTTTTAGTTTTTGGCGAGCCGATTTATTGTTCAAGGGTGATTTATAGAGCCGATTTTACTGTTCACAAGTGATCCGATGAGCCAATTTTACTCTTGGTGAGCCGATTTTTGACATTTCTATTGTTTTACATTTTCGATATGGCAGGTGAAGGGTAAAATGGATATCACGGTAAAACTCATATCTATATACACAAAATGCCTGTGAGATGATCGCTCACCTTTATATAAACAATATTCGTCTAAAACCAAATTTCTTGAAACATGTATAAAAACTTTATGATTTGTTTAAAGTAAGCAATGTTGGGTTTTAATGAATTCAGGGGAAGAGACGTGAGTGCGGAGAACATGCATCAAGGCTTCACACACGTGTTTGAATCGAGTTTCGAGAGTGTGGAAGGTGTTGCAGAGTATGTTGCTCATCCCGTCCATGTCCAATTTGCAAATGAATTCCTGCCTGCCTTGGAAAAGTTCATCATTATAGACTACAAACCCATGGCTGCAGACTTCCATTGAGAGGACTAGATAGGTTGTGCCAGGAAGGAAATAAGAGATCTCTGAAGCAGAAATGAGATTGAGATCTACTATGTCTACTGTGTGCTTTTTTTTAGTAGGATTTATTGCTGAGTACTACTGCCTCATTGTTGCAGTATTGAATTATTGTGAATGGCTGAATGATTAATGTTGAATGAAACTCTATCCTTATAGATCGGGTAAATATATAGAGAGTGATCTTTTAAAATAGAGTGAAAATCGAATTCAAGACTTTTGCTTCCTGTGACTGCTTTCAACCGCCCAGTCTGCATCTTTCCTTGTTTTCAAATATTATTGTAATAATAATAATTCAACATTAAAAAAAAAAAACCATTTGGTGACCAAAATTGCAACATCGATACGATAGAGTAGAGACCAATTTGTATTTCCTAATGTATTTCCATGAATCAGTTCAATTACAGATTTTTCATAAGCGCGTGTTTTCTAACAATAATAAGCAGGATCCAGATGCAAATTTTCAGCCGTTCAATTTTGGGATCTGGACTTGGATAAAGACATTCCTATCTTTGAAACTAATATTGGTTGGGGGGCGCAACTTGAACGGGCACCACATATCATGTACTCAAAAATTTGTATTAGTCAATTCCACCGTGGAATGAAGTAACTCCAACTCAACCTCTCAAAATTATCTTTTGAGTAGCTTGATGTCAATTTCCACCCCTTTTGTGAAAGGTCTTAGATAACACATAAAAAATTCAGATGGAATGCTTGAATACCTAGACGACCATTGCAACTTCGTCGTGGTTTTCATCCTTACATGCCAATCACTCAAATAAACACTTAGGTGCCAGCCACATGGGAAAATGCTGAAGTAACATTTTTTATTTAGTATATATCATTATGCAGACTCGTGAACCCTATCACATTGAAGATCTAGTTGTAAAGTACATGATTAAAGCTTAAAATCAAAGAACATTTTCAGCCATTAGATTTAGATATGACTACAGATTGTTTTTAATTTGGTAAAAACATAGTTGTATAGTATGTCAAAATAAAAAATTATTTTTACCCATTCACTCCAAATACAATAAAGTTAATGCTGATATCCCTGCTGATTCCAATCAGTTCAAATCTAATGGCTAAAGATATCCTTTTGTTTTGGAATACTCTGGTTAGATCTTCCATATGAAAGGATCTACTAGCGTAGATAGCAATATTAACTTGTAAGAATAGCTTCTTTTACTTTGCTAAAGTAAAAAGAATTCTGCTGCTTACAGCATTTCCAGCACCCAGCAAGTCGAGTTTCATCATTTCCCAAGATATACTTGACAGCATCCGATTTGAAAAGAAAAAAGAAAAAGAAGAGAAAATAATTAAAAATGTATTCTCTCACGCACACAAAAAAACAGAAATCAGAAAACTATTTCAAATAATGCAATTCCAATGAAAATGATAAAAGGGGGGGGGGGGGGGGGCGCAACCCATAAGGTACAAAAGCAAATTTCTGGATTATTCAAAAGTATAATTGGAACAAATGCCATTAGTTATAACTAAACCAAGGGATCAAAAGAAGGGACTTCTCTTGGAAACACTAAACAAGACACAAATAATAATAACAATAATAATCATGATATCTACTTCCGCTTTGAAACCGAAAATCATTGTCTATCAGCCAATCTCATGCCTGCAACAAGTACAATAAAACAATATGAACACATAATCCTGAATGCAAAAAAGAGTGAAATCCAAATCCATATGGTCTTTGTTGCTAAACCTTGTTGGCAATGTTGTTAGAGAGCCAGTCCAATCCCTCATACAACCCTTCCCCAGAAGTGGCACATGTGCTTTGGATATACCTGTTGATAAATGAAACAATAACACGATTTTTCACCCACGAAAATGAATGAAATGGGGATCCAAAGACAAGAAGAGAAAATATTACCAATGGCGTTGGCGGAGGGAGTGCAAGCCAAGCTTGTCGGTAATTTCAGCAGCATTCATTGCATTGGGAAGATCCTGCTTGTTTGCAAAAACAAGCAACACAGCATCTCTTAACTCATCCTACAGAAACAACGTTGTGGACTTCTCATGTTAGAATATCAGAAAAGTATATGGTTTTTAAACTATCCAAGATTTTTTTTTTTTTAATGTTGCCCATTATTCTATGATGAGGATACGAAGTTGGCATCCGTTTTACCTCATTCAACATCCTGTGCAACTCATCCCTAGCCTCAACAACACGGTCACGATCATTACTGTCAACCACAAAGATAAGGCCCTGCGTGTTTTGGAAGTAATGTCTCCACAATGGTCGGATCTGGAAGGAAGGGGGAAAACATGTGAACCAGGCTTTATTCATTGCCAATAATAATAATAATAATAAGCAACACTGGGCCTAGCGAGGAGCTGTCCCAAGTCTGGAAAACAGCAAACACGGTAGCAATGTTATTGGCACAAACAATTTCACCAATGTTATGCTAAAGCTTCTCAGCTACCATTTTGCTGTTCAACACTAAAGCCAAAAAATAGGGTGAGAAACCAATCCCCTTTTCATGATATCAGACTTAATCCTATGCTCTGACAGCTTCCACAGACACAGCCTTGTCATCGAAGATCCTCCTGCTGTGCTCAAGACATACAAACCAAACAATGACTAAAGATACCGTCTTCCACAGGACATGGCTTCACTTTGGGGAGGGACCCAAATCCCATTCAAAATTAATTGAAATTAGTTATACACATTATAACTACATGTGATAGAGCAGACACTTGAACAAGTTTAATTTTTTTTCTTTGAAAAAAAAACAAGCAAATAAAGTCTTCATCTTTTGAAAAGGTAACAAAGCATATTCAATAAAAGGGCATAAAAAGTTCTATTCAATAGAAATTGCAACTTCTTTCTGAGCTGCATGTGTGTTGTGGTGGATTCATGTCTGGTAAATTATCTAGACTGTGGTCTAAACTTAAACAATTCAACATGGTGATGCAGAGATCAAGAGCACAACTGAGGACGAATCGAACTCGATGATGAGTTCTTTCTAGACGGAGCGAATGATGCGGACGTCAGGAGTGAGGGCGGGTGGTGGATTGAGACCCTTGAAAAGTCCGAGTCAATTAATGGGCCAAGCTCACCAACACCACAAGAAAGTTCAAATCAACCAACTCAACCAAGTTGGGGGCAAGTTCACAGAGCCACGTTAGGCCAATGAGTCCATTAAAATTCAAGCATGCCCTGCTGAGACACAACGGGTTTGAAACTTTTTTTGAATTTCATGAACAGGTCAAAATGAGTAGGAGTGGCTGGATCAGTCACCCTTAGATTAGTTGGCATTAAAGTGTGGGACTTTAGAGTCCCCAACAAATCAGCCTTTGTAACATGTGGCTGAGTTTGAACGTGAGTTTTACATGGGATTTGAATTTAGAAGTCGGTCATGGGTTACTTAATTATGTAAAACCCAATGAGAGGACTGAGTTTTGGAGTCAGCCTAGAGAGAGGCCAGCTGAGTTTCAGTCCGAGAAAAATCTCCAACTGAGTTGGGGGAGGTCTGAATGATCAAGGAAATCCTGTAGCAGCACCTGAGGAGTCTTAGTGCTGAGTCATGCCTGAGGAGCAGGTTCTGAGTTTGAGTAGATTGCTTGTAAATTCTTAATGAAATTAATCCGAGTCAAGAGGGCTCACCATTTTATATCCCGGGTATGTTTTTACATTAATTGGCTGTGTATTGATTGGATTAATCTGATTAATTAACTGAATTTGTTCTTAAACACTGCTATGGAGAGGATAGTGACAAAGCCACCAGTATGGAGAGGAAAGTGTTGCAAGGTGAAGCTCAGTCAGTCGAACAAAGGAAGATTGTAGTGTGTGACCATACAAAAGGCTATGTTTTTTTTTTTTAAATTATGCAGGCTATGGATGAGATGACCTGTTAACAAGTTAAGAGGTGCTCCTGCAGATTGCATGTAAACCAAATACCCAATGAAGCAAAGAAAACTGCCTGCAACACCTGATGGCCTTTCCAAAATTGACTGACCATAAATTAAAAACCATCGATTTTGCAAGTGCTCCATTGGGTTGTCTAATCTTCCATTAAGCATAATATTTGGACATTATCCATTTCTATGATTTTATACAAGTCCTACATTATCCAGATAATCTAGGTCAAATTTAGGGAAAAGAAACACTTGTATGATCATGTTTCAAAGCAACGATATAGATTGTAGAGAAGTTTGCATAAAATCTGATCATTTCCAAGTTGCAATAAAGGAAAAAAAGAAGAAGAGAGTATCTTGCAAATTGTGACAAACATAACGGCTGGCATACCTTATCCTGACCACCAACATCCCACACAGTGAAGCTGATATTTTTATATTCGACAGTTTCAACATTAAATCCTGTCGATGATACAAACTCCCCAAGTTAGAAATGAATACAAATCTAGTAGGCATTTTTCTTGACGGATAAGGATATCACTAACACCAAGGATGCAACAGAGATAGATTTCTATAAACAAAAAAGAAAAAAGATAGGGGCTAATGACCCCCCACCACCCAATGGACCTAACATGCAGATACTTAAAAGTCAGCAAGCCACAATAAATGGTCTTCTATCATCTTTGAAAATGGTATGACATGGAACAACCCCTACTTTGTACTTGACTTCGCTTCATTAGCAAATACTCCACTCCATAAAGCATTATGAGTCCGATAACAATTTTATACACACTTTTTTTGCCCTTTTTTAAAATGGAACTTCTTTTCGCACAACACTCACTTGCTTGCCTACACTTAACCCCCAGCCTAAATCCTCAAATAAGCTGTTTGGAAGAATTTTGAAATGGCTCATGCGGGATGAGCCATCAATCCTCCCTCTGACAAAGAATTTTCTCATTCAAACAATAAACAGGACTTGCGGAGGAATGGCCAGAATGGCTTAAGGACAAACAATTTATGCTCATTCTCATACTTGATAATGGCTACCAACCATCTAAACTTAATGCAATGTGATACTGTGTAATTTTCTATTCTAATCAGCTTCCTCCATCATTCTTCATTCCACTAATGCACTCTATGTATGTAGAGTGTAGGTACTATCTTCACCAAGAACTTGGCAAGAGCATGAGACAAATAACCCAAATACATGAATTCATGATCTGAGTAGAACTACAATATTAAAAAGGATAAAAAACAGAAGCAAAAGGAAAAATAAGAAGGAAAAATACAAAGAAAACGACTAGTTGTCTCCTATACTTGGAGACACCCCAAAGTATAGGAAGCTAAGGGAGACAAAACTACTAATGACAACCCCAGGTAAACATCCAAATATTAGATAATACCATCCTCAAATCATTAAACTGCTTGGTAAAACCATTATAAGGAAGAAACTCAAATAATCACATAACTAAAAGCATTAAGTAATTTGAAGAACACAACCTCATATTACTTTTTAGTAAGTAACAACTAAATCCCTCATTAAACATGGGCAAATGTAAAGTAACATAATTACCAGAATGACTGAATGGGAACAGCACAGGAATCCCATGTATATGAGTTTAAACTTAAAAATGATATGGTGTCAGATAGAAGAACCAATAGTAAATCATATGCATTCTGGAAGAATAGAAAGTGATAAACAGAGAGTAAGCCCATAAAACAGACAAACATATTCAGCCGTCCTTCACCTTGTTAGGATGCATTCAACTTACCAATGGTAGGAATGGTGGTGACAATCTCTCCTAGCTTGAGCTTGTACAAAATAGTGGTCTTACCCGCAGCATCAAGACCAACCATAAGAATACGCATCTCTTTCTTGGCAAAAAGCCGACTGAAAAGCTTGGTGAAAGACAGCCCCATCTTTGTGCCTGTTGGAACAAAAAACAATTAAGAAACAAAAAAGACTAGTGAAAAGATATGATGTATGTATGTGGCATTATGCATAAATACAAGTATGCATGGTAGACTCCTAAAGTTGTCCCATCTTCAACAAGAAAAGGAACTTAGCAAGGTTCCTCTCATGAACTGCTCAACTTTGACTTTCCTCTTTAATTGCAAATATCTAACTTCTATGTGGGAAAAAAATCTCTCTCAGCCTTACTTGATCCCCACATGTACCCAATTTGATCACAGAACCTAATCCTACTTGTAATTTCATTACATGAAGAACCTAATCCTTAATCCTCTCTTTTCTCTCTCTTGAAACATTACTTGATCTTCCACATTTACCCATTTGATCACAGGAGAACCTAATCCTACTTGCAATTTTCCTTTTTTACATGAAGGACAATTGTTTTTTTATGAAAGGTAACTTTATTTGCTTTACTTTAAATACAGAGTAAAGTAGAAACAGTAAGAACAAAAACCAAAGGCTATGAAAGCCCCCAAAAGGATAGAAGAAATCCAAACTAGAAACTAATATTTGTGTACAATTTCCATTGTCAAATGCAACCCCTAACAGGCATCTCATCGGCAGCTGAGTTAGCTGACCGAGGATCCCAAGTAATCTTGAAATCGGAGTTAGACGTAATGTGCCGAATTTGCTCTATTTTATCCAGAAATTTCCATGGGCATGGAGAGCCCAGTGCCCATTCCACCACTATCTTGGAATCACCCTCCACAAGACTCATGCGACTCCTAACGACTCCAACTCCGTAATTCCTCTCCATAAAGCAAATAATTATGCTTCATTCACCGAACCATTAGGAATTGAACCAGCAAATGAAACCCCACACGAAGTAGCTCAACTGGTAAAATTCCGCCTCAGGAAGCGGGATGGAGCGAGTTCAAGTCCCCATGGCGTAACCCGGTGGCTATCCTGTGGGGGTGTGGGACGTCAACCGAAGGGTTAGTAGGGTTGTGCTCGAGGTTCTCCCCCTCCGTCATTAAAAAAAATTGAACCAGCAAATGAAAGGATAAAAGAACCACCATCAGTACTGATGACACCGCTATAACCTGACAAACCAATCTCAAGCAAGCAGCTGCCATCAAAATTTAGCTTGAGAAGCCCAGCATCAGGAGGAGACCAATGTACTTGAGGCCGAGTAACAATACGATGCGTAATGAAATCCACTGACGCCCAATCCCGACAAACTTCTGTGATTGACAATCCTTTATACTTTAACGGCCCCATCGTCCACCATGCAGTTCGAAGTTTAATAATGTGCAAAATACGCATGACTAACATTCCTGCCCCTAAAAAATTCTCTTATTTCTTTCTATCCAAATAGACCATATTATACTCATAATGGTCATAGACCATAAATTCCGACGGAAAGCACCACCTGAACATATTATGTCTTCATTAAACAGCTGACACCACAATCGGGGAATGCAATAAGTAATATCCAATAATTGGAAGAAGTGCATCCATATTTGATAAGAATAATGACAACGTAGTAAAAGATGATCCACTAACTTCCCATCCGATAGACATAAAGGGCATGCATTCACAATTATCATCTTCCTCGGTCGCAAATTATCTATGGTTAATATTTTCTTTAGGCCAGCTATCCAACCAAAAAATCTTCACTTTTAATGGGGACACACCCATCCAAACTTTTTGATGCATCGAAGGCACCTCACCTCTAGTCATAAGTGTTTGACAAAAAGATTGTACTGAAAAATTCCCTTGTTGATTAGCTTCCCAAATCCAGCAATCTTGCATGTGACCCATCACAAAGACAGTCTCCAATAAACGCATTAGAGATAGCCATTCCCCCACCAACCAATCTCCCAACTCTCTCAGAAATTGTGGCCCCCAAACGACTTTATTGTGGACTATGTCATAACAGTCTTTGAGCAGTGCCTGTTTATTAGCAGAAATGTTGAAAAGATCCAGAAATGAATGTGCCAAAGGAACATCTTCATCCATTTGTCTAGCCAAAATAAAATGACAACTCCTGAATATACTTTGTACCTAATGTGACACCCAAAATCTGATATGACCGACGAAACACCCTGCCAAAAGCTCTGCTTAAAGTTCTTCCAAACCTCCATCCAATTCTTTCCAAATGATATTTCCTACAAAGTGAATCCTTCCATAGCCCTGAAGATAAATATCCCAAACGCCATAACCATTTCCCCAACAATGCAATGTTGAATTGACGCAAAGGCCTAATTCCACCACCCTCTGACAATGGTTTACATACTTGAGTCTAATTCACCAAATGGAATTTACACTTTTCTCGATCATCATTCCATAAAAATTTCCACTGAATCCTTTCCAATTTCTCTATCATTGGAGCTGGACATTTAAACACACTGAAATAGTATACTGCTAGACTTGATAAAACAACTTTAATAAGAACTATCTATCCTCCAAGGGAAAGATATCTGCCCTTCCAACTGGAGAGCCTCCTCTACATTTTATCTATAATCTTATCCCAACACACTTTTCGAGGTTTACCTTTGCAAAGTGGTAGACCAATTACTAAGTAGGAAAGGAAGTAATCTTGCAACCCAGTATGTCAACCAGATCGACGCACAATCTATAGTCCACATTTACCCCCATTAATTCACTTTTCTCAAAATTTACCAGAAAGGGAAATTATTGCTGACATGATTTAAGATATATTACTGGTTTTACACATGTAAATTAGGATTTAAATAATCCCAAATTCCGTGAAAGCCCATTTCTTTTGGAGCCCCAGAAGTCAAGTTCAACGCCAAGGTGAGGCTCAAATCTACAAGATATATTAAGACTTTCAATGCATGAGTACTTATATTTTGCTAGTAGCTTTAGCATCAATAGAATATCTTTGGTTATGACTACTCATCCACCATGGATCCTGGTTTTGCCTTTGTCGGTACTGAGGTGGAGGCCAACCAGGCAAGTTCATGGTCGGTTTTATTTTATTTATTTATTATTTTAGTACATTTGGAGTTCCCTGGCATTTACTAGGTTTTTATTCAAAGGTGGGACGTCAGGCAAGGCAGTCAATCCGTATTTTCACCTTTTGCCAAATATTTTCATTAGAGTTCTTTTCTTTTTCCTTTTACCCTCCTAACTTGGTACTTAAGTCATTTACAACCTTAAATGTTTGTGAATAGGGCTACAGCAATCTCAAAATTACAATCAGCATTTTGGAATTTAGGGGCCCTAATAACGAAGAGCTTAGAGTTAGTAGATGCTATGAGAAGAAGACAAAGATATAGCCTACTTGCAAGAAATCAAGTGGAAAGGTAGCAAAGCTAGAGATTTAGGTGAGGGGTTCAAAATGTTCCACATAGGGGAGTGTAAGTCCAGGAATGGTGTAGGCATAGTGGTTAGCGGCACTATTAAAAAGAAGATTGTTGAAGTTCTACGATCAACCGATAGGATTATTAGGACCAAAGTGATTTAGAACATGAAATCCTAAATACTATTAGTGCCTATGCACCTTAATCTGGGTTAGGAGAAGCTGTGAGGGAGGACTTTCGGCAATCCATAGATGACATAGTGCAAAGCATACCTTTAGATGGGAGTATCATAATTGGTGTGGAGACCTAAATGGACATGTAGGAAGTTCAAATGTTGGGTATGGTACCGCAAATGGAGGCCATGGGTTCAAAGAAAGAAATGACATAGGGGAATCAATTTTGGATTTCGCAGCAGCCTTTGATTTAGTCATCACTAGAAAGAAGAACATCTTAATACATAATGAAGTGGACAGTCTAGATCTCAAATAGACTTCTTTCTACTTAGGTGTAGAGAATTGACCCGTTGTAGGGATTGTAAAGTCATCCCTAGCGAAAGCCTCACAACACAGCATAAACTTTCAGTTTTAGACTAACTTGTTAAGAATAGACCACGAAAAATTGCAACAAAGGAACTTCCCAAAATTAGATGGTGGAATTTGAGAGGAGAAAGAGAAAAACTAAAGAAAGACAAGGTTCTTAGTGGTAGAGAGTGGGACAATGATTTGGATCCTAATGAGATGTGGGATAGGATGTCTAGACTCATTAAAGATATAGCCAAAGATGTTTTAGGTGAAACTAATAAACTAGAATAGGCTTGCGGAAGGACACGTGGTGGTGGAACGTGAGTAGAAAAACTATACATGAGAAGAAAAAACAATTTAAGATATGGCAGAAATCAAGGAATATGATAGATAGGAAAAATTACAAGTTAGCGCGAAAGACTATTAACAAAGTTGTAAGTAAAGCCAAATATGAAGCATTTGATGATATACATGCCAAATTGGAAACAATGGGGAGAAAAGAATTTATAAGCTCGCTAAGATGCAAACGATAAGAAGTAGAGATCTTGGCCATGTGAGATGCATTAAGGACGATAACCAAAGAATACTAGTGAACGACAAAGAAATTAGGGAAATGTGGGAAACCTACTTTAAAGACTTGTTGAACACTCAATCGGAAGACGGAGGTAGAATGGAGGGAGAGGCAAATGAGGGGATGGTGAACAAAATAACGACAACAGAAGTGAATCAAGCCTTGAAAAATATGAAGAATAGAGCGCTAGACCAGATGGTATCCAAATCGAAGTTTGCTCTATTTTAGGGGAAAGTAGAATGTGTTGGTTGACACGATTATTCAACAAAATTTTAGCCTAAAAAAAAGATGTCTGATGAGTGGCACAAGAGCATAGTAGTCCATTTTTCTAAAAACAAAAGAGATACTCAAAGATGTGCCAATTACCGAGCGATCAAACTCATGAGTCATACAATGAAACTTTGGGAGAGGGTAATAAAGGACCGCCTAAGACAGGAGTCAAATATATTAGAAAACCAATTTGGGTTTATGCCAAGTAGGTCAACAACATAAACGATTTTTATCCTAAGACAATTGATAGAGAAATTTAGGGAGAAGAGGAGGAACCTCTATATGCCTTCTCTTGACCTAGAAAAAGGCCTATAGTAGAGTACCAAGGAAACTTATATGGAGAATCTTAAGAAATAAATGCATTCCCAACGACTATGTTGAGATTATTCAAGATATGTACGAGGGTGCAACCACTTACGTTAGAACCTTCTGTGGTTAGACAAGGGATTCCCTATTAAAGTGGGACTCAATCAAGGATCCGTTTTAAGTCTATACCTGTCCGTGATGATCATGGACTACTTAACGTCAAGTATCCAAGATGAAATGATATGGTGTATGCCTTTTGCAGATGATATAGGTATTAATTAATGAGACAAAACAACTCAATTTGCTAGGCCAGATTTGTAGAGGAGAACGTTGGAGTCAAATGGGTTGAAAATTAGTAGAACTAAAACAGAATACATGGAATGTAACTTTAATGGGTTAGATGATAGTAGGGGTAACTCGGTAAAGATAGAAAACGACCAAGTTGCACTTTGTAATAAGCTTAGATACTTGGGCTCTATGGTAGAATCTCAAGAAAGTTTCAACTTAGATCACAGATAGGATAGGAGTGGGGTACGCAAAAGGAGGCAAGCTAACAAGGTCTTGTGTGATAAAAGAGTCTCCATTCACCTAAAAAGAAAGTTTTAATTTAAACTTGCGATACTTTATGGAGCAGAGTGTTAGGCAATGGAAAAAAGACAAGTAAACAAAGTCATGCTAACGGAGATGCGTATGCTACGTTGGATGAGTGAAACTCATTTGATATGGTTTGGTCATGTTAGTAGAAGAATAAGCACAACTCCAATACATAGAGTGGAGAGGCTGCAAACTGAATGAACTAGAAGGCGGCTGAGCTTCAAAAACATGGAAGGAAGAGATAAAAAAAAAAAAAAGACATATTAGATTGTAGTGACTAATGGTATGGTTTGTCATAGGTTATTTAGAGAAGAAGAATTCATAAAGACAGCCCCAGATAGATGGGATTACTGGCTGATGATGATGATGAATCATTAAAACCCAAACTATGAAAGTTCGGTTTGACAATGAAAGAATGTGGATCCAATGAAAACAAGATAGAAACCTAGTTTGTGGATCAATGGGATGCAAGAGTTCCGCCAAGTCTTAGTCAACAAGAACCTTACTATTTTCAGGTGAAGTCTACATGGGCCACAAAGTAAATTGAAGGACTCACCCAATTTTGTTGAGACTCAGCAGAGTAAAGGCATGCATCATCCAAGCCAAACGAGTAAATTTGATCGACTTCACGTATGTGGATGCAAGTTATGGGAGTTCATCCAATCCCTATTTTCACCGTAATGGACTATAGAGAGAGAAAAGAGCTGCTTTTACATATTTGCTTCCCTTTTCTTGAACACTTAACATGTCTTATGATTGCGTAATAGAATCCAAATCTTCAGGACTCGTTTGGTTTCAAGAATAGAAGTAATGAAGTAGAATGATATGGATAAAACTGGCATGAAACCAAAACAGGCCCTTGGTTACCCCTCTCCTTCCCTTCTTCTAGAGCAACTTCTTAATTCTTTTTCAAATCTCTTTTTTTCTCTTCAATCTATTGCTTGATAAAGGTGAGGAAGAAAAAAGAAAAAGAAAAAAGTTTCAAAAAAAAAAAGGCGAGAAAGAAGAACTTCTTTTTGCCTTTCAAAAAAGATGAAATGTATTGAAATAGAGCTCTCCTCTTCAATTTGAACAAAGATTTGAAGGTTCACTTGTCAATTTGAAGGTTCACTTGTCAAATCGAAGTAATCAACTAAGGACCCTTTTTTTACAATATTGGGACTTTTCACCAAGGAGATGAACATCGGTTTTGGTAAAATTTCTCATAAGATCAGATGATCGGTAGAAAGAATTTCTCTTCAAAAGCACAATGTGGAAACCATCATTGTCAACAATCCCCTCATCGTCACAACATCATACAATGAAAATGATAGAAATTCCATGAAAACGAGACCAAGTAATAAATGCATTCAATTTATTCTCAAGATCAACAATCAAAGCAGAAGCTCAAGCCGCTTCAACTTCAACAAGTAATTCAAAATAGAAAAGTTACAAAATTATCGATCAACATACTAAACCTTGACACTACAATCAAAAGAGGAAGAATCAAATTAATATGTCAATAGCAACATTTCATTCAATTAATCAAAGTGCAGAATTTGACCATAAAAAAAAATGAAATTTTCACTGAAACCTAATTGAACATGCAATTCAACACCAGATCTGTAAATTGGGCAAATCAGAAACACTACTTCCTCCAGATACAATACAAATCAACCACATCAGGCAGCAAATTCAACCAGACAAAATCAAAGCCCTAGAATAAATCTAACCGAGCATGCAATTCAACTCCAGATCCATAAGCCAGCAACCTAATTAATTAGACGACCAATTCCATCCAATACAATACGAATTCACCGAATCATGAAATAAATCCGACCAGACAAAAGCAAAACTATGGTATAAACGTAATCAACCAAGAAATTCAATCCTGACTCCACAGATCTAACAGTCAAAACGCAATTTCCACCGCTCCAAACGTAAGATCACATGGAAAACAAGAGGATAGCATCAGATCTCACCGAGAAACGTGATCCAGAGCGTCAAAACGCCAAAGATAGCGTTAACAAAATCAGATCGGAGAAGAGAGAGGAGAGAAGGGGAAAACTTACAGAGGAAAGAAAGATATCGGAGAAATGAAGCGATCCGATGGAGCAGAGATCTCAAAGGAGATGTCTCCGCAACGAGATTTCCAAGCGAAATGAGGGAGAGAAGCCTTCATTTTATATCAGGACTTCAGAAGATAGAAGTTAACGGCTTCGAAGCACATCGTTAGTGAATCTTCGCTTAAAATGACGTCAGGTAACATTTGCCGTTAAGTCGCACTGCTGGCGTTGATCGTACGCTTGGATCGATTTCGAATAAGATAGTCACACGACCTCGTTTGGAGACGAAAGAACGACTAATCCAGAATTTGACATTTAACTAATTTAGTGGGACACGCAAAAGATATTCTATGAAGAAGTGTGAAAGAAAATGGCCCTGAAAACTTATTAGGTGAGGCTATAGAATGAAACATATAAAAGATCACTTGAATAAGATAAGATAGTAAAATTATATCTCCATTTTAACTATTTAAATTTGCAGTGTTATAAACCATTAATTTTATATGGGTCATTTTACAAAGTAAAATTACTCAATAAGCATAAATTTATACCAAAACTTTATTAATATGTTTCAATCCGAAATCATTTTTAAGAACCATTCTTCTTATCTCATTCTTCTTATACATCTAGAGTTCAATTCTTTCTTTAAAAGGGATATTGTGTATACGTAGGATTAATCTTACCTCAAATTTATAATGAGTATACTCATATTATAAAATAAATAGTAGTGTATTTCAAAAAAGAGTATTATTAACCTGAGTCATAGGGCATTACGCTACACAACCCTATATGGAGCCTATTACTCGGGTGGTGATGAATTTATAGCTAAGTCCAGGGGTTTAAAAATCGGTATCGGCCGATATATCGACCGATACGATATGTCGATCGATATATCGTTATCGACCGATATATCGGCCGATATTTTTCTCTCTCCAGCCGATATCGGCCGATATAATACGGCCGATATTTCAACCGATATTGTGAATATCGGCCAATAACGATATATCAGCCGATATTCACTCATTCAAAACTGGTACATATCGGCCGATATGATATGTATCGGCCGATATTTGTACCCCTGGCTAAGTCAAGGTTTAAATATGTGACTAATTAAAAGTCTCTTTAATTGGGCCAATGAAGCTTATAATGACCCGATCGATCCGAGTCATTTAATCGAGGCCAATTAATGGAGCTTGGAAATTTAAGCGATTTATTTTATTGATGATTTGATTTTGCAGTGTGTTATTTAATTTTATACTAATTTGGAAAAAAAATTCAGGTAGTGTTCATGTGGCTGTCATGAGGTGGGAAATGACAAGGTGGTATCAGAGCAAATTCAACTCTTGAATCGTATGAAGTGGGAAGTAGAGTTTCATTGATTTTTGGATGTTTAGGGATGGTCTCAATTTTTAGCTTGTGTTGATGATTTTCTTTTGCCGTGTGTTGTTTGATTTTAATTCTATTTGAAAAAAAAAACCCAGGTAGTGTTCACGTGCACGTGCAGGGCGAAAAGTGACAAAGCCATATTTTTAGTATCACAAAACGTTAAGATTAAAATAAATAAAAAAAAAAATTTTACCTACTTAAATTGATCTAGTTAAAAAGTGACTTTTTGGTGGGTTAGATTGCTCGAATATAGACTATGTCAATAAATCCACTACCATTTCCATATACTCATCAAATCAATAGGCCAATAAGGTATCTTAGTAAAAGTATCACTATCTAAATTAATTCTTTAATTGTCACACGTTTAAATATTAAATATTTTTTTAGTTTGCAATTACAACTTTGAAGTGTCATTGGACAGTAATTCAGCTATTTTTAATTTAAATTTGATTATATCATGTATTGTTCATATTTTTTACATAGTTAATCATTAATAGCATGCACTCAAATACTAAAAAAATGAAATGCAAGCCTCTTTGATCATCATTATAATAATTACCATCTATTTTAATTATGGTGTTGCAATTTTATGTCTTAATTTTTTTTATTTATCTTATTGCACCATATGATGAGTTCATTGAATACATCTTTTAATCTATAAAAATAATATTCTAAAAAAACTCAAGTTGATCCAATTACAGAAATTATGTCTTTTAAGCTTCCAAATATCAATGACTTTAAACTATTTTTAAGTTCTAACAAATTGCGTAGTATATGAGACTCATTTTCGCTCCCGTTCATGGCCCATTAAATAATCTTAATCTAAATATGGATTTCCAGAAAAATCACTTGATTCAATCTTACAAACCATGTTTTTTAAGATCTCATTATTTTAATGGTTTTAAATTACTTTTTAATATCTTATCTTCTAAACACATTTTTTAATAGTATGGGATGGTCAATATTTACATTTTGAATGAGAACCATTTTGATTCAATGTTAATTTATAGATATATATCATTATATAAACTATAACTTACATTATATATATATATATATATATATATATATATATATATATATATATATATATATATATATATATATATATATATGTATAAATTTTTTAAAAATTATATTTTAGTATCATATTTTTATAATTTGTATTTTTTATACATGAATTATAGAGTGTATAATTCAATTTTAACTGTTCTAATTACAGAAACTCTTAGTAAATGAATGTTAAGCATTTAAAAGAATTATAAACTTTTAACCATCTTGATACTCAAATACTATTTGGGAAGCTAAGTAACACCAATAGTTCGGATGCAAGTAATTAATATTATGCAACTAAGAGTTAGATTTCTACAGGGCTGAACTAAAACTTTCTATTGGATCTGATTCTTCAAGCATGGATGCTGCTAGAAAGCAGTCAGTTGCCTCAGCGATACGCCCATTGTCCCTATAAACCATGCCCAAGTAGTACCATGCCATACGGTTGGTGGGTTCATGCCTCAATGCATCGGAGAGGAAGCTTCTCGCCACCGGCAGCGATTTCGAACCTATCTTCCACATCAAAGAACCAATTGAGAGCTTGCTGGGTACATGATACTTGTCTAACCAATAACCTTCCATGTAAGTTGCCAATGCTTCTAGGATTTGCCCCTGTGCTTCATGCATTGTTCCTGATAAAAATGAAAAAAAGAAGAAGAATATTTGATTGGGTGTTTTGATGCATATGGCTCAATATACAAATTACTTTGCAATCATTACAACATGATTGAATGCTCCAAATGGAAAAGAATCTAAAATGATTTGAAATAACCTTCTTATTGTAGCAACCCAAGGTCTCTTTCTTTTTCCTGTAAAATTTGGAAGTTGTTTCTATGATCCTCAGCCACAGAATACAAAATAAAAATCCTACCTCAGTATGTACAAGGAGAGCCCAAGTTTCAGCAAACCATAATGTCAATATGAAAATTCCCTTCAAACATAATAATCTTCTAAAGACAGTACATGACAGGTTCACATTCGACATAACATGAAAGATTAATGAATGCTAAGGTTTTTCTTATATGGGAAATTTATCATACTTCTGTGTTGATCTCATAAAATCTTTTCACATTACTAAAAACATGGGGGCTCATATTCGAACTTGGTGAGGCCCAAGAATAATATGTACACCCTTCAGTTAAGGATCATACATTTATCATTTTGGAAATCAAACTTATGCTTTCAAACACATCTGATTATAAAGTGAAAAAGAGGTTTATATGGATAAAGACTTTAATCCTTGCCTTCAATATGCAATGTAGCAGCAGAGAATTGTTTCACTGATCTAGCCTTCTCCAGGCATAATTCTGCATCCTTCCAATGAGAAAGGTTGCAGTATAAACTACCAAGTCCTTGCCAGGCTTCAAATTCTCCATTGTTATCATCCTCCATCTATAAGAATAACACCCGGTAGATTCATTAGCAAAGTCAAAGAATAAATCATACTTATTTGTTCTCTCTTTTGCATTTTGCATACTAGTAAGAAAGGTGGCACTACTACAGATTGATACAATCTTGAAATGTAGAAATGATGTAAATAAGGCCATTTTTAGAATTGTCTCCTATTTTGGAGAAGTCCCTACTCAAGATGGCAAATAATCTGTCTTTACATAATAAAATGTGGGCGCTTCCAACAATAAAATATAGGAGGGAATCTATCATTAGCCTTATAATGTAATCCAACCTGAGGAATTCTTCTGAATGATCCAAAAGTATCTTTTTGTGCTTGAGCCAGAGCAAGTAGGAATCGATAAATCTCAACAGCATCCATAGGTAAAGATTGAGCAATTTTCAACTTTGCTTTCATTCTAAGCAATGGTCCTTGCTCCCACTTTACAGTCTCATCTAAAGCGGCATCTATGACCACTTCAGCCTCTGAAAATCGTTGCTGAGCAGACAAAACCAAAGCAAGCAATTTCCACCCTTTTAAAATCCACCCACCTGTTCTGTTTATGAACTCTTTTGCACAATGCAACGCTGCCATTGAATTGCGTTGTTCTGCATATTCAACACCCAACTCAAAAATCGAATCTGAGCTTTGGTGTTTGGAAGCAAGTGTCCCATTTAAAGATTTCAAAGCTTCAGACTGTAAAGCAGATCTTTCCATGTCTGAGGAAGCAAATTGAGCTTGTTTCCTCAAACAAATGCCTAACATATGAAGTCCCACACTCTTTAGATGCTCGTTTTCTCCTTGGGCATTTGCAATTGCCTTCTGTGCATATGTTGCTCCCTCAGAAGCAAGAAGGTGGTCCTTACTACAGATCTTTGCGGCTAGCAACAAAGCAATTAGATTAGTTGGGTTTTCATGTTTGTTTAAAGACTTTCTCAATAGATTCAAAGCATCCTCATTCTGCCCTGCCCCACTATAGCAAAGGGCTAAATGGTTCCAACGTTCACAACGGGGGTACATCCCAGGCAGAAGCTCTTCCAATTTCCTGGATAAACATAAAGTTTGGTCACAGAAAGAGAGTGCAAATGTAAAATGTTCCATTATCACAGGATCCCACTTAGTTTTTTTGAGGCAGCATTTTCGTAGAAGTATCATTAAAATTAGAATTGCCTCTTCCAAATTATTTTTTGGAACAAATGAGCCTTCAACCGGATTAGCTGGAGTATATGCATCGGCCTGTACACCACCATATAACAAAAACACAGCAAACCTTTTCTGAATCCTTGCACACCATTCATTATCAAGACTCCACTGATTAAGGAGAGCACGTCTGTATGCAGTCACGGCTTCATGCTCACACCCCGCTTGCTCACAAAGTTCAGGTAAGAGTTCTACGGCATTAGTAATAGTCTCTTGCAGCTTATTCTCCAACATTGCATCTGGGATGCCATTACAGAATATCTTTTCTACAATGTCAAGGATACTTTCACATTCCTGAACAGCCTCTACAACGACCAAAGATCTTTTTCAGTGGTTTTCAACATGTAATTAGAAAGAGACACTGAGACATTACAAAACTCATAACAACTTAGAAATGTTCATCAGTTCCACCAAAACTAATAAGCAATTATTAGAATTTTCATACCTTGTAGTCTATCAAGACTTTGAAGAGACTTTGATTTCAAGTACATGCCTTCAAACACCAAGCTTTGGGACTGTTGGGGTTGGGAGACAGATTGTATTGATTCAGTACTAGCTGGCCGCCTCCTAGCCTGTGCGTTATCAGGAATAGAAGGTTGAAAACTCTGTATAGAACCCTTGAGATCAATCCCATCAAGTACACGAAGAACAGCTTCCATGTTTCCTCTTCGATACTCCAATCTTGCGAGAACTGCTCTTGCTTCCTGTAGTATTTGACACAGAAAATTCATCAAACATACCATAGACTAGTAAACACGGCCATGATGCATGTGAGAAGATTGCTATGTAAAATAACATGAAATGGTAAAACCAGGAATGAGTGTATAAGAAGCTCTGCAATTGCTCCACTATAGGAAAAAATCATGGAATATTGGTTACAAATGCTTGGTCATGTACTGACAGTGGCATGTTACTTTACATGGTATAGAATCTAACCAAAACAAGCATGAATCAAGTAGAGTGCAGAGAACCTCAACTAGTTAGGAAGAATTCAGTGATGATGACAATGATGATAAGGAAGATGCTGAAACATATACACTAGGGCATAAACAAATGATATCTCCTTCATATATAATGTAAGTAGTACATAAAAAATACAAAACACAAGATTTAGCAGATCTATAATAATGCAAACGCCATCAGGAACTGAAATTCTTCATAAGAGATCCAACTAAATAACCAAATTGTTGAATTTGATCAAATAACAATATTTTGAAAATTAATCTCTTTCAATAAAAGGTTGATGAAATTATAAGAACTCCATGGCCTAAGCTTGTTGTGCCCTAGGGGTAGTGGGCTCACCCGTGAGAATTTTAAACTCGGTATCCCACGGTTTCTCACATGTAAATTAAAAAAAAAAAAACACAAAAAAGATATTGGGTTACAAGATATGAAGTTGATGATGATAATACTCTTTTAAGTTACTAACATGTAGAATTTTGATTATTAGAGACATTAATATACTTTTTCACTTCTTAAATAGTAACACTCGTACAAAAAGACAAATCGGTGGTCTCTTATAATCGAATTTAATTTCTCGTATTGTTACCTTTTACCCACTTTTGTTTGTGAAAGAAAGAGACCAAAGGTCATAAGGTATACCAAATGCCACAAAAGTCTAGAGCATGATCATGCACATTTCAAAGAAGGATAACATACTAAAAGAATATTTGTAAAACTAAATGTTTATTCTATTTATTTACTGCCTTCTAGCTGGTTTTTTTTTTTTTTTTGTAATTTACGTATGAAAAAACAGCGGGATACCCAGCGTAAAACCCCTACGAATGAGCCCACTACCCTTAGAGCACACGAAGGTTATTTTTAAGAAATGAGAATATTTTTTTTTTAATGCTAGCTCTATATACTTTTTTAAACATACTTCAATTATACTCATATATTTGATATGAATATATAATACACATATTAGATTTATAGCGTATAATTCACAGATATTTAGCTACTTTGCCCTTATTTATTCTCTTTTTTATGTTTAGATATTTAAATATTTTATTTTTCTCAAGGTTATTGATATTGTTCTCAACACCTAACATTTAGAAAAAGGTAAAAAACTGAAAAACTCTTGAATATCTAATTATGCCTCTTTTTAAAAATAATAATAATAACTTATTAGATAAATAAAGCTTTCGCTTTAAAAATAAGATTTTAAAAGTTAATTTTCTTCTAAAACTTTTGTTAAAACAAAATTAAGTAAAAAATAAATCCTTGTTTTTGTCTAAAATATTTTTTTAAATTACAAAAAAAAATATATGTAAAATTCATGTAATAATATAGCCGAAGTTTTTATTACTGAATCTTTTATATAGATTGTCTCATTCTCGTTTCCATCTATTCTTAACTTTTAATACATTTTTTTATATTCAATTTTGATCATATTTTTTGAGACAAAATTAAACTGATCCTAAGCTAGTTCTATCCATAATTTATCGATGCCAAATTGTTAAATATGGAAACATTCTTTAATTTTTATTCTTAGAGTCACTCCCTACTTAAAATGATAAAAATAGATTTTTTTTTTCTAATTAGTTCAAAACATCAAAATTGACATGCAAATTATCTATTAATTTTTTTTTCATAATGCAAATAGGATATTTCATCATAAAAGGAATATGGAGTTTGATATTTACCATTAAACTCAATCCAAGTAAGTTTATAGAAGAAAATTATGCTTGTTTTAAGACAGAATTTTTACAAATGGTCAAAGGGCAACCCAAAGGCACCATAAGATTTAATTTTACAGTAGATTAACCCTTTTTTTTTCATCTAAAGATCGAAAACCATTTTCACATTTGTACTCAGGATGTCATTAACATTTGGACTAGAACCCTTTCTAATACTACATCTATCATAACAGGCATTGTTTTTATATTGTTGCCTTTATTATTTTACCTCTTTTTTCTCATTTATTAAGAGAATTTTTAATTTAAATTCTATCGTATCTACTACTTTATTACTTCCTAAAATCAATCTCATTGTCTCATTATTCACAGGTTGTAGTCAATCTGGATCATTGAGCTTGCATATCACATAATGGATGGGCCCTTTCCCAAAAATCTCACCAACCCAAAAATTTAAATAAAGATCGAGTGTCATATACCAAATTCATCAAATAACATTTAGATATTTCTTTTGAAATTTAGATTGATATCATGCGAGTTACAACTGAAATTGTTTATAAATTTAATCGGTAGGTGTAGATTGAAAGGTTTTCGTATATCCGTAGAATTAGTCTCACCTCCAATATAAAATAGAGATATTTATATTATCAAAGAAAAAGTTATTGTATTACACTTTAATCGTGTTAATTTCATTATTCATGAAGGCATTATCTTTATGCGTAAAATTTAGATTTTAAAATTTTATTTTCATCTTCGTGTATTTTCTTAGACTTCAAAATCTACGGATCAAAAAACACGCAATTCTTCCTGATTGATCAATAATGATACAATTGAGCACAAATTGTTCATTTAAATTTCAGCGTTTATATTCCAGATTCAAAGAAAATTAAATTATGAGAAAACACAGAAATGAGAAAGATCGGAAGTGAGAATGACCCACCTCGGAACTGAGGGAGAGAGTCTCCCGCAATGAAGATTCGGCTTCCAAGATGTTTCCCTCATCGAGCTTCGCTTCAATCTCACTCGGGTCAATTGAATTCCCATTTATCAAGATCTCACGTGCTGAGAATGACATTTCCAAGCATTCCAAAATCCAAGAATGTCTGTTTGGACTTCGGATCGGATTCTTTCTTTTCTTGGAAAAAAATTAGAGAGAGAGAGAGCGACAAAATTTCCGACTTCGGATCGGCTTCTTTCTTTTATGAAGAAATGGAGAAAGAGAGAGAGAGACAGCGCCAAATTCGGAGGAGGGAAGGGCGAATTCTGAGAATAATTTTAGTTGTAAGTCTATCTTTAAACAAACGTGATCTGATGAACTAAATCCCTCTAATAAAAAAATTATATAATTATTATCATCACAATTATCATAATTCATAACTAAAATTCATTTATTTAAAGTTGGGTTTTCAAATGTTATTTTTTATTTGATCTGAGCATCTTAAAATTTATTATGTCTTCTTTATTATAGATAGTGAAATGATTGATCATGTAGTTTAAAAATTAGAAAATATTAAATATATTAAAATATAAACTAAAGATGATTACCAACCATCTGATGACATCTTGATTGTTAATTTGGATGTTAAAAGTGACATCTAATTTTAATTTTTATGTACAAAGTTTTCTTTTAAAAAATGCCCGTTTCTGACAAAATTAGCGTTCTGAATGTTATTGGAAAACTTCTCACAAATTATGGTTAATTTCATATATACTGATAAAATTTCCATTTTATCCTTAAATCTATTTTCGAAGATCCTTGTTTCAGGTTCTCCTCTGCCGATGGAGAGAGAGAGAAAAGAAAAAAGAAAAAAGAATGTGAAATGAGAATCGGAACAGAGTGCTACACGTCTTCTCTTTCTATTTTCGCTCCTCTCTTCATGCTCTCTTTTACATGTCTTTTCAGTAAAAACAGGGGAATGCCGGTTCACATTCAAAGAGTAAGAGGCGGTATCGCCGGCACTGGAGAGGGGGAAGAGGTGGGAATTATCGGTGCCGGGTTGGCAGTGCCATGGACGGAGTAGCCCTTGTCAAGCAGAGCTCGAACAAGCCACGAGCCAAGAAGCCATACTCCACGGGTTCCTTTTTTAAGAAAGAGTCCTCAACGTCTCTTTTTTATCTCTCTTTCTCATTCTCCTTCGGTTCTTCTTCCTCCTTCCTCTACTTTTTGTGCTGAGACCGCGAAAGAGAAGAAAAGGATAAAAGAAAGGAAATACAGAGAAGAGTAATGTAGACCAAACCACCCTATTTCCGACCCTCAAATCGATCATTTTCAGGTTCCTTTCTCCACCATGTCCCATCCTTTTCACCTCTTCTTTTCGTCACATATTTCCTTTACTACTCCTCCTTACGTTGCAAGGTCCTGGAAGAGGCTAGAAAGCACAAGAGAAAGATACGCAGAAACCCATCTCGAAGGATGAATGCAAGAAGTCCAAGAAGAGAAAATGGAACTTCTCATTGGATTTGTGATTTTGTTTTAAACTTCAGGATATCCAAACAAGCACATAGATTGGCGAATGGAGGAGATGTAAATGTGAACTGGGATTGCCCCGTTTTCACTCGTGAATGTGAAAATGGAGAGATGTGAAAGGGAGCATGGAGAGAGAGAGATGACACAAAAGAGGAAAGAGAAGACCTCACTCTTCCAATCCTCATTTTTTTCTCCTCTCTTTAAAACAACATTCATCAAAAACAAGGAGAAGAGTAAATTAATTTGGTCGGGTCGACCAAACGGGAGGGTGCTACTCACAAACCGAAAAGGGAGGGGGGGGGGGGGGGGGGGGGGGGGGGTGTCCAACGGTGAAGTCTACATTGGCAGTGACGAGACTGCTTGCTTGCCTGCTAAAGTGGCCTGGGGAAGAGCCCAGGCTGCTTGGAAGCACTCTGTCTGTATGGGACTGAGTGGAGAAAGAGCGGAGAGAGAGTGAATGGAGAGAGGGGAGTGAGTGTGAATGGAGAATGGAGAGAGGGGAGTGAGAGTGGCGAGAAATAGTGGATAGGGGGTGGAGAGAGGGAGAATAGAGAGAGAATGGAGAGTGTGAGAGTGGTGATGGGTCTCGCCGGCGGTAAGGCAGCGGGCGAGTGGTTAATCTGCACTGGACGTGCAGGCAGCAAATGGGCACTGCGTCTGGGTGGAGGGAGTAACCGATCCTGCTCCGATGATCACTGTCTGGGGAGGCAGATCTCTGTAGGGAAACAAATAGAGGGAAGGGAGAAGAGACTGAAAAAAGGAAAGGAGAACACCATCTTCTTTGTTGGAGAGAAGACGAGAGACCAAAGAAGAAGAGAAGCTAGCTCAGTCTTGGGAAGATCTCATTAAATTTCATTCATCCATTGTGCTGACTGACTTGTTATAAAACTAAAAAGTCATCACATTACGGGAATAATGCGGGAATGCGAGGATGATGGGAAGACTATTGAGGGCAAAAATGGAATTCACTCATTGAGCTGACGCAAGCCAGATCATTTGTAGCTCAATATTTTTTATATAAATTGAATTGAATTTATAAAAACCAGGCCAACACACCTGAATTTCAATCCTAATCCTCACCATTTACTCTGTGACCATCTTAAGCTGATATATTTGAGCCATCAACTATCATGATTCAATTTTTGTTGGAAGAATAATCGATGGTAAATGATGTTATTTAAGACATATATACTCTTCTTCTTCTTTTTTTTAAATGATTGCTTCATTTTTTTAATTTTTGAATTGATAAAATGAAAGAAGTGATAAAATTTAGTCCAATACTTTGATAAAATGTAAAAAGCATATATATAACTCTTGCATTTGAAGATTAATGAATAATTTAATTTTTTTAAAAAGTGAATCTTCGTGATCTCAAATGGCATCATTCAGATTTGGTAGCAAAGTAGAGCCCAATGATTCAATCAAATAATTAATTGTTGATATTAGAATTTAAAAGAAAAAGTTAATTTTATTAAGCATTTATAGCCACCTGATTTAACTTAAATAAAAAATACTTAAATGAAACTTTTTATAATCATATATCAATAGTTTTTAAATTATTGTGGGTTCACCTATGGCCTAACTTTGGTGTGCTCTAAGAGGAGTGGGTTCATTCGTGGAGGTTTTACGTTAGATATCTTGCGATTTCCCACACGTAAATTCAAAAAAAAATTATTGCATTTAATAAATTAATATATTCTTAAAATCAAAATTACATGGGTGGAACTTGTCACCCATTTACGTCAAATCAATGCTTGCTTTACTTCGATGAGCCACCACCTTTGGAGTGAAAGGTGGGTTCAATTAATAAAATTACAAGCTTCATCTAATTGAATATATTAAAGAGGTTTTTTTTATAAATATTTATCTTTTCAATTTATTTGTAAGAAGCATTTAAACCTTTTATAATTTAAATAAAACAAAAACTCAGTGTTGGTAAATATTTTTAAAAGCCTGATAAATATTTTCAAAAGCTCCTTAAGTATGTTGGCCAAAGGTCAACTTCTTTGAAAACTATCTATGATTGTCACTAATATTTTTTTTTTAATTACATAATTTACAACATGTTGAGTATATGACAAGGTTTACAATTTACATAAGGCCCTATTATTTCACCATATTGTGAGTACTGTAACTTCATGGGCGTATTGTTGTCAATTTTTTCTTTTAACTTTTACCTTAGGTCCCTTCTCTTTTTAGATGATTTGACAATTTCTCTTCATATGGCCCATAGGAAGACTTACCACATCTAAACTCCACTCTCCTTTCGATTTTTTTAGTTATGAAGTTGTCTATCTTTGCTTCTTACTCGTGTTTCACCGACCTATGTCATAAATATCAACGGTATTTTTAAATTTATCATATTTTTATCGACAAAATATCATTACCACATTAATAATGTGTATTTATCAGCACAATAGTAAGTTCTCGATAAAATCGCATTAAAAAAGCGATAAATGGTAATATTCTAATAAATTTTCGATAAATTTCTAGTAATTTTTTTATTATATTCATTTATTATATTACCTAAACTTGAATTGAAATGCAAATAAAATTTATGAAAAAATCATCAAGAACCAAATTGCAACGTTTATGGGTTCTTCATTTTAGAGTACGAATTTGCACTCGACATGGTTAATCAAATGGTTGCTCAAATAGATACACAACCAGATAATATGGTAAAAAATAGAGTACAATGAAATAAATTCAATTTACATTGAGACAGAAAGTTAGACCTGTTTGGTAGAGACCAGAATTCCTAATTCCCACTTGGAGTCTGAATCCTATGGTATACAAACAAAAGGACAATTTGTCATTTTCCAACTACGAAAAATAAAGAGCGTAAAAAAGGAGATTGTCCTTTCTTTTTTATCGAATGAGGACTCTTTGTCAAGACCATAAAAAATGTGACATTTTCCTCTCATTTGAAGGAATCCATTTCCCATAGAGGGGGTCGAAAAATTTATTGAAGAAAAAAGGGAGATTTTCCTCTCTCATGAAGAATTATTCTTCGTTCATTTCCAATAAAAATAAAGATTTTGATACAAACAATAAAAACGTCGGATTTTCACAACCGAACACGAGGCCAGATTTCATAGCACTTGTTGGATAATATGAATAGAATACTAACATATTTTTTTCATGAATTTATTTTCTTCAAGGAAATAGACAAACGACATCTAAGAGGTAACTAACTGCTTCTGTATAAGGAATGGATGTGCTCTCCCCCTTTCTCCAGCCTCACATATCACAGTTACCCTAAAAATCTGTGAGTAGCATTGTGTTAGAGATTAGAAGATGCGACAATTCCTCAGACCATGAAAACAATGAGTGAGCAACCCTCGCTTCCCATGCATATTCTCTTTACAGTACTGACATATACATGGTCTTCTTTTATTATCTAAAGGACCACCTCATCTCCAAACAAAATGGAAAATTGATGAAATGACAACCTTTGTACGTCGGAGGATCATCTCATCATTCAATAGAAAGGGAGATGTTGAAATGTACACAAAACATTGGGAGAAACAAAAATTGCAAGTGCCTCTCCTTGCTAGCTTCGGCCACATAGAAAAAGCCTCCTTTCAAAACCCACCAAGCAAACGACAAGTTCGGATTCGTAAAATGATTGCAACACCCTTCTCTAAGTCTTATGATGCAGGGGAAACCCAGAACCATCAAACAATCAAAATCATGGATGTAGTACAAATTTAAATGTCAATCTTGCTTTAGTGACATTCTCTCTGTTGAACAAACGATAATAAATAGTCAATTGGGTAAAAAATAAAAAAGGAAATACAATCAATGTTTCTAATTATCAATTTTGATATTGAAATATAGAAGATACCAATATGATAATACCGAACACAAATGTAATCATTTTTTTCTCTATATAAGAACCAGGTACTAAAAGGGATGATTAAAAGCATTACTCACTTGTCAGTTCATATGTGACTATCATCAATGTCCCCAAGAGTGACATGTTCAGAGAACGGGGTCCAAGCCCCCTAAAAAAGCCTCTCCAACCATCCTCCTGTAGGAGTATCTCCGTTGTCTTGATAACTGATGGTCGTCCACCACCGTAATTATCCATAACCTAATGTTTTTAAAGGCACAAGGAAGCAAGTAACTAATACACAGGGAAGCAAGTGATTAACTCTCTCTCTCTCTCTCTCTCTCTCTCTCTAGGTGGCTGGGTGGGTGGGAATGTGCTATGTAGGGTAGGGTTTAGCGGCATATCTCATGAGGGTTTCTTTTGGTAGGAGTTCCATGTGAGAACCACCTATAATCATGGAGGTGGGTGGGTTCAAAAAGTCTATGCCTAGACTAGATATGGTGTATACAAAAAATCAGCTTCATTGAATGACTCTAGTCATGGCAAAGGGTCCCAAAATCAATGGTAGATAGGAGTGTAATTTTATCATATTCAATCCAACAATGGATGTAACTCGGTCAATTGAGCACAAATCCAATTCACGGGTAGGTAATGGATGTGAAATGGGAAACAGGTAAAATTGAGACCTAAGGTGGACTTCACGAGGGTTTTCTTTGTGAAAACCTTTATAAGGTTCCTGGCTGTACATACATATATATACATACACATATACATATATACATACATACAAATACATATACATACAGATATATGTATGTATGTGTATGTGTATGCGTATGTGTATATATATATATATATATATATATGATGTTTGTAGGTCTGCATATGTATATATGAGTGTATGGATTACAAATCTCTAAATGTTGGTTTACCTGAAGTCGAGTCTTTATTGTGTCTATGGGAGCAGAAATAATTGATGAGCAACCACCAGCAATTGTTCCAGCCGCAGCCTGCACTGTCACCATCTCCAATTCAGATGGCTTCTTTTCCGAATCATTTCCAAAGCCCAAGCCCCTAGAGAGAGAGAGTTGTCACCGAATTCCATGCAATGAAACCTATATAATATGCATTTCCCTAACTGAATATAGTGATTCTCAACGAAATATTGTATTTTTATATGAACTGAGTTTGAGTAGAGAACATGAATTACTTTAAACAAATGAGGGTAAGAAAATAATCACAGATACTTTTCAAAAAATAGAGGAGAATCACAGATCTGAATAAACTTCAAGAATGAGTTACGTAAATTACCTCCAAATGCCATATTGAGCAGTGCCATAGGAACCCCACCAAAGTGCGGATACTGGAGTTAAGGTCACAGCTGTTATTCCAAAACCCCTATATAAACCACGAAATCCCTCAGCCCTGAGAATTTTCCTAACCACATCAAACGGGCCATTATACAAGGTCATTCCTGAAACACCTTGGACCATTAGTCTTTGACAAACCTAAGAAATGTACATACACAGTTGGTGAGATAAAATGACAAATGATAGGACATGCAAAATACAGTATAGAAGTACACATCAATTTAGAATAGGCAAGCTAAAAGTTGGCAGATGCTCACTGTTGCAGCCAGAAATGTGGCAGGTCCAAGTCTTACCATCAATTGAAAAAAAAAAAAGGGAGGCCCGCCTCTGATTCTGTTTAGACAGTTTGCCAACAGTTTTAGACCAAGCTAATGAGAACGTGTTGGTTTTACACATTTACAATTTCAGGTTGCTAGTTGTGTTCAAACAACTGTGAGTTAGACTGTCAAATATTAAGAGGATAGAACATGTCTGCATCTGTTTCAATGTTTGATTAGCTTATTGGACTAGAGTTTTCTTGATTTTTTTTTTGAAACATTGACGACTTCATTCATTAAAAAACAGTACAGAGTACAAAATGTGAAACCAGGTATAGGAGAGAGATCCCGGCTACAAAAGAAGGAAAAGGAAGGGGAAAAAACATGAAAAAAAATTGAAAAAAACAAAAGGCACATGAAAAGATACACCAAAATGCCCCTCCCAAAACAAAATACACGAAAGAGTCCCTTGACCCCTTACACCAAGATTACTGAGATGAAAAAATCTCCAAAACTGGTCTTTGTTTATGTACGACAACTTTCACCAAGAAATCCGCCACTCTGTTTGCCGAGCGAGGCATGTGGATGAAAGAAATGGTTCTTTGATTGTGAATTTAAAGCTGTGAGTTTATGTACAGACCTGTTGAATGGTTCTTTAACCAATTTGCTTTACAAATGCTTGATTATTTACCTAGTGGTGATTTTTTTTTTTTTTTTTACGTGTGGGAAACCGCAGGTAAAATTTGCAACCTGTTGAGTTACCTTTTTTGAGGCTCGGTCTATTTGACATGCATGCTCTTTTTCTTATCTTTTCTCTTCTTTTTCTGGAAAGGTGTATGGTCCTTTATTTTTTAATAAGGGACAAAATCTGCAAATAGAACTTGTTTTGTACATGGTAGATTTACATCAAGTTGGAGATCTAATTATACTGGCTTCCATAGGACCAGAGATGTGATCATGCACTGTATGGGATTTGCCAGAAGATCCTTTGGCCACCCATGACCTTGACTCTGAACCATAAACCATTTCTATTGACTCATCTATTTATTTGATACAAACATTAGAGAAAATATTTGATATATTCAGAGAAATGCAAAGAAGTTAGAGATTATCAGAATATAGCTACCAATCACATTTTAAAATTATGACGCAGCGGGTAGGATCGGGTAATGGGGGTAAGATGGATTCGAATAGGGTTAAATGGGGATGACTCAATTAAAGGGCTAAATAAATGGTGAAAATTAATGAGAGAGAGATGTTAATTGAGTTCAAAGGGTTTAAATAGGGGAATATACGGTGGGTTCAGTCACAGATTAAATGGGAAGGATACTAGATGGACAAAAGCCTAATCTGGTGATAGAAGTTGCTTGAGTGAATGGGGTCAAAGATGGTAATGGGTTATCTTAATCGGTTTTGAATTGGTTTAATGGGTTGATGGTTTCAATCCGTCAAAGGCTACATGGGTAGTCTAAAGGTAGAGTGGAGTTGAACATGGGTATTAATGGTCAACTTTTAATGGATGGATTAATTAGGGATATTTTAATGGAAGATAGGTGCTAATGAGCATTTGCTGGGAACAGTAAAAGGATTAATGTGACTGGGGTTTTGGCAAATTGGGTTGATTTGATTGTTTAACGAGGTTAATGGAAATGGGACTAAAAAGATTTTAATAAATATATGGTTGGTGTGGTGTGGGTTTAATGAAGGGATGAAAGGGTAAAGGGGTTCGTTGATGAAGCTAGGGAGTGGGCTGTGGACGTTTGGCTGGGATGAAGGAGGTATGGCAGATTGTGAGCATTGGACATGGATGCAGCGATGAGTCTGGGTTTGGATTTATATGGGATTGGCGACGGGTTTTAGGAGCTGGGATTGTAGAAGATGGAATGGGAGGTGAAGGGGCTGTTATGGTGATGGATGAGATCTGGGTATTGAAATGGGTTACAAGCGGAGGTTAGAGATGGCTTGAGCTGTGAGGTTTGATGGTCGTGGCTGTTGGAAAGGGGCGAAGAGAAGGTGGCAGGAAGGAGGGCTTGATGGTTGGGCGTTGATCTAGTTGAAGGCTGGAAGAAGAAGAAGATGAGGATGGATTGAAGACGAGTAGTACTTGGTTAGGTGCTGGGTGATGGGGCTGCCGTCAGGAGGCGGCACATCAGAGCTTGGGAAGATAGCAGCCTGCAAGAGTTGCAGGGGATGATGCAAGAGGCAGCAGAAGCACGACGGCCAAACGGGCAGTCTTGAGTGTCTACTGACTTGTGAAAACCCAATCTTCTGCTAACAGGTAGAGAAAGGGGATGAGACTATAAGGGGAGCTGTCGAGAGCTGTTGTCAGCGGAAACCTTCAGAGGAAAAGAGGACCTGTCCAAGTGAATGAAATGAATATAACTACGTGGCCAAAGTTCTTAGTACCAAACTTGCAACCTATATGTAACTGTGAACATTCTTCTACTTTTTTACTTGTCCATTTTTATGCCTAATTTCCCAAATTTTTAGCTGTATTTTTCATGATAGAATAGAATTATATCCAAACTTCAGCACGTCATATTTTTGTTGTATCCTGAATTGCCATAACTCTTATAAGTAATTGTGTCATTTTGACAATAAATGATCAACATATCTAATCCTCAAAAGAATTTGACAAGAATATTCAAAGTTAATGCAACTATAGGCCATAAAAGTGTTAGAAAAGATAAATTGTGTTTCATTAAGCAGTATTACGAATGTATATATAGCCTCTAGCCGACCCTAGAGCTATTTCAGTAAAACACAAACTCTAAACCTAATCTAAACGTATCTCTTAATAAGAGATTAACCCAAATTAAGAATCCTAACTAAATACTAATTCTAATTATATTCAACATTCCCTCTTACTTGAGTTTACAGTTATTAAACAAAACAAAAACTAATAACTAGATAATTAAACGAATGACGCCATCTTGTGGAGCAATAGCAGACCAATGGTGAAGATGCGCGATGAAGTTAAATACTAAATCAACATGCCACATGTGCTGCAAGTTGCAAAGTGGAACTTACTCCAACTCTCACTCCTTCCACTTGCTGCCCAAACAACCTAAAGAAAAGGCCCAAAATCACTTGCAAAAAAAAGTTACATACGATTGCCAAGAACCCAATAGCGCCAATACTAATACCACTTCTAATTCCTAAGAACAAAACGTCAAAGTACGAGAAGGCTGCAAACTCCAATGAAAACAAGAAACCAAATCCTCCAAAATGTGGTTGCAAGCGGAGGAGACAAAAGATACCCATGCAAAATCAAATATGACGAAAAAGAGAGACATGGTACCAATGCAAAATCAAATCTGCCGAAAGAGAGAGACAAAGGCAGATGTAATGGCCCAGGTCAACAAAATGGTTATGGGAATAAGAGGATATATAAATCGTACGAATTTATGATTTTCGATTCACGATTCACACCCCTAGACCAATTTCGATACGATTCGAGTTTGATAACATTGGGTAAAATTGGAGAATGCCATACACTTAGAGCATTGGGAATATTTGTAAAATTCCATGCTCACAAGGTGTGTAATAATATGTTTGAGTGGATGTTTTCTTCTGCACATTCCAATGCATAATTGGGTAAAGTTATGGTTTCACCTCCTTATGTCTATGTGTGATTAATGTGAATATATTGTATTAGATACATATGTATGAGTTTCCCAAGTTCCCTGCGATTAGATGTTTACTATAATTGAGAATTCATAGATTTGTGATGTGTTGAACTATGATAGAATGTATGATAAATCAAGATTGCCCAAGATGTGTAATGTAGAGCCTTGATAACTTTCTATACTTGTGTATGGTTATGAGTAATGTATGTATCAAATGAATTCCCATGATTGTGATTGGAATTCTTAAATGGGTAACTCATATAGTAAGCATAATGAATGTGTTTTGATGACATGCTTGGATTTTGTGTGATGTGTACACCACTAGTGAGTACCTATGTTGATAATGGTTGTGGTGGATCGGCCTAACCATGTGTAGAACGAATTTCCATGATTTGAAGATAAATTTGATAAAGTGTTAGATTAAGTCATGGTCAAGTATCTTAGAACCCAAGGGGGTTAACTTGTGCTACAATGGGGATTGGCTAGCATGATTGAGAATGCATGAAATGCAATGTAAATGCTAAAGAAGTCTCGTTTGATTTCCCATAAAAGTATAACCACTCCCCAATGTCAACCCAAATGTGAAAATGATGAACTACGGTTGATCTGATCCACTATGTGGTACGTAGGCAACTGAGAGCATTGTGCCTCAGCTCGATCAAAAGATGTATTGTGTCATCCATTTATATTAAGGATGATGTAAGATGTTGAGCAAATGTGAAAGGTAGAAAGGGATTGGTGGGATATACCTTTCCATATAGACCCTAATGCCAGATGTTGGATCCCTCGAAGGCGGCTCGAAGAGGTTATGATGCCTTGGGTGTCTCGATATGATAAGACATATATGTTTGTTACTCGAGTAAAGCCTAGAGTGGCTAGAGAACTGTGAAAATTCTTAAGATGGATAGATGAGGACTTTGGCACTGAGATGTATGTGACTGGTCACTTGATTATATTGAGACGTGGTATGGGCGTGTCCCTCACTTGATGATTATATTGAGATATGGTATGGGTGTGCCCCTCACGTGATGATGATTGAGACGTGGCATGGATGCATCCCTCACGTGATGACGATGATTATATCGAGACGTGGTATGGGTATGTCCCTCACGTAATAATAACGTTATGATCAGTCCGTTGAAAAAAATTATATTTTCCTATCAATAGATCATTGTGTCTCACCTTTGTATAGTTACAAGGATGAGATAAATATATAGATTCCATGAGTAAGACCTAGAGTAGCCGTGAGACCGCGAGAGTCTCGATATGAACATACAGAGACTGTGGCATTGAGATATTTATGTGACTTGGTCACTTGATATTGAGACGTGGTATGGGTACGTCCCTCACATGATTGTGATGTTTGATTTCCTATCCCAGAGAGGTATTCGGGATAGTGGTGTTTTTCCACGAAGACTTGGTCCCGTGTGGTTGTTGTCGCAGGGTGAGTCACTTACATGTTATATATTGTAGGGCGCCCTTACGACTATTCCGCACACTTGTTGTGCATGGTTGCGCAGAGCTAGATACTATTTTACTTCATGGGGGTGGTGCTAGCTTCGTTAGACGCAGTCTGACAGCCATAAAGCTTGACTGATTCACCCATGAGGTGAAGAGATGCAAGGCAAGGTAGACTTGATCACGCCAGTCGTGAGTCTCACGCTTAGTAAGTCATGGGCCCTAAGTCTTGCTAGGGGTCGTGGTATGTTTATGATATGATATGATGATTTGATATTATTGCCACAATCACGTAGTGATTCATTTGAGTGTTGTTCCTATGGATAGAAGATCTCATGGTAGATGATGTGCCCCTAGATTCGTTATGTCCATGGATGGATTATACCCATGGATAGTTTATGCCCATGAATAGATTATACTCACAGATAGAGTGTTACCAGGGATGGATGTGTATACCCATGGATGATGGTTCCCATGGTGGTGCTCAAATGTTGGTCTTATGGTAGACCTATTGGTCCCATGGTAGACGTATTGATCTTATGTTAGACATGTTGGTCCCGTGGTAGACGTATTGGTATTATGGTGGACATGTTGGTCCCATGGTAGACGTATTAGTATTATGGTGGACATGTTGGTCCCATGGTAGTCATATTGGTATTATGGTGGACATATTGGTCTCATGGTAGACGTATTAGTATTATGGTGGACATGTTGGTCCCATGATAGACGTATTGGTCTTATGTTAGACATGTTGGTCCCATGGTAGACGTATTGGTATTATGGTGGACATGTTGGTCCCATAATAGACGTATTGGTCTTATACTTGCTGGTCCTATGATAGACATATTGGTTCTACGAATGTATGAGTTATTGCCCATGGATGGTTATTACCCATGGGTAGATGATACTCACTGATGGTGAGTTACCATAGATGGATGATGAATCCCATGGATGTTGTTCGCATGGTAGACAGATTGGATTCATGCCTAGATATTGATTATATGGTGGGCATATTGACACCATGATAGATATAGTGGTCCCATGGTAGACGTATTGGTCCCATGGTGGACGTGACGGTTCTATGGATAGATATTATTTCCCATGGATGGTTATTCCCATAGAGGGCTTTGTGATCATGGATGAGTATTGTATACCGTGAATAGATATTCCCACGGAGGGCATTGATTCTATAGAGGATTAAACCCATATTTAGAGTATTGTCCCCGAGGAGGGATGTACTTATGTTCGGGTATAAGTCCCATGGTTGAGGTTTATCCCATGGTTGACGGTGTTCCCATGGTTGGTATAGACCCGTGATTGGCTAGACCCGTGATAGATGAGATCTATTCTACTGATGAGGCCCACGATTGGGTAAGTAAAATGTCTTGATGTGACATCATGAATAGCACAGGATTGGTGCCATGAAATAAATGAATTGAAAACTACACAAGATCTGATCTCCATTGGAGTACGTAGGCAGCTGATAATTCAGTTCGATCAAATCAATGGTCCAATAAAATCTAGGATCCGTAGAGATCTCCCAACACGTGTACGTGTCACGTGTTTGGACTATGAGTTGTGCATGCTTCAGAGTTATATATATATATATATATATATATATATATATATATATATATATATAGTTTCTCACGTGTCCGTTGAGTCGGGGCATGATAGCAGATGCAAAAGTGACTACAAAGGGGCTGAAGAGGTTGAAGAGGTTGAGAAGAGGATGGTTGCCAGGGTCAAAGTCCAGTGACAAAGCATAGAGCAAAGAGCACCAATACAAGGCAGCAGATGCAAAACGAAATCGGAGGAGAGGATGCAAATCAAGATTGATCGATATACAAGAAGAAGACAGAGGCCAAGAGAAACAAAGGGAAGAACCAAGTGCATCCTCACAAACTGAACTAGGATGCAGAGACAAACTTATCAAAACTCTCTTTTTTTCAAGCGTAAACAAACAGAGACCACGAGAAACAAAGTGGCAAAAGCAGGCATACAACAGCAGAAAATAGAGAACAAAGAACAAGGCAGCATCAAACGAACAACCAACCTGTGGATCTTAATCAATCAGTCTCGACAGGCAGCAACCAGAACAGTGGAGGGTTGAGGTCTCCTAGGCCAAGACCTACAGGAACTGGAATCGGTGCAAAGATGAGCAAGACACTCAAATCAAATTGGCCAGGTGGAGGCTAGATTGGGCACGAACGAAGGAATCAACAAGGGTTGAAACATGCAAAGGAGAGGCTTCTATTGGGGGCAGTGGAGGCAAGAAGTAGGGATGCTAGCTGCGAACAGGGCAAAGATGGGCTGCAGAGAGCGGCAGACAGGGAGCGACGGTGCAGGCAGAGATGCTGAGGCAAAGATGAAGAATAGATCTGGTGTTTGTACTGGGCGATTGGGCGATGCAAGATATGGTGTGGCGATCTGATGAATTTCCTGCCAAAAATTGTCCCCCAAATCAACGTCTAACCCAGACAAATTTCGGCCAAGGAGCAGCGATGGATTTTTAGCAACTGAGGTTCTCTACTAAAATGACCCAATTTTGTTTCTTCTCAAAAGAATAATCTGGCACAGCAAAGGGGCTGCAAATCTAAGATTTCACACCGACAAACTACAGAGATGCACATGCAGACGAACACGATGAAGGGTTCAGGGTCAGATCCAAATGGAGGTGAGGCAAGTGGAGCACTGGTGCTGGCTGAGGATGAGAGAAAGCTGTGTATACAGCTTGGGCAGTAACAGAGAATGCAGAAACAAAGGGCAACGGAGGAGAAGACACAAATCCTGCAGTAGACTAGATGAGGTAGCAGAGGCGAGGCAAGGCATGAGAAGGACGATGCAAAATTGAGATCCGAGCACTGTAAATCTAGAAAAATCACAGGCCCAGAGACGATTGAGATGGTTGCAGATCGTTCATAGGTGCAGATTGGTGTAGCAGAAAACGAGATATGGAAAATCTGAAGATTGGGATCTAAACTAAGGCGATGGAGATATGCAAGGGAGATTTGGGTTGCAGATCTGAGAACAGGCAAGTGATGGGTCAGATCTGAGAGAAAATAGGGGTTGAAGAACACGAACGGAAGCCAAAACGAGAACCAATCGCGAATGCTGAGACGCACGGTCTGAAAGGCGAGCTCAGATCTAAGGACGAACTCCATGTGTCCCCTCCGGAGGAGGCAAGATCTGTCTTCTCAGAGATAGAGGAAGTCGATGAAAAATGGCGAGGGTGGATCAAAGAGGGAACATGCAGATCTGTTCGTCTATGTTCTTCTCGCATGTCCCAGAATTTTTTTTTCTTTCCTACATAAACGTCAAAAGCACAGCAAAAGATTGTCGTGTCTAGAACATGATGTGCCCTCCCACTGCCAGAGGAGTTACCTCCGCAAAGGGAGAGGAGGAATTCTTTGTTGAAACATGAATTCCTTGCAACAGATCTAGGTGTCTGTGAGGGGATTGAGAGAGGGCAAAACGAACAGCAGATCCAAATCAGAGAATCGTGGACAATAACTCAAACGAAAACGCATATGTCCCCTCCCTATGCCATGCCTTTTTGCCGTGGCAGAGGCAGAGAAGAGGAAGCATGATTTTCTTTCTCTCTCGGTCGCTAAACGAAAAGGATCCTTTTTTTAGGCTAATACCATGTTAGAAAAGAATAATCTGTATTCAACTCTATGCTATTACATGTATATATAGTCTCTAGCCAACCGTAGGGTTATTTCAGTAAAACACAAACTCTAAACGTATCTCTTAATAAGAGATTAGCTTAAACTAAGAATCCTAACTAAATACTAATTCTAATTATATTCAACAAAAGAACATAAAACAAGAACCATGTGTAAACATGTACTTTACTATGGTTATTGACCTCTAGACTCTTTTTCCTTCCTTTCTTTTTCATTCTTATGTTTTTTTAAGTCAATCTGACTGGTGTAGACTTATATTCATTTTTTTTTTCCAAACATTTGAACTTCTAACATCTCTTAACTATTTATCATGCAATCATACTTGGCAAGCATATGCCCCACACTCTCATTATCATAGTGGAACCCTTCTCCCATCTATTTGGGGTACCATGTTGGAAAGAGATGCAAAAGGCTTCAACATGCAAAACTTTGCAAGGTAAGAATAATACAATGTTGAGCAAATCCACATTTCTACACTTTCACATGTGTATTTGTCTCATATGCATCAAGTGCACAGATCTCACCAGTCCATGCGGAGATCCATAAAGAAGGAATGGTCCATTCATCAACTGCACAGATCACTAGTCCCTGATCCAAGACCCACATATCAACATACTACCAAAATATAATAGCTAGGAGGAAGTTATTGTGGAATTAAAGTCAGATAGGCATACTAAATGCATCAAACTTGCACAAAACATAAGCTAATCATCATCATCACATCAATCATTTCCATCTATCTAGTTTGACCTTTAGAGCTCAACTCCATTAAAGACTATATCCTCTATATTCTATCCTACCATTCTTTACCCTCGATCTAAGTCTTTTGTTGACCCCTTCTCATAGTACTTGCCACCTATAGTCTTTGAATTCTTCATGATAAGGGTTGTTTTTGGTAATCTATAGACAAATCCAGACCATCTTAGATGGCCTTCCTTTACCTTCTCATCTACAGGGGTTATCTTTAAGGTTCTAATGAAATCATTCTTAATTCCATCTTCTAATAATACGCCACTCCATCTCAACATACATATTTTTGTTACCCACACTAATCTAATTGTTATTTCTTTATTCCCCAGCATTTCACTCCAATAAGCATCTAGTCTAATTGTTTCACATAAAATCTCCTTTTTAATCAAGTCAATAACCCTTTTGTAACATAGAACCTCACTAGCCTACATTTTGCCCACCATACCCATCCTGCTTGCTCTATACAAATCAGATCTTCAACTTGCCTCTAGGGATTGCACCTAATTACCTAAATTTACCACAATGGCATACCAGATTATAATAAATTTTAACAAATTCATCCTCTATATTCCCAAATACATTATACAGTAAAGCCAATATAATGTATTACTCTATAAAGTTATAATATGTTTAAAATAATATCGGCAGCCGGTCCCGACCTTGAGCCCATAAAAAATATAATAAATCTCTCTAGCTCAGTACTCAATACATTCAGAATAAAAAATGTATTGTCCCAACCATTTTATGAAGTAATATTCCATACATTCATAAAATAAAATTACTGCAAAAGTGATTAAGGACCTCACAAACACTCTGAAAAGCGACCCTGGGCTAATTTGTTTCTAGATCTAGTCGAAGTAGTAGGATTTTTCGTTGGTCTTGAGGGTTGCAGATGGAGGGGATCCAATGGCGGCGATGGGTGGCAATCTGACTTTCAGGCAGCAACGACCGATGGGGCAGAAAGAGAAGGAAGATAAAACGATTGGAGCCGAAAGGACTTTTTGCGATGGGTGAGAGTTTAAGGAGTTTTTTGGAAGGAATACTAAATGCTAATTTGGTAGACCCTCTAATGTAATATATGTGTCATGGTCCCAACCTATTACATTATAGAGGTTTTACTGTAGTTGCAATTGATGTATTTTATCTTTGTTCCATTAATCTTCAAATCCCTTGTCTCTAGAAATTCCCTCCATAATTGCAATTTATTGTTTAATTGACTTCTTGTCTCACTAATTAGTAATCTATAATTTTTTTTGAATATTTAGCACTAATTAGTAATCTATCATTGGCAACCAACACAAGCCTTCTTGGAATTCTGATGTTACACAAGAAATGATAACCTACACATCTGATAGAAATTATACATTACTTTGAAAGAAGCCCCAATATTTTAGCTTGACCTGAAAAAAGTTCTGCTACTTTCTATATTCTAAAATAAGCCCCTAGTTTTTTGTTACTTGTTTGAAATAAGCTCCTTCAATCTTTATTCAGCTTATGCTACATGGATTTGAACGTAGCATTTCCAAAATGGGAGTGAGAATGGTTTTGGGCCCCATCCAAATATAAGAAGGGTGATCCTTAGAATAGCTAAAACACAAGACCATGAAAGCACTTGTATATTAAATTCTTAGCTGTCTAACCTATGACCACAAAATAAGTGATTGAAGTTGAAATATCAAATGTTCAGAGATTTTAGATGTAACTAAATGTTTGTATTTTGACATCCCTTTAAAGTCTTATTTGAGAATGGACATCAAATGAGCAATGGGCTAATGGAAAACAATTTGCCAAGACCAATTATGAATGCCAACACTATATAGATGGAATAATTGCTTGAAGATGATGAAGACAATAACTATAACAACGATGATGATATATTATCGTAGGACTACAGTCTCACAGTTATGCATGTACTTTCGGAAAGTCATAAAAAAGAAGAATGCAATTGACTTACCACATCCAGAGGCACATCATACACACAAGTAACTAGATTTGACAACATGCCAGCCACTCCATTTGCAATACCAAGATGTGTTGCCTCAGACATGTCCAGACCATCCATCGCTTTCAGCATCAATTGCTTTGACACTTCAAATGAAGTGAACTCCAAAACTCTACTCGGTACCGATCCAGTGGCATTAGTACCAAAACCCCTGAATAAACCTTGAATTCCATCGCTTCTCAATAAATTTTTAAACACTGAGAAACCATGCATGTCAGCAGATCCTGCACCAGTCACTTGCATTCTAGTCTTCACAACTATCATTGGATGTAATATAGCTGATTCGGCAGTGAAAAGGACACCTCCAATATTATGAAACCTTGTCTTATCCAACCTAAAGTTAGGTACAAGAAACACTAGTTATTATTTTGAATTCTGCGCATATTTTTAATTGTACACACAAAAGGATATAAAAAAAAAAAAAAAAATCATGTGGGACTGTAACAATAACCAAATGGAAATAGAGAATATTAGGATCATGTAAAAAAAGCAAAGCATGGTAGCACTTTGGCCCCTTCTTTTCACAAGATAAATGAATAGAAAACTCTGCAACTTCTCTCTGTGTCACATATGTTATTCCTAACAACAACGTTATATTATATAGAAGCTTTTACGATAGTCTTATTTTTAACCTGCAAAGCAGAATTTCTTAAAGATCGACAAGCCATTTCTTTGTTTCATGTGTTTTCCTTTTCATTCAATCAACGTGGTACAAGAGCTGAAGCAGATTGTGGATTACAACTCAGTGCTGGCAGTTCGGCATTAATTGGTAGCATAGAATTTTTAGGTCTACACTCAGAGAGAGAGAGTACCTTAAGCCATAATGCCAAAGAATGGAGCAAAGATTGAATGTCCAGTAAACTGAGTGGATCACTAGAGGATCATTCCGGTCCTGTTAATTGTTTGGTTACATCTATAATAATTTAAGTAATCAAATTAGGAAAAAAACAACTGCTGTGGACATTACTGGAAAGTGGAAAAGAGAATGTGTATCAGGATATGCGGAAGGTCTATACCCTAAACTATTTACAAACTTTGGCTCTACCCCAAATGCCTCTAGTGATAATTTGCACTCTCTGCATATGGGTCCAATATACTTAGTAAATGCCTAAACAGCAGCCTTTACCATGCTGCTTCAAGATCAATCAGAGACAAAACAGGAGTCTAGAGGAAAAATATTAGGAAACAGGAATTGCTGTGAAAGAAATGGACATGAGCCCACCTCAAAAGTCAAATCTAATTTTCCTATAGATACCGAGCCATACATTGAACTAGCTAAGAGGCCAGATCCAAGAAAAGCAGATTTCAAATTCAACAAAAACATTTATCTTCTCCTCTTGTACCTTCTTTCTCTTTTAATGAAAATTCATGTTATCGCTCAAAAAAAAAAAATCATCAAAAACATCTAAGTGAGGAAATGATCATATCCTGCCACCCAAACCATTCACATGGATTATATCACACCTGCAGGGCCATGTGGGCTCCACCTCTTTTAAATGTGAACACATCATCAACCAATGACCCTATGCTCCTATATTGATTACATGAGCTTTCTGTAAAATTGTGTTCAATTGGACCACTCCCTTGGATTGATGATCATCAATGAAAGTATGAAAGATATATCCCATAGCACCCTCACATCTGATCGATCTAAAGGTGTAGCCCAAAGTTGATTAGAATCTGGCAAAAGATTACATATTAATAATTAAGAAGTAGATGATATCAATGTCTGATCCCCAGTCACAAGGAAATGCATGACAGGAAACTAGGGATAAGAAAAGGAGAAAGAAAATGGAAAGAAATGGGAAACACCCCATTTCTCCTTTCTTCTTCATCATTAATTCATTATCATTATTACCACCACCAAAACCATTTATCTCATCTATCTAAAGTCGGTTTTCACTGAATTTAACGGATTATTTTCTGCAGGCTGATTCCCTATCTAACAATATATACTAAACCACTCAAACCGAGCACTTAAACCTCTGTGGTTAGTGGTTACCCGATTTCTCCTTTAAATCCATTCTATCACCACTGGTTTATAAATCAACTAAACAACCAAATATTAAAAAAATATTTTACCCAAAAAAACTGAGAAAAAACCAATATAAATAAATAAGAAAACAAAAATGCACTTAGATAATGCAAAAAAAAGGGGAAACGTTGGAAAGAAATTGTTGGGAACCCACTTGTGATTGAGGCAAACCGATATCTTAAATCTTCTAAGATGGGCAAAATTCATCGAATCATAGAAGTTTTTAAACAAAGAAATAAAAAAGAATAAAAGAAAAGGAACAAACGAAGAAGCAATAAAAATGAACCTGTCCCAATGAATGTCGGTTTCAGCGAGAGAGCCAGATGCAGCCTCCATCTCCTCTTCCCGCCACTTCTAACAGCGAAACTGAAAACAAATTAAAAATTAAAAAAGAGAAGTTCTGTTTTGTCGTTCAACGAGACAAACAGGGGGGAGGGAGGGAAGAGAGCTTGGGAAAGATGGGAAAAGAAGAAGGGTAGTTTGGTCATCTAAATGGGTCCTCAACGATTAAGAGACAAGTGGCAGTAGAGCTCACCAATTACTATTTAGACAATAAAATGGACCATTTTAATTCAATCCAAGCTCTATTTGAGGTTTATCAATTTTATGGTTTTCCAAAAAAAAAAAATCCATGGTTTCTATTTTTCTCTTTAAAAGTATTTCATTAAGATGAAAATATAAATTTTGTATATACACACCAAATCATAATCATTCAAAAAAATATTATTTCTAGTTGTTCCACTTTTGTAAAGATCAAACTCAATGAAATATTATATCATCATATCATTTAACATTTACAATGAAATCAATCTACACAAATAGATAAACAAACTCCTCTCCCTTTTTCTATGTTTACAAAGCAAATCAATTTTCAAAAAATATAAGTCTAAAATTCTAATACCTTGTCCCTAGATTAAATTAATATTGTGTATTAGCACCGTTAATCATGATTTATAATCAGTTTGATGCATAGATAATCTCGTAGGGTTCTTGAAAAGTCCAAATTTGGCCTAATCAGAGCTTGAGAGCTCAAAATATGGTTGTTTAAAGTTAGAAGGGCAAAATTGAATTTTGACTCTCATGGCATTATTTTTATTTAAAAATTACATAAAATAATTTAAAAATAATTTTTTAAATAAAGTCACTGATTTGAGAAGATGTTTTTAAACCATGCACAGACAGACTTTCAGAAAATCGTTTGGATTTTCCAAAATCAAGAATTTTAAATTTACATTTTCAAATTGTTTGAACCATTCATTTGTTTAAATTTCAAAATAATGTTTTCGATTTAAATCAAGTGGATTTTGATCTTATTTTTCATCCAAATTTATTTCTAAATCTATTGAATATATTTTCAATCATACTGTAAATTCAGTTTCTCAGTAGGACCCAATGAACCCATTTTCTGAAGTGAGCGTAGTTAACCCCCAATCGGAACCCATCGCACCAAGGTTTCTTGGTCCTCAAGTCTTGAAATAATATTAAAATATTGATTTTCGAAATTAATTAATAAATAAATAATAAATTGTTTCAACTCTAAAAGGAGGAGGGGACCCCTCCACTCCCCCACACTCCAACGACCCCACTCACTCTCTCTCTCTCTCTCCTCACTACACTCGCCGCTCATGTTCCCCCTCTTTCTCTCTCCTTCTCTTTCCCTCCAAAATCCAGCAGCAACAAGCTTCTGCCTGCGTGGCAGCCGGCAACCACCGCGCCGACGGCAACTTTTCCGGCCGGAGATCGGCCGATCTCTGTCAACTTTTTCCGATAATTTTTTTTACATGACTATTTTAAACCAGTTTTTCGCCCTCTTTCTCCTAGTAGTCTCCGTTGTTGCAAAAGAATTTTCCTTATCAACTTTTTAGTGTGTTTTCTAGGTAAGGACGTAAATGTAATTTTAGAAAAGTTCAGAAACCAAATGATAATTTTGTCAAAAATTTGGAGATTTGTCAAAACTTCCAAAACCTCCGAGAAACCTTAGTTTCTCCATTTTAAGCTAAAAATGGACATGATACCAACCCTTCTAACCCTTTGTATGTTTATTTTTCGCAACGTGTTTATATTTTGCAATGTAACCTCTCGATCAAACTATCATCAGTAACGGCGCTCAGTCACTCGATGATACCATCTAAGGTGGCTCTTAGTCATCCGGTAGTCTTGAAGTGGCGCACTGAGTATCTTATTTATATTTCCTGCCATGTACTCTCTTGGCCGAAATTCTCAATCTGTAGTGCAGCGATTCCACCGCTCAGTGGTATCATCTAATGTGACGCTTAGTCGTCCCGTGAGATACAAATTGGGCACTGAGTAATTTATTTATTTTCCTGTGTTGTATCTTCTGAGCCGAATTATCAATACGTCTCCTTACCAAGAAACAATACAAGAATGGGCACTGAGTAATTTCAATTTTCTCTTTATTGTGTGTTTTGGATGGTTGACTCTACTAACATAATTAAAAGTGAAGCAGAAAGAGTTTAGCAAACTCACGGACATCACCCTGTTTTCCTTTGGAAAATAAATATTGGGATATGGGGATATGTTATGAGCATTTAATTTTAAATGGAAATTTACGGGTTTGCCATATTTTCACAAATTGCTCGCAAAACTAACCGGACAAAAGGTGAGGAGATTTTACCACACGTTTTTCTCAAGAAATGCATTGCATACTACATTAATATTCAAAAATTAAAATAATTAACTCTAAAGGTAGGATTGAGACCCATGGACATTAAATAGATGGAAAAGACAGAGTGAGACCAGAATGCGAGACCGGACACTGCTTACACGTGAGGGACTAATTTATTAGTTGTCGTACAGTGATGTAAGCATATAAATGGTGTCTAGGAGTCGAGGTTGAGCCGTCTATAACGCAATATGGACTCAATCAATGGGCTTGAGGGGTTAATTGGGAATTTGGTTGAGATAAGACATTTTGATTTTCGGTCCCCGATTTATTATTTCTGGATGTACGCGTGATTCCACTATGATAGGTATCAGTATATGGGAGATGTACGTATGGTCGCTCGGTTTCCGCATTAAAACCTAAAAAGGGGTAATATGGTCTTTTACCGCCCTCTGTTGCAATTGTTGAATTCTATTATTTATTTATTGCAAACTAATTGACTGTGTTGTATTTTGGCATGTTTACATTGTCAGTAAATTCATGTGGGACATGATATGAAATGCATGCAAGTTGTGTGAGAATAAAACAATGTCGGGTGTGGGGCATATCATGTTGGGTCATAGGTAATTTGTTGTGTGATGATGCATCTTGATTGTCATGTAAACATATTGAAATGACTGATACTTAGCTCGCTTGGTGAAACATTGAGTCTGCGATAACGGTCAATGTAGATGGGCTAAAACCTGGCTTTGTAAAGTATTGGGCTTGCCTTGGCCGCAATATATATCGGGTATGTTGGCTTAGGTGAAGTACTGGTTGTAGCTTGCACCAGTATAGATCGGCAATGTCGAAAGACAGACAGTATTTCAATGATAGAATACCCATTATAGGAAGATGACCCAATGTAGAGAATTGTACATGCATTTGTGATGTTCAACTATGAATATGCTTGTATGTTGATGCTAATATGCTTGGCCACTGTAGTTTCTCTTTAGTGGACTTGTTGCTCACGTCCCTCACGTTTCAGGGAATAATAGTGAGGATGGGTTAGAGGAGCCTCCCCTGGAGCCGTGAAGCAGGAGTACAGATTCCCATTAGATGGGAATTTATTATTAGTATTTTGAGAAAACTTTAAGTAGTATTCTAAGCATGTAATTAACACTGTCATGCTTTCAGTACCTACTCTGATGTATATATTGACGTATGTGGTAGTCTTAAGGATAATGGTATCAGAACAAGATTTGTGTTTAATCAAATGATTTCTGATGATGAGATTACTCTTGAAGTTTATTGTGTTTGTTTAAAAAAAAAAAATTAATCATACGTTCCGGACCCACGAGGGGTGGGGCGTGACAAAAATAGCTAATTAAAAAATTATTTAAAGTGGCACCATATTTTATGTATCAAAGCCTCTGCAAGTATTCAATTGGAAATTAGATTCAAGTGCAAATCTCTATACTCTACCACTGTAACAGGGATGGGGTTGTTTTATCCCTTAAGCAATATTATTTAGTAAATATATTGAGTTTAAAATATATTTTATAAAATATATGTGTCATTATTTAATTATGCACATAAAAAATCATTATAATTAATTTGAAACACATTTTAAAGAGATTACCCACTTATAATTTAGTGCTTTCAAATTGAGAATCATTCTCATCGGGTGTCAAAAGTTCATTTATGCCAAAAATATATTAATAAATATTGGCTTTGGTACATACCTTTATAGTTTTTTTATGAATTATAATTATTATTATCATTTATAGAAAATATTACCTTGTTGTTTTAGGATTTGGAGATACTCTAAATTACATTACACCATATTGAAAAGTGTCTTATCATTTAGAAAAGTAAATACGTAATTCAAATTAGGGTTTTTCATTGTCTTTTATTTTTGTGAACAGCCATTCCTCTCTCCTTCCTCCTCCGATTTCTCTCCGCTTTCTTCTTCGATCCTTCTTCCTCCGCCTCTCCTCTGCTTCCCCCGTCCAGATCTGAAAGTCCCAGGCAAATCCGCCCAGCTCCGCCTTGTTGCTGCCGATCTCATCCAATCTCCCAAATCAGTGACTTAATCGAGCACTCTCTGTTTGTATTATAAAACAATCTTCATCCAGGCCATCGCCCAACTGTTAGATCGGAGGCCAATCACTTCGGTTGATCTTTATTTTTGCTCCACTCTTCACTGTCTCGACCATTGCGCAGTCCCCTGATCCAGATCTGCCATTCGGCCACTGTTCTTTAACAGAGTTATTTTCCTTGTTTATCTTTTATTAATTAATCCTTTATCACTATGCTTTGATGATTTGATTAATGTGATATATCAAATTACATGTTATGAATGATGGTGATTAGTGCATGAAAGATGTGATTACATACTATGGCTGTGTGTGATAAATTGAATATGATGTAGATGTGTGTTAAAACTGTGATGATAAACTATGAGGATAAATACTGGGGCCAAATTCAGTACAGCATACAAGTTGTAATCCAGTGGATCGAACTGGAATATATCTTTTAAAAAAAATATTCGGTTAATATTGGGCTAAAAAATGGTTCAGGTTGCAGGGCCAACTCGGGTCGGGTCAGTACTTGGGTTGAGTCGGGTTCAGTAATCTGGGTCAACAATTCGAGTCAGTTCAAGTCGGGTCCAGCGATTTTTGACATCATGTGTCAGGATCTCATCTATTAGAGTTGACTTTACTAGTTTTTCTCCTCCAACTTCAAAAGCCTTAAAATCAACGATCTTGTGCTTTCTTGGGATGGTTGCATGAATTTACAGAGGATAAGAGTTAAGCCGTCGGAGGAGTGGGAGCCACCACTACTTGGTTTCTCGAAATCTAATGTTGATGGTGCTTCTAGAGGGTACTCAGGTCCTTTTGGGATTGATGGTGTGCTTAGAAATCATTCTAATTGATGGATATTATGCACTCAAATAAGGTGGAAATCCTCACTATCAAGTGAGCTTTAGGAATTTGGAAGGATCATTGTAATGGTAATTTAATCATTGAAAGGGACTCAGCAAATATTTTTAAATGGACGACGGAGTTACGACCTCCTCCTTGGAGATTGCTCAGTGTGGTTTGGGAGGTAAAGGCTTTGGCATCCGGGATGGGAGTTTCTTTCTCTAAAGTTAGGCATTCGATAATGGTGTGGCTGATTATTTCATCAAATTGGGAGTTGATAATCCTATTGCCGATGTTTTCTTCTTTTGTCCTCTCTTTTTCTATCTCTTTTGCTTATTTTTTCCTTTTTCCTTTTTTGCTTGTTATCGTTAAAAAAAAATGACAATGATGATGAAGCCTAGCATAGTATTAATACACGATAAAAATTCAGGAATTATATAATAAACAAAAAATGGTAAATGTAATATAGAAAGGACAATCGCAGGCAGATCAATAGAATCAAAACTCGTAATTAAGTTGGCATTTTTTTTTGCCATTTTTCTTATATTTTTTGGGTACAATTATTTAAATATAAAACTATCCCTTTTTCACCTAAAATCAATCTCGGAGTTCATAAAATTCAAAGTAGGTGAATTTTGATACATTATTTGTAAAAATCGGTAAAGAAATGGTCTTATTTGAAAACTCAAATCAAACGTGAGAAAACCCCACAGTTGATGAACGATATGGGTGAAGGGTAAAGTGGAAAATTCAGTATTTTCTATGTCTGATTATACAAAAGTGCCGTGTGAGAATCGTTACCCTTTCTCTTGGAAACATTCTATCAAAAAGACAAAATTGCCTATCCCAACTTTCTAAGTTCCCTTTCTTCCTGTCTTTTCCATTGCCATTCCTCAATTTCATTTAAGATTTTTTACATTTTCTTTTATTTTTCTAAAATGAGCATGTCTATACTCTAGAGAGACTAGGTTGATTATTTATTTAACATGACATAGATAAAAGACTTCATAGATAATATAATTTTTAAAAAAAAATCCCATCTAATCATCATAGACTTATAAAATTGACTATGAAAAACCAATAACTTATGAGTTATGAAAATGAAATTTAAATGTCAAAAATCACATTGTTAAAATGGTTAAATCCATTTAAAATTTACCTGTCTATTACCATTGCCATTTTTTATATAGCCCAACTAATAACATGTAACTTACTAAAAAAATTGATAGACAACCTCCCTAAACAAGGAGACTTTCAATTTTCTTTCTAAAATGAAATAATTTCTTAAAACAACACAAATACTCTTATCAATTCTTACTTTTAGAATATAAATCATTCTATATAATCTACTAATTTAATTAAATTAAATTGAAAATTTACAGATACACCGATTATAAAAATAGGTGTCATTCAAATACCTCTATTTATTTATTTAAATAGATGAAATGTATGGTTGAGAATGAGTTCCTCTTTAGCTATCTACTCTATTTAATTTAAGTCAGGTGGCCATACATATTTAATGAAAGTAATTTCTTAATTCTTATATTAACAATCTAATTTGGATTTCATATCCTTGTAAAAGTTCATTTAATTCAAATTGACTCAATTATGTTAAAATCGGTGTTTGTCAATGCCAATTATCATTGTTTATTTTTATATTTAAATTAATTATTGAACATAAAATTAATATTTTTCAAGTGAAATTTAATAAACTTGTGTCATTTAATACCATTGCAACTACATGAAAAGTAAGATAATAATTTCTTCAACCACTTAATTAATGAATATATTAAGTGGCATACATCATTTTTTTTTTTTTGAAATTTACATGTAGAAAACTCGGATACAATCCTACTAAAACCCTTACAGACAAGCTCACTACTCCTTGGGCACACCAAAGTTAGGCCATATAGGCTCGAACCCGCAACCTCCTACTTCATTAGACGGGAGTCAACCAGTTGAGCTACACCTTGCTATAAAGATTTTCAAATTAATTTTATAACAATAAATTAAATATTTTTTTTTAATTTTCATATTTAAATATAATCATCTTTACCAAACATCAATATTTCTAACTAATAGGATCTTCAACATTACTAAATAGAACCGACTTCAGAAAGCAGAAGTCTCGAGTTCGATTCCTCTCCATCTCAAAAGACCACTCCCCATAGAGTTATCCCAGTGCATATACTGAGTAGAAAGGCTTACCACATGACCCGAGAATTGGTCATGCTCTAAGAGCTTTGGACACCTTCGCCATCAAAAAATATGCCAGCATTTTTTATAATTGTCTAAACCTGTTATGTTCTTTTAAAATATTTTCTTCTAATGAATAGGTTCAGAATATGTGAATTACAAAACACACAATATTGTAAATGGCTTTCTATTTTTCTTTTAGTGATTGGTTAGTTATTCATTCAAAAGCCCAGAAGAAATAGAGAAAGACAGCCCACAGCCTGGCCAAGTAAAAACAACCCACAAGGCCACAACTCGGGTCAGGATGAGAGAATGGGCCCCCAAAATGGGACAAGGCCCAAACAAAAGGCCAAAAGAAATAAAAGAATCCACATCCCGGGCGAAGCATAAAAAAACTTCTTTTTGTACTTTCCAGAAAAGATGGGCATTTTTACTGGAATTTGCTGAAAATCTAAGCCAAATGCCCATTACCATTGACAATTCTTTCAATCACATTACGGCGAATCCATTCACCATAATGCAAATGGCTTTCTTAATTATGATAAGCAAACAATAAATATGAGGGGCATAACAAATCTGCCAAATGAAAGATGTCCATACCTACATCAACCATAATGCCAATAGTTGACCCTTCTCAGTATCTAAACATCCTACCTGTGGCCATGGACATGGTATAGTTAAAGAGACATAGGAGGACCGAAGACATTCCAGTATTCCACCAATAAAATCTCCATTTACAAACAAATTTGGCATTTAAATTTTTTATCTGGGCATAAAAAATAGACATCTCACTTGCTAATGTTACAAACAAAGAATTCCAACAGTTTCTGATACTCTTCTTTACATTTACAAGGGACCTGCAATTGTTACAAAAACAAAGGCGGCGATACTCAACCTTGTTCCTTGTATGGGGTCCAGATCAATTTGCAAGCATCAACCTCCAAACCTCCTCTACCTGCTGCCTTTAGATGGCGATCTAGGACCTTCGGGTCAGCACATATCACATGCTGCCCTTTCCTGTACTGTATCAATTCTAGACTCTGGAGGGTGCTCAATATATCATCAGCTTTTATGGCTGTCATATCACTAAGTTCCTGCAAAACAAGGAGAACTTTCTGTAAGAAAAAGGGAAAAATGTGCAAAATCACAAAATGAATAAATAAAACACATTCTTAATCAGTGACAAAATGGTAAAAAGTGGATAGGATAAAAAAAATGTCAAATAAAAAACATGGATGCAAGGTTTTATGCGCAAGAAAATGTCCAGGAGCACAAAGCCGTATGTAATAACAAGTTCATAAAGTTACTCAAGGACAGGAGGCTTCTGGGTTTTTTATAGGAAAAGGAGAACCAAATGATGGTTAGCATTTAATGAACAAATACACTGAATTGATCAATGTTCCATGAAATTATTGAATTCTGCTCTAACCAAATGCAAGCTCCTTGTATACTAATGTTCTAAAGCCTGTAAGAACCAATTGAGTTATCCTACTAATTCTGAAATTTAGGGACCCGGTGAGTGAGGGAGAACGGGAAAATGATAAAAAAAAAGAGCACAATCCCTAATTTCCCAAACAGAAAACATGAAGGTTGCTACCATCGTAATGCTAAAAAATACATATGAAGGGAAAGGATTGAATGAATATTTGATTGTAGAAGGATCATCCTGGATACTTTTCTTCTTTTTTTAGACCATCCTGTCTCTTCTTCGGAATCAGATCATCTTTGACAAACTGAGACAGAGATGTGGCTTTAAATGCATTTTGGCTTGAAATTTTCATAGGTGGAGCAACTTCAATTGATGGTCCACTCACACCTCCCCCTCTACCCCTTCCCTGCCCTGGGTGGCTTTAATTGATGGGTCCACGGCCTTGTCTCACACATGGCCATCAGTCATTCAGGACAAGGATTGATAGGATTGTAATGGAAAATAATGTGAAACTGTATTTTTCTTCTCTGCCAGGCAATAGCAACTCACTGTTAAAGCTGAAATTTCAGCCATAAAAAAAGGCCCAATCGTCACCATTATCAAGGACACGTTTCGAAAGCCAGGTAATTGTTAGGGGAGACCCCAAAATTCCACATGCTGGGCAAATGGTGTTGCTAAACCATTTTGGAAATTGATCTACAAGAATCCAGAAATCATCAAGAAATTCGATATGGTTGTACATTCCAGGTGAGACAACACGAAATTGGACTCAGTAGAAAGTAGGGTGTCAAGGTAATAACTGTAGAATGGTGGTTGATTGCTATATGGTGCCATATATACTCTGAGATTCAGCCCAGCATATCTGTGTTCCTCTGTCATTCAACTTACAATATGAATCCTTTAAATTGATATAACAAAGCAATGTTTTGCTTGGTAAATAACCATTGCCTAGTCAAGATGTTTAATCTTCAATATATGCATCTCTGAGAGCACTAGCAAACTGCAATGAGAAGTCTGAACCATGCATACCTTAATAGAGATATTACTTTTGTGTTTTTTCAAGATGTCCAGAAGAACCCATGTCCAGTACCCTCTGTAGCTCAACAATCCAAGATCAGAAAGAGGTCGCTCAGGTGTTCCCACTTTACCTTCTTTCTTTGAAAGTTCATATGCTGCTTGACAATAGCTTTTCATAAGTGTTATTTCTAATCAGATAAATATAAAATTTAAGAAGATAAGAAAGCAAGGATCACAAGCGTGCACTTTGCAACCAATAGTACTAGTAGTCAAAAGTGCACTTTAAATTCACTTAGGCCTAGGCTCACCTAGCACATTTTGCACCTGGGCTCTCACCTAATCTTTTTAGAAAGCTGTTTTCTATAATAAGCCTACTTTTTAGGTTTTTTATAATCACTAGTAAACATTATAGTTATGATGAAATAATTGTTAGTTACTAAAAAAATTAATTACTAGATAAAATACTTGTGCATGCATATAATCCACGCTTACATTTAGTGCTTGGAAGAAATTTCAGTACTTTGGATGATTAATATTTTTCTTTTGTTAATATTGATGAAATAAGGTAAAAAATCCATGAGTCTACATTTATTTTTTAGATATCTAAATGAATGCACCTAGCAGAATTAGGCTTGAGCATAGACATGCCACTAGCGCCTTGGGCTCCAAGACCTCTTGTCGCCTTGGTTGCACTTACCACTTTGACTACTATGAAAATATACAACTTGAAACAGGAAAATATTTCGAGTTTGCAAATAGAGACACAAGAAGAGGTGACAGGAAAACTCACAGAAAGCAATTAGAAATTTCCCATATCCTTTTCTTTGGTAAGGAGGTAGAGTGAGAATGCAAGCCAAGTTATAGGATTCTTCCGAGTGTTTTTCCTGCATCATCAAAACATTTTCGAAATAATGTTTAAGAAATTGAGAGCAAGTCTGAGAAGTTCTCTTCAAAACCAAAATACAAGGCAAAAAGACACAATGGTATCTTCAGATTTTCCAAGTGCTTTTGTACTATTCCATAATGTCCCCACACATGGAGAAATATGAATACAATAAGCAATGATTTATTCCTTGCAGTCCCCAATAACACATTTACACCAAAATAGTTACCTTTGAAAAGTATCCAACCATGTGGCAACCTCGATCATCACACTCACATAGTATGTAGAATAGGAATAAATCGACGTCATAATAAAGTGTCTTGTGATCAAGAAACAACTTTGCCAAATAACAGAGATTCTGCCCATACACTTTGTTCTTCTTGCCATCAACCTGTCACAACAATCGCAGATAAATAAAAAAACAATGTACTAAAATGTAATTTCAAAAACCATGATGCTTACAGTCGATAAATTTCTTTGGAAAAAAATTATTTGAATTATGAAACAATACAAATAGCAGAACTAATGGATAGAAACTAGCACAGTAAGTAATAGGTTCTTTCTAAACAAGAATGAGATGGCGCATTAGCTTCATAGTGCAATGGTTGAAACTAATGAAAGACTTTGCAAAAAGGAGGAACTAAAATCTACCATAATAAGTAAAACAGGTAAATGAGAGTAAGATCATTCAAAATGGTGGGGCAATCTTACCTCAAACATAGACAGAGTACCACTGCGGTATATCTCATCACCGGGAGGATGCTTGAGATCACATTTCCTCTGCATGCAAAAGCCATTGTGTATTAATGATCATAATTGACGCAGGACAGAGGATAGGGTAACCCTAAATACCTAATGTGGTTATGAAAAGATTAAAGGGATGAAAATAATGCACCTTAAATCTAAAATGGGCTGAAATATTCAATCAATTAATAATAGCAATTAATAAATATAAATTTTGACACAAATAATCACGCAAGTCCTGACAATCTAATGTAAATAATTATATAAATTTACCAAACCAAATTAAGGAAAGGTAGTGGTAGCAGGAAGTGAAATGGGACGGATGTGGGACAAGTTTTGGATGGTTTAACACAGGTCGGGACGGATCTGGAACAACAATAGAAAAGGGTGGCTAGGGTATGGCTAAGATAAAGAGAAGAAGAAAAGAAAAAGAGAGAAGAAGATTGATAAAAAAATACCTGGAAAATAGAGGAAGGCTTCTCGCCTTTATGGATTCCACCACGGCAACCTTGATTTCTCACCAAGGGAATGTCCAATTCGCATGAAGCAGAGGAGTCTCTTTTGCTTCAAAAATTCTTCACTCATTAAGTGTCAACCTCGTATGGAGGGGTTACAACATATATATATATATATATATATAATGACTTAAAAACATGAAAAAAACCAAAATACCCTCAAATAAACAAAGACCAAACTACCCCCAATGACTACAAAGCCCTAATTACATATAAAATCACTAAATTTCTCCAAACAAAATAAACTAATCCAACTAATGGACTAAACAAATAAATGAAAGAAAAATACAATCGTGAAAAGCTGAAAATCCTAAATCTAAATATGGAAACTCGTGTGGTGCTCCGCATAATAGACCACTAAAAATATGGAGGGAATTTCTCCAAATCAAGTTTGCAAATTATACTCTTTTTTTTAAAAAAAATATTAACCTCTTAAAAAAAAAAAATATATATATATATATATATATATATCTATATATGGAGGGAATGGATAAAGAAAAACATGATAGATATTAGATAGTGGAGTAACTCACTTTATGGTCTATGACAGGATCAAATTGAGAAGTGGAACTCGAAAAAGTGGCTCCAGATAAATGGGATTTTGGAATTTAATGATGATGATGTAACATCTTCAAAATGTTTTCCCTCTCATCTCCATCACAACCATCTCCCAGCTAATTAAGCTATACCCACTCTCAAACGAATAACCAGTGCTATACAAAATCTATTTTTGGAAAAGCTACATGCATAATCTAGAGAAGTAATTTACAAACAAGGGGAGGTAGGATTCTATAGAACTAAATCAGTAAAATCAGCAAAAGTTCAAATTTAGCTTACCATATGCCTCTGAAGTTGTTCTTTGCGCTTCATGAAATTGAGGCAAAATTCACAAAAATACAACTTCGGAGAGTCATTGTATTCTGGTGGAAAAGGTGAGAAATACCATGTCTCAATTTCATATCTTCCAAGTTCAATCGTTGCTATGTTTTTCACTTTTGTAAACTCCTCATGCTCGCGTAAGCTGGCAGCATCAAGCTCCTCATGGCCCTGGCCATGAAACAAAGGCAGGTATTAGCTATTAGAAGCAAGCTAAGCAAATGATATCAGAAAATAGCATCCAAAGGATAGATAAATATCATTTATTTCATTGTTATGTGCTGATTGAAATATAAAGAGAATGGCACAGCATTTCAATAGGAGTTATGGTTTTCTTTGCCCCTACTGTTTCCATTTTTAATCAAAGTAAACTTTAACAACTATAAAATAAGAACAATAGAAGGTACTCCTACCAAAAACAACCCAATGAAAAAGGAAACCAGAATGATTTCTCCACCCCCTCCCCCCACCGACTTAATAGTTAGATTTCTACAGCTCAATATGTCATCTTCAGCATAGGGATCATTGACGCCAGGAGCCAATACCAGCTGAGAAGTGCTTTCTTATAATGACTATTACATCTGGTTTCCATTTCCATGATGTTTCTTCAATTTTAGAACAGTTAGCTCCCTGTTAGCTGGGTGTATTCTTTTTTCCATGTCAATAAAATGGAAACTTAAAAAAAAAAAAGGTGGTGTCACCCTCAGCATATGCTAATTTAGTCGTTACCCTGCTACAACCCCACATGGGCTACAGTCAAACCCCTCAAGCTGTAGTACACTTTGTTTTTTCTTTTTTTGATCTGTTATATACCCTTAAACTCTAAAAACCTTAAATACCCTAACACTACCTTAATGTGGGTTACCTAGAAATCTATGCTCTTGTTTCTGCTCCTTATTCTTCCATTTGATTGATTAAAAAATGGCTGGAGTAATGGGCTGAGAAACGCCACAATCTGGAACTTGGATCATGGGATTTCTGAGGCTTGTCTACGCACACATCCTCATTTGCTACCAAGTATTTACATGGATTGCAAATCCAAGATATAGTTTACCATATTGACTATTAACATGAAAGAGAAAATGCAGCCTCATCATAGGTCTGGTTTATATCCTACTTTTTAAATGGTAACAATTAATATTTGTCACAGAAAATAACTCATACAAAATGAGCAGTTTCAGGTGCAAAAAGGAAAGCTGCAAAGGTCCCTCAGAAACAAGGCCTTCTCGAGAAGTAAACCTCCCTTAGCAAGAGAATCAGCAGACACGTTAGCAGCCCAATGAATGTGACACATTGAGAATCCTGCAGTTCTTTTTTTACTTTTTAAAGATAATATCATGCAGCTTAATGAGGTCATGGACCTCCTCAACCCAATTGACTACATGGGAGGTCCCAAACAGCCACATGATGGGATGAGCTAGCTGAGGGAGAACAGCAGTTCGTAAAAATATGACAGAAGGAACTGAAGGAAATGTTATCAAATAATTCTGAAGCCACAGCTCACAGCATTATCTAAAACTTCACCCAGTCTCCAACCCAAGCTGAGAAGGAAGATACACATTGAAAAGCTCCTCTATTTGAGCTCAACTCAACCCAAGTCAATCACCACACCACCAACAAAGAATGCTTCCAGAGATAGCCAACCAATAGTTTCACAAACAGCCATGCATTGATATGGGAACAGGTCACACCCGACCCAAACAAAACCAGAGGGGCAGGAAGAAGAGCCACACATCCAGTGCAAAGTCGCCATACCTTTCGCCCCACGCAGATGAAGCAACAACATTTGACAGATTTACAAAGACCCGCTTGCCAGCAAAACACAATCACACCAGGGCAACAGATGTACCAATCATCTTGGAGAATGCATGAACCTCACCAAAAAGAGATACAAGAAATAAAAATCACCCTTGACCAGAAAGTAAGTTCCAACTTCCAAGCACCATTGGAGAAGGAAAAAACAAGAATTTCATCCTCAAACAAGTCATACCGTAAGGTGGGGCACCATACAATAGAACTAACACCAAGATTCACAGTCAGTAACAGTGCAAGAACACAGTTGTACCTGAACTTGTAAACATCATTCCAGAAATGGTATCCCATTTATGAACTTGTACCTGATTCTTCCATTAAGCTGATCTGCAATGCTGATGGCCTTTCCAAACACCAGAAGCACTAAAGTTAACTGAATTACCTTCCACCCATTGTCCTGCAATCAGTATCTATCAATTATGATGCCCTTCCATAGGTCATCTGTCCCATCACCAATCACCACAACCATTTCCAATGCTATTTCTAACATCCTTGTGCAGTTATGCTGACCATCTGTTCAGCGATTTTTTTTTTCAAATCCAATTATGAATTCCAGATGGATGGGTTAAATGGCTTTGACAACAAGAATAATAAACATCCTTGAGCAGTTGGATGCCAAGAATAGCCCTCAACCAATTCCTCTTTTCCCTTTCCAACGGTTGCAAATTAAGTCCCAGTCTACTAAATGATATTCATTGTGTTTACGCTCCCAAATATTACCCCTCTATTCTTGCTTTACCCAGACAACTTTCTTTTTCATTTTGATATCTTATTTACCCGGACACTTCCTACCAAGCTTTTCAGACATTTGAATGTGTAGAAGAAATGAAGCGTGGAGCAGAAAGAACTGACATAGAACTTTTCTTGGCCCATCTTTTTATCAGAACTTAGACAACGTAATTTTACCTCCCAGTGGCCTCCCAAACAATATAACAATTTTTTTTGCGTGCCAGTATACAAAATTAGATTTTGAACCATAGGGATCTCAATAAAGGCCTTCACTGGGGATTGGTACGTCATCATGCTATATATTGCCAAGGCTTTTTTCTTTTTTAAACTTGAGAGGCAACGATTATATACATTGTTTTACCTTATCCTCAATTCAAAATAGAGAAAGTCCATATCGACAGCAATTTCCTCTCATATGGTCATGGTGTCAGTTTTCATGCAGCAGTTTCTATAGTACTCCTATTCATACTGCACCATGCATTCATGCTTTGTTGGAATTCAATTTTAGATGAGATCCTATAGATCATAGAATAATTGACAATGTCCGATGAGGGGCCCACATCATTAGCAACATGGATACTCTGAACAATTTTTTGTCGTACTGCACTATGCAGGAAAATTTTCTGCAGAACATCTTTGAGTAGATTTGGCTGTTGTAGCTCCAATGATAGCACAGAACTCAATACTACTGGTAAATATCCCAAACCTTAAACTGCTCAGATTCTGGCAATGGCACTAGTTTTCCATGTTGACTTAAAATAGCAGCAATTCCACTATGAGATGCATCACAACAACCTAGAATTTCTATTTTAATCTTGATGGGTGCCTGATAACCAACACAAAACTGCCTGCTTAAAGAGCAGGGTGCCGAACATGCGTTCAAACTCTATCTTACCATCCCTAATCAACTCCTTTACCTTAAACATTCCTTCAGATTTCATCCAATAGGCTGCCAAATTTTAGAGAATCAAATTGGTTACAGTAGGATGTTGTCAATCTACTGAAACGTTTGCAAAGAGAAGAAGGTTCAATCACGGTAAAAAGGACAAGAGAAAAACATAAAAAGGAATTGCAACACAGCAGTAGGACATCAAGGTAACAAAATGCAACAGATAAACCTAAATAGCAAGAATTGTTTACACGTACCTCCACATGTGTCTCATCAATTTTACGTTTTTGGTGTCTTGTCATTTTCAAACTGGTTGCCTGAAAAAAGCAATGTATAAGAGACTTATTACCAAGCTATAAATAAGATTCTCTTCATGAGATGCAATTATAACACACAGCTGTTTGGATCCATTCTCCAAGAGAAAATCAGGCCCACAAACAGTGAATTTTCCCTCCTCCAAGAGAAGATTGTGTTCTCCACCTCTGCCAAGAGAACACCATCTTCTCCAAGAGAAGAGAAGATAGGCAGAAGTTCTCCTACCCCAGGAGAACCTCCTACTTCATATTTCTCCTCATCCAAACACAAGAGAGAGAGAGAGAGAGAGAGAGAGAGAGAATGACAGGCACGCTGAAAACACAGCCACAGAAAAGAAAAAAGTTTATCCCATGAGATCAAGACAGAAATAAAGATGAAATCTTCCAGTATTCCAAAGCCCTTTTGGTCACGCGCGCACATGTGCACACACAGAAAAAAAAAAAAAAAAAGGAGCTCATCCCTTTAAGGTCAAGATTGAAATAAAGATGGAAGACTTCCAGCATTCCAAAGCCTTTTTGGCCAAGCATGCACACACACTAAGAAGAAAAAAAGGGAGTTTATCCCCGTATGATCAAGACTGCAATAAAAATGAAGTCTTCAAGCATTCCAAAGCCTCTTTGGTCAAGTGCAAGTGCATACACACCAAAGAAGAAAAGAAAGGACTTTATCCACATAAGATCAAGATTGCAATAAAGATGGAAGTCTTCTAGCATTCCAAAGCCTTTTTTTATCAAGCGGTGCATAATGCAAGCAGTGCTCCTCAATCTCCCAAATAAAATAAATGGTAATGTAAGTGACGGCAATAAATAGTCATCAAATTTTTTGAGAGAAAACATGGCAACAAATTATGCTCATCAATCCCGTGTCAATGCAAGCAGTGTTCCTCAATGTCCCAAATAAAAAAAAAAAATGGTATTGTAAGCGATGGCAATAAATGATCATCAATTTTTTTGAGAGAGAACATAACCATCAAATTATGATCATAAAATAAAGATTCTTTCATGTTAAGTAGGATTTTTCTTCTTCTTCTTCCCCTTTTCTTTCAGAAGGCCATGTTAAGTGGGAATATCCGATATTAAACATTTATTCCTTAGCAAGAAATGTCAAATAAGATTCTTTTATTATCATCATCAAAATAAATACCTTGTCCTCCACTTTTTCATCAATATCAGTCTCAACTGTATCAAGATCAAGCTGTTCAAGCTTGACCCACTCATCAAGTCTTCTATTGACTGCAACCAAGAGTAACATCATTCATGCAGGACAAACGCAGCAAAACTATAAATGCAAATGTAAGCAATTAAGAGAGAGACAGCATATTAAAATGAAGGCAGATAAGTAAACTATAAAGAATTTTGGATAACATGGCTATGCAAACTATTCAGAAATGTATCATAGACTAGATGGGGTTTGATGTCCATCATCATCAAAGTCATTTATCTAATCTATCATGGGTCCACTTTGAATTCTACTTCCAAGTCAAGCCTTTAAAAAACTATGTTCTCCATGAATTGTCTATAATTCCTTTCTAACCACATCAATCCAAGACTTCCATGACCGCGACCCTCCCTTCCCCCCCCCGCCCCCCCCACTATTACTCTCTCTTCCTAGTACCAAAGTTAAAAATTCTATTTTTTCTATTTCATTTCAGCTGAAATGTGCAGTAGAATTCCATTATGACATGCTACCATTTTTTTGGAACATTGACGATTGATATCATTAAAATAAGAAGAAAGTACAAGAGAAGGAATCCAAGTATATGAGATATATACTCAGAGCCGAAAAAAAGAAAGAACAAGAAAGAGTAAGCAATAAAAATACAACAAAAATCCACCCAACACAAGAACCAAATGAAGCCCCCAAACCCAAACTATCAAGACTAGTGAGATGAGAAAAACTCCAAGGAAGGACTTTGTAAATGAACACCAGCTTTCGCCAAGAAGTCTGCAACACCAGCTTTCTAACATGCTACCATGATAGATCAACATCTTCCCTGTCCCCATCCCCACCCTTTCCCCTTTTATAAATGGAGCAGATCAACATTGTTTTGTTCCATATTTTGGCCTATTTCAGACTTTCATGTGTTTCACCAATTTCATTGGGTTTTCGATGTATTTCATTTGAAATGGAGAGTATTCAATAGATCTAGCTACAAATATGTTAGAGATGGATTTTCTAAAGTTCTTTCATTTAAGACCCTTTCATTTTAACCTAAATCTAGGGATATAAAAGTCATTTACAACAATGTTTTAAAACTCGGACCAACCCACGATTGAACTGGCCGCTTAAATACAAGCCGGTTTTCTAAAAAACCTTTAAAAAAAACCGTTGTTTTTTTTTTTTACTCTTAAACCTTGAACCATAGTAAAATATTTTAAAAATTACAAAATTATTTTAAAAAAAAAAATCAACTAGGGCAACCCACGTAGGCCTTCCCTTTAAAATATTAATTTTATATCAGCCAGCCCCATAAGGCCAAGCCAAGAGCGACTTTTCATTCCTCATCTGCCCCCCATTTTATAGACTCACTCTGAGGCACAGCTTTTGATGCAGAGCATTTTGGAGCATATGATTCATCAAATTTATTTATTTTTATTTATTTACCTTGATGTAATTTCTTTTTATTTATTTTTTATCTGAGGGTATTTTAGGCTTTTTTCATGCAAGAGTCTTATGGTCTTTGTGCCTTATGTATCCGAAAAAATAGGTTGCAAGCCCATTAGGGCAGCAACACAAAATTGAATGAATTGAAAATTTTGAGATCTTCGCAACCTTGGTGCGATTGATTGTATGGAGCGATTCCTTTGGCGTAAGGCCCTTCTTTTGGCGTGAAGCCTAGCGTGAGGCTACCATCCTTCCATCTTCTATCCAGGTACACATCTTCTATCTCTCTCTTCTCTTCTCTCTCCCCTTTCTCTTTATTTTTCTTTTGGAACCCAAAACCATCCTCTAAACTGCCGTGCACCCCAAAACCCATCCCCTTTGCTTTCGTTATCCCATTTACAACAATATAAACTGCTGTTGCAACCTATTGGGCCCCTTCTACGGCTGTCGTGCCTTTTTTTTAGTCCCCTGGCTACCGCCTCCCTTCCCCAAGCCCATATTGTTGTCTCTAGCAACCCCAAGCCCTCTCCCTGACTTTTGCCAGTCATCCCAAACCCTCCTTAGTGCAGCTGAGCCTCTCTAGGACAGTCCCTCATCATCGCAGTCTCTAAGACCCATCTCCTGGCCATCGTCCCTCTCCATACCAACCCCCTCCTTGCTGCCGTAAGGCCTCCCCAACTCCAAACAATGTTGCCGCAACCCAAATTCCATCACATGTGACTTCCATAACCCACAAACCCACTCATTTTGTTTGCCAGCAAGTCGCTAAACTCAGTTTCTTTCATTCCGTGACCCCACTTTACTTTACCCCTAACTCCATTTACCCATTTATCCCTTTCTTTTATATTTTATTTCTCATATGTCACCCATCTAGCCTATCATTAGCGGTTTAAATCCATTTAATACATTTTATTCTTAGTATTTGCATGCTTATTTGTGGTAAATTTTATATTCATTAATTGCATATATTAATTGGGATTTAATTTCAGCCTATTTTAGTTTTAGGGTGCATTATTTTCATCACTTTTAATCTTTAGGGAACCACATTTAGACATTTAGGGTCACCCTATTAGTTGTCCTGCATCAGCTTTACTGCTTAGTCGATGTGGGACGGGGAGCATCCACAGTCTCCCACTCTTACCTTGCTTAGGCAAAGTAATGGGGACCTGGGGACTTTGATGGTGGTGTTGGGCTTCTTGAAGTTTTCCTCCTATGGCCACAAGTAGAATACAAGTTGTCAATAAATACTCTCGAAATTGAAAGTTAAAATTATTAAAATTTGAATTATTAATAAAAGAGCTACAGTAAAAAAATAATGAATCAAATATAATATAAAATGAAAGACAGTACTCACAAAATGTCTCAAATTAGTCAAATCCTATGTCAAATGAACTTATAGCATTTTTAATACTCTAACATTGACTATTTTTTTATATTTTCTTCTTATTTTTTAGATATCAGCATAAAAAGATAGATCAAATTCTTTAAACTCATTAAATTTAAATATTTAACTATAAAATCTCTTTTTTATTTTTAATCATTTTTACAAATCTCTCTAATTTTTAAATAACAACATGATAAGGGTGGACAAAATCATTCTAACTCTAAAATCTCTTTTCCTATTTTTACTAATTATCTGTACAAATTTTTAACAAAAATATTTTTTATGAAAATATAACTTAGTTAATAATTTAATATTATATTGATGGCACGGGTTTGATAAAGTTTGACTATGGTTCAACCCTGGTTGAACCTCATTTACCCAACCTTCCCTTGACACGATTCGGTAGATGGGCCGATTTTTAAAACACTGGTTTATAGGTTGAGAGAGAGAGAGAGAGAGAGAGAGAGCACGCTACAGTAGACCAGTAGCAATGACAAGGAGATGATGAAAAACATCGTCTTATCTTCTTTTCCTTTTTATTATTTTTCATCATTCTTCACTTCTTTCTTGGGAAGCGGGAACAAAAGGGAGTGACAAGTGGACAGTTGCAATTTGGGCCTCTATCTTGCTGGAGTTTAGATCTACCCCTGTAGACTTCATGCTGTATAATTGGGCTGCGATCATCCAGGATGTTCCTCGTTATACCACATGTTCCTGATGTTGGAAGCCTCCTCCTCTTGGCTATTTTAAAATTAACTTTTATGAGTCTGGTCTTGGGGATCATGGGCCTACTGGAATTGGTGGGCTGATTAGATGTGAGGCTGGTTTTGCCATTATTGCTTTTTCAGGCCCGTGTGATTAGTGTTTTGCTTATGTAGCTGAGGCTAAGGCCCTCTTCTTCGGCATCAAGCTTGTATTGCAGAAAAATCTTCTTCCGCTAATTGTAGAAGGTGACTTGTCTTGCACCATCAAGTGGGCATCAGATGTTGCCTCTTTCCCTTGGATTATTGTGGATGTCATCGAGAAAATTGCTGATATTTGCAAATCTGGTTCCTTCTCCTTTGTTCATATCTTGCAAGGGGGCAAATGGGGAAGCAGACTCTTTGGCGAAGAAAGGGTTTCTACGGAGAGTGTGGTTACAGGTGACACTGTTTTTGTTTAGCCTAATTGTCTTTCCTTAGTGGTTGCTTGTGACAGACCTCCTAGTAGGTGTCCCCATTTTGGCCTAATTTGGGCTCTTTTGTTTCTCGGCCTGCCCCTGCTTGAATTTTTCAGTTTATGCTCAATTGTGCTTTCATTTGTGGCCTTCTTCTTTGGGTATGATGTATCCTCTGCCCTTTTTCTAATAAATAGATCATCTTTCCAAAAAAAAGTGAGAACAAAACGGCAACATCGCCTACTACAAACGTGAAGCCCTTGCCACTCCCAATCTGTTGTCCCATGCCCATTTCTCCCAAACTCCTCCCATGTTGTGTCAAAATTTCATTGTTAGAAAATGATGTTAGGTAGGCCTTCACTAGGCCCTTATGGCCCTTCCTTTTGTTTCTATTTTTAACATTTTTAATTTTTTTTTAATTCCCCATGTCGTTCTTTCTGAAAACAAAGCCCCAAATTGGCCAAAATGCCAAAATGTTCTACTCCAAGGGGAAAATGATACTGTCTTTGATACGAAATTGACAACCATGCCTAGTACCTCCTAGTTTTAATTCTTTGATGCCTCTACCAAACCATTTTAAAAGGCATTGACTCATCTTTTCTTCTCTTGGAGAAAACTTTGGAGTTTTTATTTGCATACTCCTTTTCTATGATAAAGGGAAGAACAAACATGGGTGCGAATGTATTGGCTGGACTGCAATGGCATATGCAAGGTGGAGAGGAGGTGTTGCATGGTTTTAACAATATTTTGTTTTGATATAAATGAAGGAAGAGGCGTGGAGGTCTTGGGTTCTTCGTCATAAAAATATATATAATGAAGGAAGAGGGTGGAACATCCAAACCATCTCTTGGTTGTCTTTCCTTTGAAACCTCCACAGGCAATAGTCCAAAGAAAGGATTTTATGCCATTGTTGTCAACAACACCTTTTTGGGTGGGTTTTTGGTCTGTACAATGCACAGCCATCCCATAAAATTCCAACCTCGCTATTCAAGCTAGGATTTTCATGGGACACTGGGATATAATGGTACTTATAGATTGTGTTATTGATCTAATGCCGTATTATCTTTACCTTTATAATAAAATCTTTCCCTTTAATTTGGAATTATCTTTGTGGAGAACTCCATTTGGAAATGCCCGATTATACTCAGATTGAGTCCAGACTATGTCAAAGGACAGAGAAGCAATATTCATAATGATACAATAGGATAGGACCCTAAATCCCCAACTATGGAATTCTCACTCAATATTTTTTATGGACATTGGAAAAGCCAAACCAACATGAATCAAAGGAATCAAGAGCTCTTGGTAAATGCCCACAACACTTCGAAAGATAAAGAGGGAAAGCAATAAAGTCCTTGAATAATGTATCAAGAAACTTAAGTTTATGTAAAGTAATAAAGAAATTAAAAGGCCAAGAAAGTGGGACGAGGCCTACAGTGATGAAAATATGATGATTGTAACCCTGACATCAAAAGAAAACCAAATGGACTGGTCAATGCCACCATTTACAGTCATCATCACTGCCTAGTTGAATCTACTTTTAATCCCAGAATTAACAAATTTCTGCCAGTTCCAAACTTTGGAGAAATTCTGAAATAGCCCTTTCACTGTTCAGTGGGCTTGGAATTATTACTCAGAATATGAAACTTGACCAGTCCAAGTAACTCAGAGTTTGAGAATTCCAAATTAACACTTCCAAGTAGATGCTTATAAGTACCTTGGAATTGGACATTGTTGTTTTTGATAACTCCGATTCTAAAATTCTCATCTCACCAAACATGGAATTCTTTGTGAATGTCATAGAAGGTTTAAAGAATAAGAAGAAGATATAGTCCCATCTAAGAATTTGAAAATACAAAACCAGGCCCTAATTATTCTATTCATTCCACCCTACTTCCGACATAATCCCAAAAAAAAACATCATCAAACAAGTGATGGGTAAAATTCACACCGCTGAATACACTCAATCCATTTGCACAGATTGAAATTAAAATTAGGGCCTGCCGCACACATATCTTCAAACCCGAAACTTTACAAAAACACAAGAGAGCCGAAACCAGGACATATAGAGGTGAAAACGAGGATACAGTCAAACCCTAGAAACAAGAAGTAGAGAGCCGTACCTAAACCCTCCCAATTTCAGTAAAACCCCAACCTCAAACCCAAACTGTTGAAATGGGAAACTGGGTGTGACTCCATCCGGAAGCATGGAAATGAAAGAACTTTCTAGGAAAAATTACATTGGTTAACTGAAAGTAGAAATTGTAAGATACTATCCCCTTCTAGTAAAAAAAATAAATGGATATTTTCGAACAAAGTAGAAATGGGTTATTTTCGACGAAAGTACTTTCCGTTCAATTTCCAAAAGAAATTGTGGGCAGTGATTACTGACATTCGGTGTAATGGACGTAGTATTCGTAGTCGTTGGGGGCGGCGCACTGCATCTTGCGGCGTTCGATAACCTTAACGGGGTGGAATTTTCCGTCTCTCCAACGGCACATGACACGCGTCCCGACCTCGAGAGGAAGCACGCCCGGTGCCCTGCGCTTCCTCAACATCTCTGCCTCTGCATCTCTGTCTGCAACTAACGGCGCATCTGAGCCGTCCGCAGCTGCTGATGTTTCGTGGTTTGATTCCGCGTTTCCGTTGCTGTTCGGTGTCCCGCGCTCGTTCTCCGCACCTGATCTCGCCATCGATCCCATCTCGCCGTGACGAGCTAACGACTGGACCACAAAAGGCAAGAAGAAATCTGATGGACCACTCTACCGTGTCGGACACACAACTGAGTCAAACACGAGTTTTCAATGACTCAATTTTCGACTTCTGCCATTGTTAAAAAAAAAAACTTTTTTAAGTATGAATTAAAATTTTGACTACTGTCAAACACAACTGTTCATTATAAAAAGAAACTAGTAACTTTGAAATCACTTTATAAATTTAAACTTACTCTATTTAAATTATTAATTTGAAACTTTTTTTTGAAAAAACTCATTTTAAATAAAATGATATGAGTTATTCATCAATAGTGAAAAATCAATTTGTACTCTCAACTTCTCTTGTTTTTTGTATTCCCACTCTCTACAATTATAGAATGTGTGGTCAAGATTTTACATTTCTTTTTGAAATTTTAAGTAAGGATTATAATTTTAATATTAGTTATTTCTCCTCTTTTTCCTTTTCCTTCTTTTTTTATCACATGAATATTGTTTAACTTTTACAATTTAATAATAATAAAAAAAAGTATAAAACTATAAAAACTAAATAAGTGATAAAACTAAATTATTGTTTGACAACTATCATATGAACTCCAATTCAATCATCTATGTTATCAACCAAGGGTACAGATATCGGTTTTTAACTGCTATTTAATATTGGCCGATACGTATTATATCAGTCGTACAACCTGTTTCTCAACCGATATGCCCGATATATCGGCGATATATATCGGTCCGATATCGGCCGAGATGATTTATATCGGTATTTAAAAAAAAAAAAAATCAAAAGGGTGATGGGCTCGAGTCGAAATATCAACCGATATTTACATTTTCAAATTTAAAAAAAAATATAGTTTCTTTTTCCCTTTTTTATATCTTTTAATTCAGACAAAAAAAAAAACCTATATTTATAAAAAAACAAAAAAAAAAAGAGGAGAGAGAAATTTATCTACTGATATCTCGACCGATATTTGATTATTTTAAACATTGGTCAAAATGCTAGCAAACTCACCGATATTTGATTATTTTAAACATTGGTCAAAATGCTAGCAAACTCAACCACTCGCATGACAATTTGATCTCACTGGACATTCAAATATTTAATATGTGTATGGAGATTGGAATAAGATATAGGTAACATTATGTTTTTTGATATAGAAATCTCGTTCTCGGGATGTTAACGGCAAATTTCGTTCTCAGGATATTAACGGTAATTATTAATAGTGAGATATTTTCAAATTCTCAAACTTTTATTGGAATTTTAATGGGAAAAATCTAGTGGAAATGTATTATTTAAAAAATAATAAATATAATTATAAAAAATAAATAATATGGCCAAACTTTGAAAACATATATGATATTTCAGAAATAAAAAATGTGTATTTGGCCCATACATTTTTATCGGGAATTTAACTGGTAAAATCTTGCTATTTAACTGGAATTTGCCGTTTCTCGAGATAAAAATGTGTTTTTAATGGGAATTTACCGTTAAAAATGGCACACGCAATAAACTCAAAATTTTATCGTGCAAAAGTTATTTTCCCGATATTTTCGTGATATAAATGAAAATATCAGAGATATTTGTTACATTACTTCATGTAAGTACTAAAAATATTAGTTCTTTTTAATTTAGATGATATAGAAGAAATAAAAATATATTAATTACCATGTGAAGAAAGTACTTTTAATATTAATGAAGGGTCACACGTAGTCATCGTAATGGTAAAATTGATTTCAAAATACATCATTTTAAAATATGTGGAGTCCACATTTTAAAATATTTTTTATATTTAAAATTCAACGAGCGCTTTAAATTTTTAAGACGTGGATCTTATGTATTTTAATTGACATAATTTAAAGTCATCTTGCAACTAGAATTACAATATCAGATCATTCTTATTTAATCTTTTATAAAATAAAAACAATCAAAGTATAATGGAGAAAAAGTTAGTTTCGGCTAGCTTTCTCTTTTTTTATTTAATTAAATAAAAATATATTGTGAGATTGAGTAGAGATTTTCGCTTCTCTGAATTTGAAGTTTCCAACCCTTAATAGTGACATACAAAATTTGGAGTTCTCCTTAAAGCATTTGAGAGTGGTTCTGTTGAAGTTTTCATTTTTTATTTGGAGAGTTCATTTGTTTGTGTGATTGAGAGTGGTAGGATTTTAAGTCTGTGTTAGATATATTGTGATCATTTTAATTTTCAATCAGTGATGCTATCACCTCCTTTGTTTGTGGGTTTATATTAAATTTGTCCCATTTTGTATAATATATTTATGTCATTTTTTTTTTGTAATGTAAGTATACTAGAAAAAAAATGCACAAACAAGAGCCCACGATCCTGAAATACTGAAGATAAGCATGAGAAATTGAAAGTTGCAGCAAGAAAAATAAATTAAACTTAATTCAACACATTCTTTCTAAATATGCAACATGTTATTTGTTAAAATATTTCTAAGCGAACAGGACCCATAATTCACACTTGGAAATGACTCTTGTTTAAAGTGCTTCTGACAATTTGGACAATATCTTTTATTTAGTGTGTCGTTCTCACTAAATACTATATGTCTAGTGAAGAAAGCCAAGTGCCACAGGAATGAGTTATTGAGAGTGACTTAAATGATGTTTTAAACATAAGATGATTTGGTCAATGTAAAAGGTATAACTCAAAATACACAAAACTTATGCAATACTAATCTTCTACACCAAATTTTTACATATTTTACTTATGCACCAAACTTATTTTCTCTACTACAATATTTAAATCACACATTTACATCATAGCAATTTTCACCAAAATAATTACTTGATTGTATTATAAATTTCATAGGAGTGTAGAAGAAATGCAGACAACATTGTATATAAAATTAGAAATATCTGAGATAAACTGATAATTGTTTTTGAAGAATGACATTTATAAACTATTATATTATAGAATATCACGTCATTATGAAAATATATCAATATGTGGCAAAAAACTTCCATCATAAAAATGTTATTGGATAATTGGATTCGAACCATCAACCTTGCACCTAGAGCTAAAACTCGAGTTGGGTAGGTCGAATTTCAATAAATTCAATCTAATCCATATAAAAAGTTCTTAAATTCGATCCAAATCAATATAAATTAATAACCTCACTTACTGCAGTCTGACTCGATCTAAATTTTTGATCCAACTAAACTTAAGTACTATTTTATAACTCAGTGTATTCAGATCCAATCCAATCCAAATTAAATACAACTTTATTTTTTCCCAACCCTTCGTATAAAAACCTAATCTAAAACCATTGATTTGTCGGGTCGAGTGATGCAAAGTTTCACGCCTGCTTGCACCTGCGACGCTGGTCTAACGTACATTGTAAACGGAGTAATTGTACTCCTGCGGTCTACGATCTTCCACGGAAAGGAAAACCCTAAAATAAAGAGGCCATGGCGTGAAATGCTACAAAGCGCTTGGAACTGTGACAAAGAGAGGCGGAGAGAGAAAGTGAAGCCAAGATGCTGAGTTCGAACTCGTAACTTGCCGGAAATTCCAAGCTTTGAACTCTTCTTTTCTTCTCTTCTCTTCCTTCCATTTCTCAGAAGCTATAAACACAGAGAAGATGACGTTTTAGGGTTTCCATCTCTCCACATTTCCTGTCTCCGAGAGAAAAAGGAGAGAGAGAGATTCCTTCATCTCTCCCTTTCTCTTTCGAAGGTATTTACTTCTTCCTCAAGATATATGTTTCTTACGTTTCTGATTGATTTTGATTCTGCTGCTTCTATGCTTCGTCTGGTTGATTTTTAGGGGTCTTAGAATCGGTTAAGGCAATTGCCTCTCATTTTTCCTGATTTTTAATGAAAAGGACCGAAGAACAGACATGTTAGTCATTACTTGACCTCTGTTTGGACTTCGGATGCGCGGAATGTATTTTATCGGAAGTGCACTTTTTTGACTGAAAATGCTAGTGGTTTTGTTGATTCATGTTTTAAGTTTTGATTGTTTTCCAGCAAAGTATGTTTCTTTCCATTTGTCCATCCAAAGAGAACCTCAGGTTTTATTATGTTTAGAAATTAGAGTTCCTGAATATCGAACAACGGCTTCCCTTGATTTTCTCGGTTTGTTCTTATTAATTTTCTGTGTGGAATTTTGGTTGCAATTGATAGGTTTCACCGGAGAAATATATTTTTTGATGGTTGGTTGTATATCTCTTATCTGTTGGTTGAAATAAGAGATATTTCTGTGGTGTCTACTGGTTTTGAGTTATGTGCTACAAACGTAAGTGTTTAGAGCAGAAAGATTCCTCTTTTCACCACCTATTAAGATGGTTGTATTAATGCCTTAAAATTGCTCCATTTGATAATTAATTTGTGAATCGGTGTTCCTTAAACTGCTACAGTTATATTTTTTTTTCCACTCACTGTATTTTTGAGCATCATATAAATTGGATTGTGTGCTAGGCAGGTGATTTTTTTTTTAAATTATCTTTTCTGTCTCATGTCAATATACTGTCACTGTTGCTTGTTTTAACTTGGGTTGGAGGAAATAGTATCAAGCCAAATGCAGTTTCTCTTTTTTCCTTGTGTTGAGTGGAACTGACCCCAAATAGGTGGATTAGTGGCTACATTTACGATGATGCCGGTGGTGGTGGTGGTGGGTGGAAGTGATGTTTCCTCTTTAAGAAAAAAGGTATCCGAAGACATGAATCATTGTTCTCCCTATAAAAAAATCCCTTGTTCTATGTTCCTTTACAGTGTGTCATGTACTCTCTTTTTCTTGAAATGTATGTGTGATATTCTTTCTTACAACATGAGTCCAAGTATACTCTTCTCCTTTTCATCTAGTACATTCTACTTGTGTCCCTTCAAGTTCATATTGTGGTTGTTACTTGGTCTTACGTATGTGCCCAAAGCATCTTAAATTCCATACCCCGATCTTTTCTTCCTCTGGGGCTACCATTAGGTTTCCTCTAATTTCTTCATTTAAAAAAGGGTCTTTTGTCATTACTCATGTCTATCATGATGATTTTATCTACTTTTCTTCATTACCTAAACTCAAACTCCATTTAACTTTCTAGATCCGACCGTTTTCTTTCAGAAACATCTCTTTGGTCGACATGTCACTCGGCCATCAAAGAATGCCCAGCCAGTTTGTCTAAGCCCACCTCAACCCAACCTTCTACCTATTTCTAGATTAGACTCCCTATTTTGTTCTCGAGTTGCACTATTGTATTGAAATTTATTACAATGTGTACCAAGTCTGTTTTTAGTGTGAATGACTTTGTCCTTACATCATAATTACATTTTAATTTGTCTTCTAATTCCATGCTTCTACAAATGCAGAGGGAAAGGATAACCATCTATTCTTCAAAAATATTTAAATCACATAAAACCATGGTTATACACAAACACTCAATGATTTTAGTTTCTTTTTATTTTTATGCTAAATAAAGACTTCAAGTTCCAGTTTTTGCTGTTAATTATTTTCTTTTTTGGGGGCTTGGGTGGTCCATGTTGCAAGTCTCCTTGGGTTTCGTTATGCTGAAGTTTCTCTTTAGTTGGTTTTTTGCTCTCGTGCTCTGTTTCCCTTTCATTGTCAATAACATTTCCGTAAGTGTTAGAGAAAGGTAGGAGTTTTGGATGTAACAGGTTTCCTTCATTTCCAGGGCTCAATTTGTGTTAAATTGCTTTGATCCATCTTAAGCGTGGGGTCAAAATACTCAGATAGAGCCCTTTTCTAGGAAAAATGGCAACTACTGAATCAGCCTCAGCTTCCTTGGGGCCTCGTTACGCACCAGAGGATCCAACCCTTCCCAAACCTTGGAAGGGATTGATTGATGGGAGCACTAGCCTTCTATATTATTGGAATCCTGAAACAAATGTCACTCAGTATGAGAGGCCAGCAGCCTTACCTCCTCCATTGCCACAAGGTCCTCCTCCTGCAGCTGGTACACCAAAGCTGGCACCTTTACCCATGGCTCGTCCACTACAACCAAATGGTGTTGTCACTCAGCAGGTGCAGCAACTTTCACAACAGCAAGGGGTTCCAATGCCACAGCAGCAGGGCCAGCAGATGCTGCATCAACAGCAGGGCCAGCAGATGCCACAGCAACAGCAGGGCCAGCAGATGCCACAGCAACAGCAGGGGAATCAAGTGGCATCCCAACAACAGGGACAGCAATTGCCTCGACAACAGCAGGGACAACAATTGCCTAACCAATCTCTGGGGCAACAGATGCCACAGCAGCAGGGTCACCAAATGACACATCACCTTGGGCAGCAATTTTCTCATCAGCAGCTGCAGCAAGTGCCATATCCACAGGGGCAGCAAAATGCACATACACAGCGTCAGCAAATTCCACAGCATCAGGCACAGCAAACTGTGCCTCAGCAGGGACAGCCAATCCTGCTTCAGCAAGGGCAGCAGTTTGGATTTCCACAGAGGGATGAAATTGGATTTCAACAGGGGAAGCCAACTGGGTTTTCTTCACCTCAACTCCAACAAACTGGGTTTTCATCCATCCACAACATTCCACCTGGAACCTATCCTGTTCACGCTCCAATGGGCTTCAACACAGTTCACTCTCAACAGACTGCCACCGCTTCTATGAATGTTCCACCGACTGGTGGGTCTTTTATGCAGGCACAACAAACAGGGTTTGACTCTATCCACCAAAGACAAATCAGCGGACCCATGGTTCAGAACATGTCAGGGCTACCAATGATACGGAATCAGCAAGCTGTTGGACCTCCTATAGGATTGAAAATGGGGTATGAAGATGATAAACATGGAAGAGCTGGCAATGAGTTCTATTTCAATGGTAACAGGGATCGGGGAATGGTTATTCCAGAGCAGCCAAGTCTTGCAGCGGTTCCCCCTGCTCACAACCAACAGGCATGCCCTGGTTAATTCATGTCTTTTTTTTAAACCGTCTGAGCTACATCCCCATAAATTCACGTCTCTGTTATTGTCTGAAAGTAGTTATATTTCAAAATATACATGTAATCATGCTACTTTCTTTTAATTAAGCGTTACTCTTATGCACAAGCTCCACTCTGATCAAAATAGTCTTGGTTATAAGGCACTTTTATTTGTAAGCAGTAAGAAAGATTATTCATTCACACAAAGAGAGCTAATTCATTGTTCTGTTCCCCCTACCGGCAATAAGATGGATGTTGATGATCTTATAATATTCATTTTCCATCATGTTTTTTCTTCTTCCAAGTGAATAGTGATTATTTATATAGCTGCCATTTTAATTCAGGAAATGAGGATGGGTGCTGTTCATCCCCAAAATGTCACACCTGGCCTTGTGAGTGGACTGAACATTGCAGGTGGTCATGCAATGCCTAACATGTATAATCATTCTGCTGGTGGTCAAGCTTTCTCTAATAATGCACCTATGAGGCCATCTCCTAGAATCCTTGGTTCATCAGAGCTTTCAAACCTCTCAGCTGCTGATGTCTACCGTCAGCAGCATGAAGTAACTGCATCGGTTTGTATATCTACACTTTGCCAATTATTTATGATTGTATGGTTTATGATTCTCTTAACCTGTACTTGCACGCTGACTATTCATTCTCTTTATGGAATGGTGGCATTAGACCATTACTTACTTCCATGAAATGTGTTACACGCAGGTTTCTGTAGTAACTATTTTGTGTTCCAGTTGAATTGTCATAAGTTCCTATCAAAGAATGACGAGTGTAATAAAAAATGTGTCAGAGAATTGCAGAGTGCCTTAGTTATGAGAAATAATGTTGGAGGGAACCAGGTCATATGCAGAAAAGCAATGTGAGAGAGTTTATAAATCCAGATGTGGAAAACCATTTGTTTGTCGGGGTGACGTTTAAAATTCTGCTGGCAGAAACTTATGGCAACAGTAGATGCTCATGAATCTCACATTAGGAAAGGAAGTCACTTGGTTTATTGGGTTACGACATGTATTGTTAAATTTTGGAGGTCCATATCTTTAAGTGGCATCTTTTGGTTTATGGTTTTCAATTTTATTCCATTGCAAGCTTTTCTGGTGCTTTTCAATTACTTTTTTAGTCACCCTATCTGAACCGTTGGCATTTGTGGTGGGCTGTGAAAGCCTAGGAAAGTAGAATTTGATAGGTTCAAACAACTCTTAGTGTGAAATGACAGTTCCTGAAATGATTTTAATTGGCCTACCCCTCCATTCATGATTATTTGTTGCTTCAATGAGGGACCGCTTGATGGAAATGTTAGTGGAAACATTTTTTTACGGAAAAAATGGTAGCAGCATGCAGCAACTTGCTTTGGTGGCATGCTGTGATAATGAGCTGCATCTGAAGCCTTCATTCTCACCTGTTGGGGTTTGATATTTTTTATGTGTTTGCACATGTACTAGCGTGTGCATGTATGTATCACCTGCCTACGTAGATTGTATGCAGCTTCTTGCCTTTAATGGGCACTTTTAGAATTTTCTCTCATTTTTGGAAATTTAAGTAGCAAAAATACATGAATCAAAATCGAGGAGAAAAATTCTGCTGTTAGAAGATATGAACCAACAATAACCTTGTGTCTGCTCAGAAAAAAGGCTGACTTACTGGATCATGTAATTCTATTTGGGGTTTTGATAGGTACACCACCATTTTTTCTTATAAGGGACACCTCTTTTTCCCTTTGTTTTATTCCATTTTTTACCCTTAGTGAGAAAGAAAGGGATGGCAAATTGGTAATAAACTTGAGGGTATAAATGGAATAAAACAAAAAGAAGTGGTCACTTTTTAAGAGAAAATGGTGTACTTATCAAACCCTTTTATTTGATTAAGCTCATATATTTGGAAGCTCTTGTACCAATTATATGTGTGTTTGGTCAGTGAATATTTCTTTGTTACTTTGTGCTGGCAAGTATTTTCTATGACATTGTAAAATCTGTTGTATTAGGTACTATTAAAAAGTTGGGAAAGGAGACTCACCTGTCATAAATATTTCTTATCTTCTAAAAATGTCTTACAATCAGAAATAGTTGACATATATATATATATATATATATATATATATATTTGAAAAACTCTATTGAGACTTTCTTAATCGAGACATGCCATTAAATGAATTTTAGAGCCCACACTGTTGGGTCTGATATGATGCAGGACAAGAGGATATGGTGACCCTAAATGCCTAATGCAATTATGAAGGGACTAAAAAGATGACCTAAATCTAAAATGGGGCTGAAATTTAAGATTAAAAAAATTAAGAATCATTACTAAATTATATACATAAGCCACAAATAATCAAAACAAATTCTTGAAATTCTAATGTAAACAATTATGCAACTTACCAAGACCAATTGATTCTCAAAATAGAGATCTCTCAAAGTCACGGGCTTGTCGGGACCCACGGAAGTGTAGGCCTATCACCAAATTAGGACTAATGTAATTGAAAATTGAAAATGGCTCTAAATGGGTTTAGAAGGGACTAATGGCAGTCTTGTAAATAAGGAGAAGGATGGCTTGATTTAAGGCATAGGCGGAAACAGAGGGTTACAAGAAGGGACATAAACAAAAGCAATAAAGGATTGGGCTTGTGGCAGTTAAATGTGGATTTTAACTGGCTGCGACAGCTTGAAGTGGAATCTATTGGAAAAGGTGACAAAGCCAGGGGACATAGGAAGGTGAAACGATGGCTGGAAGGGAAGATAGGGAAGTGGCGAGGGCTAAGGTAGGCTTTGGGAAGACACGGCAGTTAAACATGGCTAAGATATGGGGTGCGACAGGTTGGGATGGTCTCATGAAGGTGTTGCAGAGGCTTAGGAAGGTGTGTAACAGCAAGATCTGGGCTGGTTGGGCTCAGCTGGGGAAGGCGTAGATGGCAGAAGGGATTTCGGAGGGGTTGAAACTGGTAGGGATGGTTTAGGGAAGGTTTTGGTTGGGTTCAGGTAACCAAAAACAATAAAAGAGAAGGAGGAGAAAGATAAGAGATTGATAGGTAAATACCTGGATTGGAAGAGGCTTCTCACCTATTCTGGTGGCTTCTTGCCGTCCTCAGCTTCTGGCCAAGGTTCCGTGGGCTTCTCACCAACACAAGTTGCGCGTGAAGGAATTCCCTGCAGCAAACAATCGTTCTTTTCATTAATCATCAAATCTTCCCTAAAGGGCTTACAACCTGTATATATTAGAAACTCACAGAGAATGACCAAAATACCCCTCTACATTAAAATATCCGAAATACCCATAAATAAACCCAAAATTACAACTCCAACCATGCAATGGAATAAAAAAAATAAATAAAAGTTCAACTAATGACAAATAAAATTAATAAGGAAATAAAATAAGAGAATTAATGTTAATCTGCTCCACATCTTGATATAAAGAAAACCATATGAATAGTTCTTATGTGAAGTTTCACTTCAATCTAATGATCCTTTCTCTTGATTTTAAACTTTTAAAAATTAATGGCCTAATAATCATCAAAATTTAAAGGCCAAGATTATGGATCATCAATTGATAGTGAAACTTTATATGCTTCATATCCATGCAATTACTTATCAAATAAACAAAATTTGTGGGACCCACGATCTAGTTAGTGGCATGTCTTGTTTGTGTGTGTCGCTAGCCTAACTCTTTATTTTTTAAACTGGAGATAATTTGTTATTCTTATATACCAAAGTATGGCTTTTTATTTAGTTGGAGTGAGATGGTTTAAGTGCTTATGGGAATAAACCTTGTGGATTCCTTTATTGTGTTCCCCACTGTTTTTTCCTACCAAAGTATGCCTTATTATTTAGTTGAAGTGAGATGGTTTAAGTGCTTATGGGAATAAACCTTGCGGGTTCATTTATTGTTTTCCCCACTGCTTTTTCCTGGGAAAATATCTGAGTGAAAGGTTAAGAATGAAGGATCAAGGTTATAGTTCAATATTGGACATTTGATGCTGCTATGTGCATGGATCCTTTTTCAATTGTTGGATGGGGAAAAACATTTTCTACCTAAGAGGGAATTTTGATTGTCGCTTATTGATCCCCCCATTGCTTAATGAAATTCAGTGGGACAAAGGAACAAGGAGGAGAGGGGAGCCTTTAAAAGCTTGGATGGAAGGGATTTTAGAGTAACATAGGGTACTGGTTTTAATAGCATAGAATGGAAGAGAAGATCTCAAACCTAAACGCCAAAATGGATAGGAGTAGGGGCTTTCATGATGATTTGATGCTTATTGTAACACACATGTTGATCGTTCTGCACACCTTTTATTTGTTGAAAGATATGATTTGAACTGATAGTTTATTGGCTTTTTGTATTCCAATGTAATTATGACCTGACATCTGGTTAAAATGCATTTATGTAGTGATTGTCCTGCCATCTGTTATAAAATTTGTATTGAATGTATTGTTATATATTCTCCCTTCTTCTTCTTCTAAATTTTAATTTTAATTTCTTTTGAATTTGGAGGACTTTTGACATGGAGTTCTGAAAATTGCTTAGGGTGATAATGTACCGCCACCATTCATGACCTTTGAAGCCACTGGTTTCCCTCCCGAGATACTCAGAGAGGTAAGTGTAACCTGGATTTGGATTAACAGGCTTTATGGTAGGTTATTTGATGCTTCTCCTGACATTATAAGCAAATAATTACTGAATCTGGTTGGAATTTCTCTTTTTCTTCCTCTTCGGTTATTGATGTTTTCACTATAGTATAATTTTTACTTTAAACTCATGTCTGTTGTCCCTTGTCGCAGGTGCGATATTTGCTCCAGAGGGGCATATGTCGTACGCTGTGCAGCTATACACCCCGATTACACAGCAACTGCTCTGTCCTTGGGGGCTGCAAATTTATAGTTGGAGCCTTTCCTGTGGACAAGTTTTGAGAGGGTGGGCCTTCTTCCAAATCACATGATGTGGCTTCTTGACTCCGCCACACGGTCTGAACTGCCCCCTTTTGCTGCTTCGAGTTGCTTCAGTAAGCAACCGTGTACACATGGGGTTGTTCTTGTAGCTATTTATTTTTCTCATAATGTTATAGATATGTAAAATCTGAATTTGTTGTTTCTCTGAGCCAACGTTGTTGGTTTTGGCTCAATGTTTCGTTTCCCTTTTTGTCAGATACAAGTTGCTGGTTTTTCATCTCCAACGCCTATACAAGCACAAACATGGCCAGTTGCTCTGCAGAGTCGGGACATTTTGGCCATTGCCAAAACAGGATCAGGGAAGACCTTGGGCTACCTTCTCCCTGCTTTTGTTCATCTGAGGCGCTGTCAGAATAATCCTCAGGTTGGCCCAACTGTGTTAGTTTTGGCTCCAACCCGGGAGCTTGCCACCCAAATACAAGACGAAGCCATCAAGTTTGGTCGATCTTCGAGAAACACATGCACAGTAAGTATTGTGAAATTTGTTCTTCTCTTTTGAATAGATTTTTGTTGTCACTGGGAAAAAGAAGTATGGTGATGTTTGTAATATACCTTGGCAGATGTTTTTTTGTTTTTTTTTTTTTTTTGGGGGGGGGGGTTATAATTTGAGGAGATCACTTAAAAGAACATGAGCAGCAATTCTTCACAAGTTGGAGACATGGTTCAGATCAAAATATGCTAGAAACAGCATTTTCCAGAAGAGCTGAATTCCTTATCTAATGAAGGAATTGGCTACTCATTCATATTTTCCAAGATATGAGGAAAAACCACTAAGGGAGCACAATGGGGCTTGTGGATATTTTCAATGAAATTGACTAGTATTAATGGGGTTGGGTAGGCTTCGTTTTTACCCATTGAAGAATCCTTTTTGAAGTGTACTTGTGTATAAGGCATTACTAGTTTTCTTTTATGCAAAGCTACCCTGCAATCTTTAGTGTGTTTTCATATATTCTTTTTTGAAACTGACCTTTTTGTTAATGTTACATTGCTTACCATATTTAATAATGGGATGATCATTGTTCAGTGTTTATATGGAGGAGCTCCAAAAGGCCCTCAACTGAGAGAGATAGAGCAAGGAGTGGACATTGTTGTTGCAACCCCTGGTCGGCTCAACGACATCCTTGAGATGAAGAAGATCAACCTTCGTCAAGTTTCTTTCCTTGTGCTAGATGAAGCAGATCGAATGCTTGACATGGGTTTCGAACCACAAATTCGTAAAATTGTCAATGAGATCCCTCCTCAGAGGCAGACTCTAATGTACACAGCGACCTGGCCCAAGGAGGTGAGAAAAATAGCTGGGGATCTATTGCTCAATCCAGTCCAGGTGAACATTGGCAGTGTTGACGAGCTTGCTGCAAATAAGTCGATCACACAGGTAATCTCATTATGCTAGGCACTGGGAAAATTCAATGCATGGAATTTAGGTCTTTTTTTTTAATTTATAAATGTTTCTTCTGGATTGTCATAATTACGGTCGATATTATACTGTCATATGAATCCCTTGAGCCAAATGTATGGCTTGTCAGTTACCTACTTTTGTCAATTGCAGGACTTATTATTGATATCTGACCATGTGTCATCATTTTTTTTTTCTTTTCTGTTTTTTTAAGAGGTAACTAAGATTGACCGTATGTTGTCATGACCCAAGAAAGATTGATATGCAATTGAGTTATTTATGTTCTTTTAAGTGCTGGATATAACCAAATCATAGGAGATTGGAATGCCACTAGTGTTAGTTTTGGTAGGTGTTGGGCTTGGCTGTGGGAAGGGCAACTTTTTTTTTGTTTGTTTTGGGAGTTTGATGGTGTTGAATTTCATTATTTCAATCCATTACGGGAGCCTTTGGAGTTTCTTCTCCTTCCAAGACTCCCGATTTACTAGCAGTGGCAATTCAACTCTATTCCAAAAAAGGTGGTGGTGAAATTCATTTTTGATCTCTGTCGAGTATGCAGCATTGAAGGAGACTTTCTGAAATCTACTATCATCATTTAAAGTAGACGGAGAGTTTCTGAAATTTCTGGAAGAGAATAAATCTGCAACTGCTTTGTACTCTGTCTCTCTTCTCTTTTCCAAGAGATGCTACTCCCCTGGACTCATAGCAGTGTTTCTAGTGAATTTACCTGTGAAATCAACCCCAAGCAAACTTCTGTTTTCTCCTCCTAGGTAGGTGGAAGAGAACTTCCTACCAGTGGAAGGGCTTTATAAATAACTGAAGAATTATACTATTGTGAAATTTATGCTGTTAGAACAGTGCAAGATTCATTCAATCGCCAAATGGGCTTGTGATTGAGAACAGGAAGAATGTGGTGAGAAACAGCAAAGAATGTATGTATGAGAGTGAGCAGGGTATCTGCACAGTACAAGGAAAATCAGTAACTGCTCAATGTGTAGTGTGCATGTAATCTTGTACATGGATCAAAAGGCAGATGCGGAAGAAGGTTTTGCACAAAGATCATGTCACTATCTCAAAAAAGAGAAGGATCTTTTTTACTTCTGTAGAAGTGCTTAAAGTTGGTTGGAATGTCCAAGTCCAACAGGCCACTCTTTCTTCATCAGGAAGATAATATACATCTTTTGGAGACTGGAGAAGAAGGTGGTACTAAAATTAGTAGAATAGACCTCGAGGGAAGGAAAGGACTTAGAGATCCCCCATAGTAGATTGCAGTTTTGAATAGGCTTGTTCCTTGTACAATTTTAGGGCATAATGGCATGGTCGATTTCAAGGGAAGAGAATAGGTGGAATTAATTGAAGCTGAAGCTAGAAGTTGGATGGTGAGTAGAGCATGATGGGGGAGGATCATCAAAATGGTTCTATACAACATTGTGGAATTGGAGGGAGATCCACTTGCCGCCTTTCTTTGTTCCTCTCTCTTTTTTCCTTAATCTAATTTTTAGTGTGGTGGGGGTGGTGTGTTGGGGGGGGGGGGGGATGTTTACCGATTCGGCTGCCAAACCAGATTCAGGGAGAGAACACCAAACCAGATTTAGGGAGAGAACATTGAAACTTGAATGTGTCTTCCAACTGAAGAGGTAAAAACCATGGAAGCTACCACCACTAGCCATTGCTTGATTTGTTAGTTTTGTATGGTGGAGGAAGGTTAGGATAATCTTTAATATAAACTGCCCAGCACTAGTGGCTATAATGGAGACAATCAAGGCAGTCATCATCCACTGAGGAACATTATCTAAAGAGCTGACAGGGTTGTCAGAATCAGATATATGTTCTGATTGGAGTATAGTTGAGGTTTTCTTACACTGCCTTGTTGGACAATGGTTGAGGTTTCCTCTTGTCCACTGCCTTGTTGGACCATGGCCCTTTACAGTTTTTTTACCTTTTTGAATATAATCTCTCTTAGAAAAAGTTGTATGGAGCTGAAGAGAGATGCCTTTGTTATGATCTTTTGTAATTGGTATTTCACTGCTGTGAGTAAACATAGATATGAATGTGTTGGTTATTTCATGTTGAATGCAATATTTTATGTCACAATGCTTTTACCTACCAAATGAACATATGTGGTAAAAGGTAAACTATGGGTTTTTTCAGAATATGCGGTGATGTGTCCTAGTGTATTATTATTCATTTACTAGGAGGTTCGAAGATCAGGTGATGATATTTGATAGAAGTGGTGCATGACATATCAATTTAATGCTGTGGGCTCTATTAACTAATTATCTTGTTATCTGAAGAATGAATGAATACTATGCACAGAATTTGTCTATGTGGTTGTGTAATGGTTGAACTGATATGATGCTTTGGAAACTATCACTCTATGGATTATGGAAAATTATGATATCTGTCATGACAACCAAATGCTTCTAGGTTGTAGAAATTTTTATTTTTATTGTAGTGAATATCTCCTTTTCATATCTATGTTGCAAAAGGAGATGTGTGCTTTTTATTTATGTTTCCTCCTGTTTTGCTAACTTACCAGATGGAGCCTGAAACATGGTGCCACTCTGACAGCCGCTATGGTTGGCAGTGTCAAGGTGAATTTCAGAAAAATGACCTTGCACAAGTGTCATCTTGCAATTGTTATTTTTGTTCACCACCACCACCATCACATCAAGAAAGGTCATTTATTTCATTTATATGGGGCCATTATGTTCAACATAAAGATGGTTTTGTTTTGTAATTCATGTGAAGATGAAGGACTCCATTACTGTAAAATGGGAAAAAGGGACTTCCTTCTTTTCAGAAACCTATTTTGCATTTGCTTTTTCATGCATGCTTGTTTCTTGTTTTCTTCCATTCCCACACTCAGGTTGTGTCTTAACTGCAGTATGTTGAAGTTGTTCCCCAAATGGAGAAGCAGAGGCGTCTGGAGCAAATTCTTAGATCCCAAGAGAGAGGATCCAAGATTATAATTTTTTGTTCAACAAAGAGGTTATGTGATCAGCTTGCCCGCAGTATAGCGCGCAGTTTTGGGGCTGCTGCCATTCATGGAGATAAAACTCAGGATGAGAGGGATTGGGTTTTGAACCAATTCCGCAGTGGAAAGTCTCCAATTTTAGTTGCCACTGATGTCGCTGCTCGTGGACTTGACATCAAAGATATTAGGTTAGTTATTCTTTACTCTGTATATTATTATCAAATGAGACATTGAGCTTGGAGTAGCTTGAGATTGATTCATTGCCTCTGCATGTCGTTTTTCTACGGACAAACCTTAAGATGCTCGTTAAAAAAATATCATGCACTGACCATTTCTAGGTGGTTAAAATAAATAAAACCTTGAGCTTATGACAAGTTGGTAAGAACTTGCTTGTGCTGACGTGCTGTGCTTGCCTTTTTAGAAAAAAAGGCCTAACATATCTTTTATGTTGTTTCTTTTGGATATATATATTTATATATATGAAAATGATAACTATCGTAAAGGTGTGATATTGATGGTATTGGTCCAGTCACATGTTAACTTCTTTTGAATATTTCCTTTCCTTTTGCCATATTATATTACATTTATGGATTTGGATTGTGGATTTTGCGTGTTTTATTCAAACATGCAACTCCCCTTACCAACAAGAAAAAGATGTCTACCATATATTCGTGTTGGCTATTATGTTTTCATATATTATGTTTGATTTTTTGAGTGTGTACATCTTTTGCATCATTGTATAGAAAAGGCTCCAGAACCCTTTTGTCTTGCCTAGCATTTAGGTGGGCTCTCCTTATTTAACTCCATTTTTTTAAAGAAAAAATTCTATAATAATTAATTACAGTAATATTATTAGATATTTTAGCTAATATGAATTTTTAGCTACTAATAGTTTATCATAAACTCTAGTTAGTAGATAGTATACTTGTCTGTATGTAATGAATATTTGTTAAGTATTTTTGAAAGCCCCATTGTCCATGTGTTTTTGGTGTCTTAGATAAATACAATTGTATTTTGTTAATGTTGACATGATGAAGACCCAAATACACATACTCTAAACTATCTAAATACTGTGCCCACCAAAATTAGGGTCATGCTTAGGTGTGCGCCTTGCACCTTAGACTCTAGGATTGTTCTGCGCTTTGCCCACTGTAGCAGCTTCGTTGTGTCTATGGGCAGGCAATAGATAAAATGTCATTTTGCTTGTTGGTTTCCAATGGTCATGATTTTATGTACTATGGTATGCAGTATGCTAACTTCTGAAATGTAAATTTTGAAAAGCTGAGTTTATTATTCTTTTCAACGACTTAGCACAGTCACCTGTTCATTAGTGTGCAACAACTAAATGTAGAACTTTCAACAACCATTAGATTAGTTTATTATTCTTTTGCCTGCTTGCTTCCAATTGTTATTATTATTTTTCTTGAATTAGACAACCAATTTGATAATATAATCATTGTCGTAGTCGTCATCATCATTGGCTGAGCCAAAATCCCATCTAACTGGGGTTGGCTTTTCAAGTTTTCCTTCTCTAATTAACCCTATCATACATTATACATTCAACCACTCTACTATCCGTCGTGTCTTTTTTTTTTTATCACTTTCCTCCAAGCTTTTAGCAATCTACCCCCCTTCTCTTAGTACCAAAAATTAGCATGCTCTCAATTCTACTCAAAGGAGCCATTCTATTCTTTTTGTAACATGTCCAAGCTACCTCAAGCGAGTTTCTTTCAATTTATCTTCTATTGGAGCTATTTTTAATCTATTCCTAATACGGTGATTTCCATCTCTGTCACTAAAAGTTAATCCACTCATCCAATGTAACATGTGCATCTCCGTCACCTTATCTTTGTGTAATTGTCTTTTCTTCATCCTGACAATTTACTCCATAGAGCATTTGCGAGTGTAATAACTATTTTATGAAATCAGCCCTTTATGCCACAAGGTACTCTCTTACCTCACAAAACTCTGCTAGCTAGTATACAGTTTACCTACCCCGCGCCTATCATATTTGCCTTATCTAGGTCCTATTCTTTGAAGTGTTTAAACCAATGTTATCAAAACCGTATGATTCACAATTCGAATCGTATGACTCGAATTGTTTTAGCGGTATGCCAAAACGAATTGATTGGAAAATCGATTTTGAGTTAAAATTGTAAAGCCCATGAATGAAACCCTAAAATCATAAAATCGCATGATTCAGCCAAATAAGGTGAAAATGCAGCTGCGTGGGTGTTTAGTGCCTCTTTTGCATGGGTTTTAAGCATACAGACATGTGTACCTGGTTAAAAGGAGGTTTAAACCTTCAATACCCGACCAAATCTTGCCTTTAAGCCATTTCTGGGAGACTCCAACAACCCAACGATAGCATTCCTTCTCTGTGCAACCATCTTTTGAAGATCGAAGGTTGAATATGGATCTTGCTGTCTCTCAGCAACCCAAGCAATCGTCTCTGCCTGCTTTTTCCAGGTATGTTTTTTTCCCTCCTCTCTATTTTCTTTTCTTCTTTCTCGCCTTCTTTTTTTGTTTCTTCCTCTTTCTTCTATTTCTTCTTATTCGTTTTTGCTCCTCTTTCCTCTTTCTTTCTACTTTTCTTTCGAGTTTTCGTCCGCTGGTATTCCTCTCTCCTTTCTTCATTTTCATGTTTTCTTTCTTTTATTTCCTCGTTTTCATCCGTAGGTCCTCACACGAGAACTCTCTTTTTATTTTTGTCTGTAGACGTCAATGTCAGTGGACATTTTATAATTTCTCTTTTCTTTTTATTTCTCTTTTTTTTTTTTACTGTTTTTATAAAAAAACAACTCTCCTATAATTTTTTTCTTTTCCTTCTTTCATTTTTCTTTAAAAAAAAATGAAAAACTATAAAAATGATTTGTTTATATTTTAGCAAAATTTTTATTTGATGAATGTTATTAAGTTTTATTTAAATGTCTTTGATTTATTTATTGATTTCTTAAATTTATTACCACTTAATATTTATATTTTTTCTCATATTAATATATTTTAATCATGAATGTTATTAAGGTGATCTTTTTCTTTGTATTTGTTGAGTTGTTGGTCCCTTCACCCGTGGGTTTTTTTTTCCTTGGTGAACTCAAGGTTTTTTTTTTTGTCTTGGTTGTATTCTTGGAGGACCTTAAGGGCCTTTGATATTTTGGGTGCTTTATGATTATACAACTTGATACTCATGCAATTTGAAAATTGGAATGTGAAATTGAAGTCTAATGCATTTTGATTGTATTTTGTATTGGTGCATTTTGTCATATACTCATGTGTTTGCATTTATGCTTGTATATTATGAGGAATTGGAAATTTATCTTCACATTTTTAAACATATTTTATATCATGTTATATGTATCTATTGTTCTATATAATAATTTTAGAGAAAATATTATGAATATTATGATTCTACGATTTCCGATACACAATTTACAATTCACACCCTAGAACGATTTCACGATATGATTCGATTTTCACAACATTGATCTAAACCAGTTGTCAAAATTGTACGAGTCGTGAATCGACTCAAATCAAGGGTCCAACGATTCAAATCACTTCAAATATCGGAATTTACCAAAATCGTGCGAGTCAACCCGACGAATTGTTGTCTCATGCGATTCAAGTGGAGGAAGGAAAAACGTATAAGAAAGTACCCGTTTTTGTTCTTCCACGCCTTCTCTTTTTTCATCTTCCTCTTTCTTCTTCTTCTTCTTCTTCGTTTTTGCTACCATTATTCAATTTTAACGTTGTCTCTTCCTCTTTCATTCTTTCTTCCGTTTAGGGCTTAGGTGTCGCAGGAGTCTCCTCTTTCTTTCGTTTCGTGAGTACACTTTACTCTTTTACAAATATTTTTTAGTTTAGGGTTTAGGTGTCGCACTCCTTGTGCGAGACTGTTCATTGTTGCGAGCGTTAGTTTCATTTCAGAGTCTTCGCACACACGAGGACTCTTTATTTATTTTTTTGACACTTTTATATTTTAAATTTTTATTATCGTTTTTATGTTCTAATTAAAAAGTGTCTTTTATTTATTTTTAATATTGTATCTATTTAAAAAATTAAAAAGTTCTAATTTTTTTTAAAAAATAATAAATAAATAAATTGTTGAATGCTAATAAAATTTATTTAAATGCCTTTGATTTATTTGTTTTTTTTTTAAATTTATCAATACTTAATATTTATATTTTAATCTCCTATTAATATATTTTAATTAGATTTTTCTTTGGGATTTTAGTATTTGGATAATAAAATTTTATGAATTATGAAATTTGGATTTTGAAAATGTAAAAACTTGACTTCTAATGAATTTTGCATTGGTACATTTTGTCGTAATACTCCTGTGTTTGCATATTTGCATATATTTATGAGGAGTTGATAAAGCATCTTATTATTCTATGTCATGTTATATGTAGTTACAGTATAAATAATAATTTTAGAAAAAAACATTATGAATCTTACGATTTTCGATCTACGATTCACACCTCTAAACCGATTTCCGATAAGATTCGAGTTTGACAACATTGACCTAAACTATTACAGTGCACAACTAATTCATTATCAATTTTGATCAGGTCACCCTTTCTATCTTCTTCTCCACTAAAGTAACACTTGAAGTATTTTGTGTTCTACCATTTGCCATATCTAAGTCTTGTTCTTTTAGTAACTTAACTTGTCATAGTGCATAACTAATTCATTATCAATTTTGATCCGATTGCGCGCCCTATCTTCTGCCCCTCTAAAGTTACATTTCAAGTATTTTGTGTTCTACTAATTTTCCATATCTAGGTCCTGTTTTTTTAGTATCTAAATTTATCATAGTGCACAACCAATTACTAATTTTGATTTGATCGCTCAGCATATCTTTTGATTCATTAAAGTTACACTAGGCCATTTGATTCTTAGCAAAGATTCCATCTCGCTATTAAGTTGGTGTCTCATTTGACTAATTAGTTTTATATCATTACTACAACACTTGTCTTGGATTTTTTATGTGAAATGTAGATTCACTAATTGGACCAAATTGGAAAAAAAGCTTCTGAAACTATATTCATCTTATCTTTTTAGGGCAGGTCTAAGCAGATGCCTAGGCTTAAAAGCCCAGGTGCTTTGATGGGCCATTTTAGGGGTTGGTTGTATCCCTTGATACAAAAAATTAGATGGATGGTTGGATTATCATAGAGATTATCAAATTTTCAATAACCAGACCCATTGAATCATTTTAGCCTGTTATTTTTATTGCTAAAAACAACCCACTGAATAAATACTTTACCTATTATGGTTAATTCAATGGTGAGGATATATTGAATGGTCATCAACAAGTTGGATCCAAGTCCAAAGAAGAAAACAACTCTTCTGATGGTATGGATTTATTATTAAATGGGCCAACATGGGGCCTGGGCAGACGGTACACCTGGGCTGACTGTAGTTTATTCCATCTTTTGAAAGAAGTTTGTCTCTTTCTTCAGGTTCAAGTGTCTAGGGTTTCTCAAAAAAAAAAAAAAAAAAAGATATTCAGATTTAAGTTTATGTTGGCTGCATGGAATTCCGTAGTGGTTTTGAGGTTTTGATAGCATTGGATGGATGTGTTAATTATATATTTGGTTGGAATTCTTCAATTCTATTTTGAATCATGGTCATTATGATGTGATAGGGCAGCAGTTGTATTAATAGTAAGGCTCTCTAAATGTATACATCATCTTTCACGTAAAGACATTGAGGTTCTTTTTAATGAAAGATGGTCTCTAGAGAAGTTGATGGCATTGCATTGCTTGCAAGTGCGCAATATTGTTAATTTTTTGATAACATCGGCTTACCTTTGAGAGACTTCTATCAAAGTGTTGATCCTTTATTGCATGGATTTTCAATATTATTGCAAAAGCAAGATTCATTGTACTTTCTGTAAGCTGTGGCTAAGCTCAATTTGGTTTTGTTTTCTAGGGTTGTGATCAACTACGATTTCCCAACAGGAATTGAGGATTATGTTCATCGCATTGGAAGGACAGGGAGGGCTGGTGCTACAGGCTTATCCTACACATTCTTCTCTGACCAGGACTGGAAGTATGCGGCTGATCTGGTGAAAGTGTTGGAGGGAGCAAACCAGCGAGTACCACCTGAGGTTCGGGAAATGGCTGCACGCGGTGGACCTGGTTTCAATAGGGGGGGTCGTGGAGGCATGAGCCGTTGGGACTCAGGTGGTGGCCGGTGGGATTCTGGGGGCCGGGGTGGAAGGGATGGTGGCTTTGGTGGTCGTGGTGGAAGGGACAATGACTTCAGTGGAAGGGATGGTGGCTTTGGTGGCCGCGGTGGAAGGGATGGGGGATTTGGTGGACGAGGTGGAAGGGATGTCGGCTTTGGTGGGCGAGGTGGAAGAGACGGTGGTTTTGGTGGCCGTGGTGGTGGAAGGGACAGTGGCTTCGGTGGCCGTGGTGGCAGAGGTGACTTCTTTGGTGGTCGTGGAAACCGGGGAAGAGGGTTTGGTGGGGCTGGCGGTCGGGGTCGTCATGACCGTGGCCCCCGTGAACGGTATGACAGTGTAGATGGGAGGGGTCGGTATGACAATCGAAGAGGCTTCAGAGAGCGAAATAGAGGACGAAGTTACAGCCGAAGTTATAGTCCCAGCCCCGATAGAGTCAGGACATGGGATTACAAGAGAAGCCAAAGCCGAAGCCAGAGCCGAAGCCCAAGTCGTAGCTGGACTCCCAGCCGTAGTCGCAGTCGCAGCCGCAGCCGCAGCTATGATAGATATGACAGACCACAAGGACAAGAATATGTCCGGAATCGTCGTCCATCGGGTTTTGGGGGCCCTCCTACATCTCAGATGTCTCCTATGTCTCCAGGTCCACATGTTGAGCCTGCACAAGTGCAGGTGGCTGAGAAGCCAACACCCAGTGAGATAGAGTCCTCTGCTGAGCCTAGCCAACTTCCAGTTGTTGATCCGTAAGGTGGGCTACGTAATTGCAACCTTTCTTTCTGAATTTGTCGCCTCCTGTTTCTATTTCTCCATCATGATGTGCTGAGAGGGGATGATCTGTATTGCAAGGCCATGAATTGATGAGAACGATGACTCGTCTGTAATGTGTAGGAGGATACCAGTCGAAATTGTTCTCTAGTTTTTTTTTCCGTTGGAATTTTTTTTAAGAAAATTGAGGGATTTATGGTGGCGGAGATAGTATTTTCAGGTAGGTTGGCTGGTTTGGGGCTGGAAAATGTCATAATTTATGTTTCTGAGAACTCACAGTTTGTATGTGATTTTACTCGATAACAACCATTTTAGCTACCCATTACACAGATTTTTATTATGTCAAACCTGGGAGGAGAGAGAGAGAGAGAGAGAGAGAGAGAGAGGCCGATCGATGTGTATTGGTCTCTGTAGTTGATATGCCACTCACTCCATTTCATCACTTATTAAAAGATTCCAATCAAATAAAGAATGACACAAAATTCCTCAATCCAATCTTAGAAACCATTCTTTTAAATTTTTACAATTTTGATAATTTTAAATCATTTTTTGAATATCTAACATTCTTAGTCATTTTTCTTTTTAAATAGTTACAAGATTAGCTAGCATTTACATTTTGGGTGAAACCAAGATTTTCTTCCTATGTTAATTTAGAGACATGTGTATATATATATATATATATATATATATATATATATATATATATATATATATAAACTTTAATTCAAATACATAAAAATTTAAACAAAACCGTTATGTGTTTTTTTATGTTTATATTTTTCATGCATGTAAATCAGTGTACAATTTAATTTTGATACATCATCTAATTCAATGAAATGGTTGTGATTTCTCTTAATCATATTTTCATAAAAAAGATCTCCAACATTTTTCTTATACAACAGTTAGCTATTCATCAAATGAATATTGGACCATTAATTTAATCTAAATAAAATCATTTCAATCTAATTATAAAATCTGTGCATTTTAAACTCTTTAAATTTTTATAACTCTAAATTATTTTTTAATCACTAAATTCTTAAATCTTATGAGGCCCAACTTTGCCTCTATAAATCATTATATTCATCAACATTATACGGTAAAAAATCAGATTAATTCAGTTATAGAAGCTGTAACTTTTAGGCTATGAACCCTCATTTGATGACAATTGAAATATAAATTCTATAAATTACGCAAGTCAATTTTAAAAATTTTAGGTTTTTTTTTTTGAATTTAAGTATGGAAATCATGGGATAACTAGCGTAAAATTTATGGGTTTTAGGTAAATTATTTTTGAATCTTTAATATTTTTAGAACTTTCTTTTAATAGTTATAAAGTAACCTCTATTGAACTTTACATAACACCTATTTTGATTCCATATTCATCAATAAAATTTTAAATATAATATGTCATATTTTGATAGCAAGTTTTTTATAATTTATATTATATATCAATTATATAGTATATACTTTAATTTTAATATACTATTTAATTTAATAAAATAAATGAAAGTACACACCAAACAGGTAAATACGACTTCACACAACGATTCAATTTTAAAATAATTAAATTAAATTATAAAAATAAATGAAAATAAAATAAAATGGACCAGATGAACATGCAGTAGTAAATATAAATAAATTAACGCTATTCCACTTTATTTCCGCCGTTGTTCAAACCAAACATGGCATAGTTAAATGGGTCGAATTAAAACCGATTGGCCTCGAAGCCGCTTTGAGTCAGTAACTCCATTGCTGAACATTGGTGCTTGTTAACACTTGAGATCCATCGAAGATTCAAGAACCGCCTCCTTCAATCAATCGTTTCTTCTTCCGTTTTGGAAGGTAATCAATCTACTTTCTCTTCTTTTTATTTTTAATTAATGAGCCGATTTTTTTTCCAGGATCTCTTCTGGTATATATATATATATATATAATTCTTCCTGAGAACAGTTTTTACGACTATGATTCCCGTATTTTGGACTTGTCGGTTTTTCCATGAAAGATTCAATTGTTTGTTCTTTCATGAATGTGGTTTTATTTATGAAATTCTATAATGATATGATTGCTTATTGTTGGTTGCGAGGACGAAAAAATGAGTTTTTGTGTTTTGCATATGTTCTGTTTGATCGAATGCTCGTGGGTAGTATGGGAATTTGTTAATTCTGTAATCTGATTTTGTGGTTATTTTCCAACCCAGAGATTTTCCTTTGTCCGACCAGTGAGGATTTGGGCTTTGCCTATTAAGTGGTCGACAAAATGCTTAGAAGTGATTCTGTCAATTGGAATCTGTGGTTTGTGTGTAAAATGTTATGCAAGTGACACGAGTGATTTATTTTGGTTGGTGGCCTAAAAAATTGGAGCTTGGTCTGTCAAGGAACCACCTTTATGAGAATCTAATTTGCAATTTTTTTTGAGTGGTGAAGGAAATTTATATTGACAAACCAGATTACAAAAAAAGCAAGGCCCAGTGAGAAGCTGGCCTAAACAATATTTCCCATCTCAATTTGTTGATTTGGAAGAGGAAGTAGTGTAAAATTTGCCTCAAATTGGCTCAATTTTAATTTGATCCTAATTTGAATTTCTTGTTTATCTCAGTATCAAGGACACTAGATAATGCCTTCCCTTCAGACAGCATTGCCTCCTGAGCTTGCCAACAATGTGATCAGAGTAAGATTTTTGCCATTTCTGTTGTTTTTCCTCTCTTGTTTCTCTCCATTTTCATTTTAAGATTTTCCTGGCATTTATATTACCAATTGTTTAACGTTTCTATTTAGAACTTCAATTTTTTTTTTCTTCTGTTGCAGCTATACCGTGAATGCCTCAGAAGAGCTCGCTTTATTGGTCATCGGGTATGCAAACATCCTCCTCTCTCTCTCATATGTTGTGCATGGCCAAACTTTCTGTTCATTCGGGCCAAGCATCTTGTACCAGTGAGAGGTTTCTTTCAATTGTCAAGATTGTTCAATTGGTGGACTCATTGTATGTGGGCAATGCAGCATGGATATCCCTATTAGATAATCATAGCCCTCTGATAATTTTTGCCATTGGGTGAGCAAAAATTTAATGTTCCCTAAGGTCAACAAAGAATGCATACGTTTTGGATCCCTATGATTTTTAGCAGATGACATTTGTTGTTCGCTTGTCTACTCATGAGCTGAACAGGTTCCATTGGATGAGTTATTTTGATCAAGGAGATATTGGTCCACCTGTACAGTGATGGCCCACATAAACTATTAGATGTAGAGTAGGGAATGCTGGCCCAGGCTTTAAGTAAAAACTTCTTTTATAATAGGTTGATGAGTACCAAATCCATGTCAAGTATGAAACCCCCGGCTGGGGTGAGGAGACCACCCTTGCCAGCGCATCTGTCAGGGAATCTCAATCTTAGATCTGAGGCTGAAATACCCTGTAGCCCTATGCTTGAGTGCCTAGTCATTGAGTGAAGCCTAGGTTCTTTTTACTGATTTTCAATGAGCTTCAATTCTATTTCTTTGAACTAAAGGTTTCTATTAAACTTAAGGTTCCAAACCATATCTTACCTATTTCCTTAACAGACTTAAATTTTTTTTTCTGCTCGAAGGAGTCAAACCCAAGACCTTTGGTCTAATACCAGAAGCTTAGGCCAACTATACTACCCATGCAGGTTGCTCTCCTTACTTTAAAGTACTTGAGTTGCACTTTTGAAACAAGTGATCAATTGTATAACCCCTAACCCAAATATCCTACCAAAATTAAGTTTGCCTCCTTCCACCTCATTACGACATCTCTTTCGTCTCTATAGACCGCATTTAAAGATGGCAACGTCAATGCATCCAGTTTATGAGACGAATCTTCTTTTTATCCAAATGTAGCCACCATTTTGGGGATTTAAAGTAAAATCAAGTAATCTGATGGTAAGATTTAATGTGCTTTTCTTTTCTTTTTGAGAGAGAGAGAGAGAGAGAGAGAGAGAGAGAGAGAGAGAGAGAGAGAGCAATGAATTTATTAGCACATAAAATTTACTCATAGAATTTGCCCATAAAGACTATGTGATGTAGCACACGCGCGGGGCCTTGACACATGAGTGCAAAAGACCACCGAGAAAACAAAAGTGGAAACTTCTCTCTTCCCAGATTCCTTGACAAACTTGAAGAAGAAAATAGCAATGGACTGATTTTTCTTTCTATTTTGTTTGATTTTCGTTTTAGATTTATTTTCTATTTTTAGAATTAGGTTTTTTTTTTCTATAAATTTCAGATTAATGAATGTAACTTGTAATACATTATTGTGCATGGGCCCAAAGCGGAAAATATTGTGCTAGCGGGACGGGTCGTTACATAATTAGACAGATTATTACAATGAATATGAAACCTTGATTTGGGATTTTCCCTCTCGTGGATTCTGGCCTTCTTCTTCTTTCTCTCTTCTCTTCCCTGTTCGACGGTGTTCGCACGGTTCTTCCCCTTCCTCTGTAGTTCTCTGCTGCCTACGAAGATCGACGGCACCCACCGGAGTTTCTTTGATGCAACAGAAGGCCTCTTTAAGTCGTCAGTTACCGCTCTATAATAGGGGGGTTTCCCCTGTTCTGCCATTGCCACCTTCAACCACCTATCCACGCACCCAGATCCGCACCAGAGCCGGAGCTGCTCCCTACTCTATCGCTTTACCCAGGTTTGGAGCGCCCAAGCCCTGCAGCCATTGTTCCATCCCCTTTCTTGATTCAAATCCTATTTACTACAATCACTTCCTCTCTTTCTCCAACCGTGGGCCCATCTTGACCACCCTCCATTGACCCATTCAATCTCCACCTTTACCAAGCTTTTAACACTAAACCAATTCACACCCATTGACAGATCAACACCCCACTCATCCGTTCTCATCAATTTTAAGCCCATGACCATTGACCACTCATGAAAACCATTAAATATCCACTTCATATGCTTTACCTTTTCCATTAATACCAAGTCCATCCCTTTTAACTTCCAACTCCATTCCATTTAGTCTATCATTAGCCTGCTTAATCCCATATAATTAATTCACATTATTTCCATTAGTGCCCATAATTTACCCATTTAAACCGGTTAACCTATCTCATCCCTGAACCCAATCCTACCCGCTGCATCACTATGGACATGAGAACAAGGCTGAGAGAAGAATCCAAAGGCATGCCTCTTACAAATGTGGCATTGAAGAAGTATTCTAATACTCCTTTGACCAAACGTGATACTAAGCACCTCCACCACCACCATTAATATTCCATTGTGATTGAGATCCAATCCCTCTTTAAGTTGGATGCCTGAATACCACCAATCTTTACTCCAATGAATTAAGCATGTGGTAATTTTTTTCCAATCAAGGGATCACACGACAAATCTTTATATTGAAATACTCACCTGTTCTACCTTTCAAAAAAAGAAAAATACTCACCTGTTCTTCTCTTTCAGACATACAGAAGGATATGATCCCAGGATTTTTGGTACCATAATAACCCTTCTTTAAATGTGTAAATAACTGTCACATCTCTATTGCTCAAAATATTTCTGCATCTTGAAGGGAAGCTAATCTCCAAGGAGGAAGACAAGACTTTAATTCATTGAAGATGGATGTAAACAAACAGCATTATTTATACCACCAAATTGTGGAGTGCTGTTGACTTCATAGTTATCCCCAAGATCAATTCCTCCAAACTCCCTAAATGCTTGATGGCTAATTTCTTCCAAGAGATACTTCCTGAATTTCTGATGTTTCATCTTTCATCTTTGTTTGAAATCTTCATTGTCACTGCTCATGAAAAGGGCATTTTCAGAGATCCCTCTCATCTTGAAAGGCATCCCCTATCCTTGCCTTTTCTGGAATCCGTTTTGATGCCCTGTCAGCATTCGATTTTTGTCAATCAATGTGTTCTAGCTGTGTTTACTTAGTTGTTCTGATCTTCATAAGTTCTATGCCAAGAGGAATTTAAGCAATATTTGGCATCTCCTTTTTTGTGTGGAGCAACCGATTTGATGCAGTTCCTTTGGTTGAGCCCAGCTATTTGGTCCTCCAAAGCTCCACCTCCTATTTAGCTTCTTAAGGACTAGAGGTCTTGGAAAAAATCCTTACCCAAGACAACCTTTGTAGGCGTGGGAGAGTCATGGTCAGTGCATGCCCGCTCCATCTCCAGGATTCTGAAGACGTGGACCATCTCTTCTTCATTGTTCTTTTTCTTATTCTGTTTGGAGTTCCACTTTGAAGCTTTTCGACGTCCATTGGTCGATGTTTTCTTCTATCGCCCAACTTTCTTATGCATCATTGACTATCAAGGGTTCCTTGAGATTCTCTTTAATGTGGTAGTTAGTTCTTTTTGCTACAGATCGTAGCCTTTGGTGGGAGCGAAATGATAAAGAGTGTTAAGAAATAAAGCAAAGAGCCCTATTGAGGTCAATAGCAGAATTAAGGCAAAATGCGCTGCTTAGGCTTCTACTCTTAAGGAGTTCCAAGATTTCTCTATTTCAAACATCTCAAGGGCTTGGAAAAAATGTATTGGGTTGTATTAGGTGTTTTTCCCTTTCTTCTGTTGGCAGTGGGTGTAGAAGGCATAAGGGTTTATATTTTTCCATGTTGTCTATTCTTTTCTTGGCTTTTGGTGCTCTTCTAGTGCCTTTTTTTATCTTTTAAAAAAAAATGGCATCTCCTTCTAAATTATCTACTACTATAACTCTGCATTCTTTCCACCAAAGTTACAGAGAAGCTTACCGAACAAAATAACAAGATTTTTGTTTTAAATTGTCTCTAATATTTGTGTTGATTCATTATTGATGCAACCAAAAGAAAATGATCTCTCCACAATATCTCCTTTTTTCTGTGAAATGCTGCATGGATTTGCCAGCTATTTGGATTTAACTATGTAACTCATTTTGTTTAGAGAATTAACTCTATTGTGGATCTGTGGCCCCTTGGCAGCAACACAATACAGAACTCGTGGTGGATATGGTTAGACAGCAGTTCAAAAAACATATGCATGAGACCGATCCTGAGAAGATACAAAAATTAAAGGATGAGTAAGTTATGATATAATCTATTACTTTTGTTTTCATCTCTATATTTTGTACTGTCAAACTGGCACAATATTGTAACAATTTGTTCTGTATGTCACTTCTGCAGTGCTGCAAGGGGCCTCATCAACCATATCCTTTACGAATCTGAGAGCATGTCAGGTCGCAAATTCAATAGTGCTTGATGTCCATTTGCATGATCAGCTCATGTTAGGTCTCATGATGGTGGTTCTTTCCTGATTACCTATCTAACTAGGATAGGTGGTCATTGCTTGAATTCTGAAATTAAGATATTAATTTGCAGTCATTTTCACTTCTCCTCTTATAGTTACTTGAGATAATCTGCAGTAATATTGACCCAGTAGTTTCATTTTCCTCAACAAATCATGCCAGGTGCATTCCTAATTTATCTGTAATTTTATAACTAGATTGCCTAGTGAATTTGATGCACACAAGCGCATATATTAAGTATTATTAATGATGAGTCTATACCACCGGAGAGTGGTGGCTTTGGATTAAATGATATAAGCACCTTCTCTCTCTCTCTCAATGATATGTTATGCTCTCACAATATCACATTTAATAACAATTTTTTTTTGAGAATCAATCAATTGATATGTTGATAACTTGATAATCCAATTACGATTGTTGATATTTAGTTCAATGAAGTTATTTATTATTTATATTATTATTTTTTATTAAGATTGTCATTGCATTTACTTTACTGGACCAATGGATTGTAAATTTTAAACTGGTAGGGTTGGGCTTTTGTTCAGAGCTCTTTTAAGTTCTTGTTTCTCAAGTATAAGCTTAGACCACAAGAAATGGTAGAAATTTGTCTTATTCTCACCAAATTTTCTATGGAAGTGTCATTCGAAGCGTTAAAGAGTGAATGGCAGTCATGTCATCATGACGGCCACTAATCTCATCTATTTTAGTTGGTTTTTTTTTTTTTAATTCTACTCTTCCATCCCACCCTGTCAAAGACGGTATTCGTAATCTATCGGAGAGAAGATCAAAGTTGGAGTTCTATATGAAATATTCAAGAGTGGGAAATGTTCACTCATAAATGTAAAAAAGAAAAAGAAAATGCGAGCATATGATAGAAAACTGGTAAGAGAAAGAATCTCTAGCTCAACTGGTAAGGACTTGTTGTTATAGCTTAAAAGTTATGGATTTAAGTCCCATGGATGTTGGATAGCTAATATGCCTATGAAGTTGTTTGTCAACTCAAGATTAATGAGATAAATGACTTGGATGATGATAATAGAAATTTGAGGTCTATGTTAATCTCTGCCCCATCCATGACCCTTACAAGTGGGTTTGGGTCCTTTGAGATGTAACTGATGCACAATAATCAAGCCCATTCTAGATACAAGTTTGGATTGGATTCTTTGGGCCTGAATTCCATTACGAATGCCTCACCATGGAAAATTTTGTACTACCTCACTCACCATAGAATATGCGTCTGATGCATCTAAGCAAAGCCACACAATTCACAATGTGGCGTATTAATGTGGATGGTGCTGATAGTATCACAACCACCGCATGATCTTGCCAGTCAATTTTGTCCATATTGGGATAATGGGTTATGAGTCAAGTCAGGTTGTTGATTCGATCGTGGATCAGGTTTGTAAGTTTGACATTGGATCGTGGATCAGGTTGGTTGGGTTATGATGATGTCATAGGTCATGGATCTAGTTGGGCTACAGTTAGATTTTGGGTTGGGTCGTAAGTCTTTAAAATTCACGAAGTGATGAAAATAGCTTTCCACTGAAACTCTGAAAAATGTTCAAACTGAAAAATGTTCAAACTATGGAAATCATTTTTCATAAAAAGTTTGCATGGAATAATAGAAAATAAATTCAATGTGAAAATTATTTTCTATTTTTTCAGTTTTCCATAAAAAGTATTGTGCAATCTTTCATGGAATCCAATGTCAATAGATTTCAAATAATCTTGATTGTTGATGGTCAAACCTCTCTTGTTTGCAAGAAGTCTTTGGGATCAAGTCTCTCTCAACACAAAAATGGTTGTTTCTCATTGTTCTGTATCCGGCGTGTGCAGATTGAGAGGTTTACACATCTCATAAGGATTAGTCAGATGAAATGCCTTGATACCTTGGTATTAAAAAAAAAGGAAGTTGTATCATGTTTTTCCTGATTGTTTGCTAATTAAGGAGCATATCTATGGGCCATCCACTGCCCAAAATATGGATTGAATTGGTTTTATGGATGCGAGTGCTTGCATCCATCCATCCATCTGCATTTCATGTGGCAGCATAAATACTTTGACATATCCGAAAGCTTTGAATTTTTATTTTAAATTTTCTTTTTTTAATGATATAATAATTTGAACAGTCAAACTTTATGATTGTCATGTTAAGCACTCATTGTGTTGTAGTCTCTTGTTTACCTCTGAGATGATTCATGATATCATGTAATCTGACGCTAAATTCTTTTACACATTGTATGAAGCAAGCACTTCCTCTGGGATTGGTTGACAACCTGCACTAATGGACCATCATCATCAATGGAATTTATTCTAATGATTGGGGTTAGAGTTTATAATTGGATTGACGATTTTTTTATGAGTTATTTTCCTATCTAAAACCCATGTGTTATCAGAGGATGCTCAAGCAGTCTGAACTCTGAAGACCCCCTCTCCGGAGGTTGAAAGAGCTTTGTAGAACTTTATGTGTGGAGAAAATGTGAGTCAAAGATACCACTAAATGAATTCGCTCCAAGAAGGTAAGAAATAGTAACATTTCTTAATCTCTCTATATTCTAATATCTAAGGATTTGAGTGGGTGTTGTTTCACTCGTGCAATGGTCCCTTAGTCAATTTGAGAATCTGAGCTCAAAGAAAGTTCTGCAAATGTGATGAAGGATTAACAATTCAAAGGCAAAAACCTTTAAAAACAAAGGAAACTCCATCAATAATTTCTTACTCTTCAAAAGTGGTGCACAAATGACCTTGAAATGCAAAAAGTAGGACCTGTGATCAGAAGTCCCATCGAACATGAAAAAAGTGAGGCAGCCTGTAAAAAGAGAGAAGGACTCTCTCGCTAGGTCAGCATAAGGAAGACGGAGGAAGCGAAATTCTTGAGTTCGATTCTTATTCCACTCGAAGGGTTACTTTCTGTAAAATTATTTGGTATGTAGATAGAGAGATTTGCACATATTTTGAAGATTAGTCCGATGTTTTTAAGAGATCTGAATATCTTGTCATAAAAAAAGATGACAGAAGAACACACTCCAATAAAATATTAACTACGGACTAATGCGTGGAGCAAAGAGAATGAACCATTCCTAGAGGCATACATGAAACATGAGAAACTTGAGGAAAGACAAATTGCTTAGGCAACATGTGTCATTAGGCATGGTAGGTGACAGGTGCAAGCAATTGCTGACCTAGAAATGATAGGATTTGTGGCACTGAATCCACTAGACAAGTGACTGACACAAGTGATTATGAGTTTGGTGCTAAAAGGTGGAGGTTTGTGCCACCCTGAGAGTAGACGACACTAGTTCAATGTGAGGAGGTGGAAGGTGGTGGTAGAGGTGGCCCTAATATGATTGGCTCTGGTCTAGGGCTGGACCAAGTAGAGCTCATGGAAGATGGAGATAAATGTCAAGTAATTGTTGGAATAACAGGAGGAAGAGGGGAGGAAGAGGGGCATGATGAGTGTAATGGTCATGATGGCTATGATAACTATGATAACTATTCCTTGAGACAAAATATTGATCAAGAAGATGAGCCATGACACTTTTCACTCTATCTTCCAAGCGACGGTTTTGACTCTGTATGATATAAATCTGGATGCAAAATAATAATAAAATGAAAGAAAAATGAGAGGGTAAAGATTTCAAGCAGGGGTATAAATATCGGCTGATACGTATCGTATCGGCCAATATGCTGATATCTTGGCTGTATCATATCGGTCGATATGATAATATCAGCCGATATTGACCTTTTTTTTAAAAAAAAAAATGAGAAGAGAAAATAATATCGGCCTATATATCGTTTGAATTTTGCACCCCTGATTCAAGCTTTCATTTAGTTTCAATTCAAGAAGAAATTGAACCTCTAAGCCGAAGTTCATTATTAAAATTAGCCTATAAATAGACTTACTACTCAAATGAACTACATAATAAAGGAAACAAATCTAAACATATGAATTATTCTCATGATAAAAATACTTATTTTCCTTAATTAAGATCCCATCACTGTGAGTCCTACAACTAATGCACCCTGTTATACAAACTTGAGGGAGTGGAATATATTGGAGTAATTGGACGTTGTTGAGGTATAAGATCATTAACTTGCCCTTGAAAAGGGCAACCTTGACGACTGGACAAAATGTGAAAAGCATGAGAGCATCTAAATACTAAGCGATTAGAATCTCTAGAATGGTAGGTTCAAGAAGCAGAACGAGCTCTGCCACCTATCTCATGAATTTTCATCAATATGAAGTGAGATCTTGAATTCGATTGACGTTCAATTCTTCTGGGCCACTCCATTGAATTACTTCTCATCGATTAAGCCAGAGTATCTGGATTGAGAGGTTTATAAATGCTCGTAAGATTAGTCTCACCTCCAATGTCGGTTGAGATACCCATATAAAAAAACTATCAACAGAATGGTAACAGTAGGTCTTGGAGATTAAAAACCAACATTTTATTCAATATAGTTGCCCAGGAGAAATATTTTAACCTCTGGGGTGCTTCTGATATTTAAAATCTTATTCACCTCAACGATAATATATATATATATATATATATATATATATATATATATATAGAGAGAGAGAGAGAGAGAGAGAGAGAGAGAGAGATTCATGGCTGAGGCATCTAATTGAAGGTTGAGGTTGAGCTCGAGCTCTAGAGTGCCAGGATCTTTTGCTCCAGATTGGTCTGAAGAAGGAAATGAAGCCATTGAAATGAATTTGCAGACAGCATGTTGTGGTTTTTCTAATTTTCAGATGTTTTAGGATATGAACCAATGCCAATATATATTTATAGGCAATTCTACTATTGTTGTGAATTAAAGAAGGCAATTTTTTTTAATACAAAGTTCAACAGATGGAATGGGAAGAATGCTTTACGAATTCTAAAATTTTAAAGCACCCTCAATTTTATACAGACATTAGACACATAAGTGTGGAGATTTATTAGTTTCAATTTTTTGTATTTTAATTTTGAAGCTTTTTGGGAATGGGAGTGCCACCTTACCCTTTTTTTTTAAGTTTCTAAGGTTTTTTTTTTTTTTTTTTTAATATAAGAAATGAGTCCGAACTGATAGACAAAAAATTTCAGAAAAATATTCAGATTTATCAGTTATAAAGTTTTTCTTTAATAATTAAAAATGTGGGCTCAATTCTTTTTATCCATTAAGAGTCCGATGGTTCAGATATATGTAAAATTTAAAACCGAAGGTGGACCTCACTTTGTTGCAGTGTCGGCCCTGATATGCCTTGAAACTGTGCATAAAGTCATTAGTCGCATTGATGGGGGCTTTAGGCGGTGGCCTACTCCGCTTATAGCCAGGGCTAGCCTGCCTTGTTGTAATAAGAAATGATGAATGGATTATTTTTTGCGCGACTTATAGACACCTTGAAAAACTGCCTCTACACACCCGTTTTCAGATTTTAGAGTGAAATTACTATTCTGCCTTTGTATTTTCATTCATTCGAACAAATTATCAGTTCATTTTGGCATTCATTCGAACAAATGACCCACGTATAAATTCAATTCATTCGAACGAATGCCAAAATGAACTGATAATTCGTTCGAATAAGTGAAAATATGGGGGCAGAATGGTAATTTCACTCTAAAATCTGAAAACGAGTGTGTAGAGGCAGTCTTTGCTGGTGTCTATAAGTCACGCCTTATTTTTTTATTACCAAGGTGTTCAGGTCTCTTAGAGCACCTAACTAATCCTCGGAGCATATGTAAGTCTCGTTACTCACACATACAGAGTAAGTTTATGGAGAGTGGTCCTTTGGAGTAAAGTGGAAATCGAATTCATGACTCTTGTTTCCTAGGTGGGTTTCTGACCATTACTCGAGCCCCTTTAGATTACAAATAAATATTGAATCATGACAAAATGCGTTAAATATAATATTTCACTTCTGTTTACTAAACTTTGAAGTTAAATTGTTTGATATTCTTGACTCAAGGGAATGTGAGAATGAGTCTGAGAAAAAAACTTGGCCAAAAATCCAGACATTCGGCCAAATTTTATTGGTTTTAATCCTTCGGACCTGAAAAGATTGGTATTTTTGAATTTTTGAGAAATGCTGAAATTACAGTAACAGAAATATTTCTGCCCAAAAATTCAAAAGTTTGACCTATTTCGATCCACTTTAGAATATGTAGTCCATTCTAACTTTTATTTAAATCCATTGGCCATTGCATTGACCAAATCATAGCAGGTGTTGTTATGTATATTCTAAAAAGATGAGTCTTACTAAACGTTTTTATCTATCCTAAGTTAAATGAAATAAACAACTCTTAAAATGAAATAAACATTTTTAACTGAGCTGTTAATTTCAATATACTAGCAGGAGGCACGCGAAAGTAAAATTAGTTTGAAATTTATAGTGAATAATTTTTCATTAATTCACAAATTTTGAACAAAATTTTCTTTTTTTAGATATTAGTATAAAGTTTCAGTCATATACTTTAAAATCACCGAATTTTATCATGAATCTCTTTATTTTTTGACAATTTTTTTCATGAGTTTTCTCTTTTTTCAAATAATAATATGATAAAGTTAAACCATATCTTATTTTAAAATCTATTTTTTATAATTTTTTTACTTTTTTAATACAAATTTTGCCCTTTTTTGTGAATATAAAAGCCAATCACAATCATTCAATGAGCAAACGGTTAAAGTTCATTTATATGTGTCATGTATTTTGAGTCAAGTTTTTTATTTTTCAAAAAAACTTAACAATAAATCTAAATGTTGGCCGAAATTTCAAGCGTAACAGTTTGGAGTTTGGACCCATTTATTATATTAAAAAAAAGAAGTAAGTACTTCATGCGAGTGATATCAGTCAGAAATTTATGGTGAATAATTTTTCTTTAATTCGTAATTTTTGTACAAGATTTTCCATTTTTAAATACTGATATAAAAGAATTTTGGTCATATCCTTTAAGTTCACCAAATTTAATCAGAAAATCTCTTTTTCTATTTTTAGAATTTTTTTTTCACAAATTTTCTTTATTTTTACATAATCATAAAATAAAGTTAAACTAAATCGTTCCAATCTACTAAATTCCATCTTAAAATCTTTATTTATTTAGACACTTTTTCCCTTTTTTTTTTTTTTCTGAACTATATCCTTCGAACTCATCAAATCCCATTTAAAATCCCCTCCTATTTCTTAGCTATTTTTGAATGAATTCTTTTTGTTCGCTATTATGAAAGCAAATTACAATAATTCAATCAGTGAACAGCCAAAATTCATTTGAAAGGATGCATGCTTTTTCTTTTCATATTTTAATGTTATCTCAGAAACAATTTGTTGTACATGCTTTCAATAGAATAATCAATGGTATGCATGCTCTAAGAAGAAAAAAAAAAGAAACGAACCCCACCAAAAGCACTATTGAGCACTGAAAATTATCATTTTATTCTTTAATTTTGAATTAGTTAGCCTTTGATTTGTGAATATTAGATGCGTTTAATGGAGTTTTCAAATTTTGCCGTGTATTTATGAGAATATAAGAAAATAAATTAAAATACAGAAAAGTGGGCCATAATCCTATTTTTTGAAAGTTTATAATTTTTACCACCTAATTTGATTTGGAATTATTATAAAGTATTATAATTCAGATTCGGATATAGGGTTTGAATTATAATAATAGTTTTAGACTGTGTTAAATTGTAAAGGTGGTAGAAATTTATAAACACACAAATGGACCCACTGTTCGAGTCTGAAGCCTATATGCCAAAGGCCACTAGTATTTCGGGCTAGATAAAAGTCCAACTAAGGGATCCAAGTGCAAAAAATCAAGTGGGACCATTGAATTTTCTTTGAAGGATTGTGGAAGCAAGAATGAGAGGAAAAAAATGGGATTTTGATTGATTAGAGTGAATTTTGGAAGGAGGAATATTTTGACACAATTTCAGTATTTTGGCCATAACTTTTTCACTCCGATGCCCGATTGCATTAATTCTTGTTGTATTGGAAAGAAGAGTTCAAGGGCTACAACTTTCTAGTTTATGAAATTTCGTGATTCAGACCTTAACAAGGTCAAAATTGAGCTGCAAGCGGTTGCATGTGTAGAAAAATAGGATTTACACCTTACTTTCCAAATTAATCCAAAATCCCTAAAATCATGGTGCCTTTTTTGTAAAATTCGGCCCTAGTTTGAAAAAAACAGTGGTTTTGTATAAAATAAAGTGGATTTGGATAAAAGAGAGAGGATTTTGATAAAAAAGAGAGAATTTGGGAGGACTTCTTTCCAAGCTTTACTTATCTTGTTTCTTTTGAGCAATATAAATAAAGGGGTTCAGTCATCGTAAAATTTGAACCGAGCAAGGCATTCGAAGGAGCTGACTTTGGACGGCTAAGGACAAAGAAAAATATTTAATTTCTTATAAGTTATTTATTTTATTTTTAAGAGAAGAAGAGTTCCAAAGGTTTGTATTTTCTTATATTCCAATTTTTAAATGAAATTCGTGGTGGATTATTTAGATTTATGGTGTTCTCAATTATTGAATAGTCTATGGTGATAGTTTTTAATTTTATTTTAATTCTTTTTATAAATGTTATGAAATAAATTATTTTTAGAATTTTTAAAAGAAAAGTGGAACCCCTATTAGGATCGATGGGCCTTGACTTTTTCAGTCTAAGTTTCTTTTTAAGAACGACTTATTTTAGATTTGGAAAATGTAAGTTTAAATCCTACTCAAGCTTAAGGCTTGAATTGAAAAATTCTGATTTAACGTACGACGTAATTTTTCTGATTAAAATTTTAATAAATGATGAATTTGAATTCATATTTTATAATTCTAAAATATTTCATAGTGTAGGCCATGATTTTATTTTTAAATGAGATAACATGCCGCCTTAGATACTTGTCTCGATTCAATTGTAAACTATGTAAACTATTTATTGCTAATGTTTTTATTCTTTTATTTATTCATACAAATCCTTGAAATGATTTAACTAGGTTAGAAATATTTTATTTGTTTTTTTAACTTTATATTTTAAATTAGGTTGAGGTCATTTAAATTCACTCCACCATTTTAATCAAATTTATAAATCAATAATAAAAATAGATCTTATATTTTATTAACTTCCAAAGTTAGATAATTAATTAAATATTAATTATTTAAATCTAGAATTTTGCTAAATTAAGATTATAACTCCATCTTTTAGAAAATTATTTTCTTGGATCAAATTATTTTAATGGTACCATTTTTATTTTATACATATATTTTGTTGATTTCCCTTAAGTACGACTTCACACTCATTCATTACACTATTAACTAGTTCGTGCGCTTGCGAGTTAAATTAAAATCACATCAAGTTTTGACGCCGTTGCCGGGGAAATCTCGAAATAAATTGTGTACCATTAGATTTATGTGATTTTTGAAAGATTTCTATTATGGAATTAATTTAAAATTAGAATTTTGCTAAATGTAGAAACTGTATAATCAAGATTTTCTATTTCTTAGAAATTTTCTAATTTAATAGTTTCCCTTTTTAGCAACTTATCTAATACTGGAGATATGTCTTAATTTAAAATTTCATCTAACTTTGGAAAGTTTTTAAATATAATTTAAAAAAAAAAAATTGAAATAAATATTTAATGGGGTGGAGTCCAATTTTTATAGCCTTGACTTGATTTAAAATTTTTAATTAAGATATAAATATTATACTTCTTCCACTGGTTATAACTTTAGGACAATTGCACTTAGAATAGTATCATGTATTTTTTTTAATTAGAATATTCACCAAAGCTTATATTGTCTATTTTGCAGAAATTTTAATTACGCCGCGCTTAAAAATCACTGGAGATATGCATAATAAGCTAAAGAGTTTTAATTGCATGCTTAAAAAGTTACTAAAAATACGTATAAAAGGCTAAGGTGAGTGACTAATCTGTCTTTTTGATTTTATTTCTCTCATGCATTCATATATATTTATTTAGAGTGTTTTTTCTTTTACTTATTGCTTGTATTTAATCTGTCCATGCATCTAGGTTGTTAGTATTCATGCATTAGTTTAAATTGCTTTATTATTATTTGCATATTTGTTTGAATGTTTTGTGGTAATTTAAGACTGTATTTTCACAATATCTAGAAAAATAAGATTAGTAAATAAAAATAGTTCATGCACTTTAAAGTAAATCAAAGTAGCAAGCATTAATTTTTAGGGTCTTTCATGTTCATTAGGACACTTTTCAATTCAATTAATTTTTTATCACCAATATTAATTTTTCTTCAATCATGGTGTTTAGGCTTAGTTCTGTCACCAAGGTATAAACAACTTAAGGATAAGTGGAATATAAGCAGATTACCAAGTACTCCTCCACTTACCTGGGAACTTACCTAACCATGATTATGGTTAAACTCTTAATTAGTGATTTAGAATTTTTGAAGAAAAGATTAAGAGTCACTCTAGAGACCTACGGTAGTTTAAGTTTTTATTTTTAGTTTTACGTCATTTATTTTGTTTAAATTTATTTTGGTCTTGTTTTGTCCTTGTTGGTGAAAATGAATGTTTGGAGGCGCGATTCAACTAAGCGATTGGTTAGAATTGAGTCCCCAAATTATGAACATCCCGTCAGTCATCAATCCATTATTGATGACAGTAGGGTCTGTGGGGTTATGACAATTTCAACGTTAGAACCTACATTAAAACACAATCGTTGTAACTATTGTGAAAAACCATGGTGAAAAGAGTCTGACCAAAGTAAGAAATAGAAAATCGTAGTTATACAGTTTCTAGATTTAGTAAAATTCTAATTTTAAATTAATTCCATAATAGTAGTCTTTCAAAAATCACATAAATCTAATGCTACACACTTTATTTCGAGATTTCCCAAGCAACGGCGCCAAAAACTTAATGTGATTTTAATTTAACTCGCAAGCGCACGAACCTGTTAATAGTGTAGAGAATGAGTATGAGGTCCTACCCAAGAGAAGTCAACAAAATATATGTATGAAATAAAAATATTATCATTAAAATAATGTGATCTAAGAAAATAATTTTCTAAAAATAGGAGTTATAATATTAATTTAGCAAAATTCTAGATTTAGATAATCAATATTTAATTAATTATCTAACTTTGGAAGTTAATAAAATATAAGATCTATTTTTATTATCGATTTATAAATTTGATTAAAATGTTAGAGTGAATTTAAATGACCTCAACCTAATTTAAAATATAAATTTAAAAAAGCAAATAAAATATTTCTAACATATTTAAATCATTTCAAGGATTTGTATGAATAAATAAAAGAATAAAAACATTAACAATAAATTGTTTAAATAGTTTACAATGGAATTAAGACAAGTATCTAAGTCGATATGTTATCCCATTTAAAAATAAAATCATGGATTAGACTATGAAATATTCTAAAATTATAAAATATAAATTTAAGTTCATCATTTTTTAAAATTCTAATTAGAAAAATTACGTCGTCTATTAAATCAGAAATTTTCAATTAAAGCCTTAGGCTTGAGAAGGATTTAAACTTATATTTTCCAAATCTAAAATAAGCCGTTCTTGAAAAGAACCTTATACTGAAAAAGTCAAGTCCCACCAATCCTAACAGGGGTTCCACTTTTCCTTGAAAAATTCTAAAAATAATTTGTTTCATAATATTCATAAAAAGAATTAAAATTAAATTAAAAACCATCACCATAGAATACTCAATAATTGAGAACACCATAAATTTAAAGAATCCACCATGAATTTTATTTAAAAATTAGAATATAAGAAAATACAAACCTTTGGAACTCTTTTTCTTTTAAAAATAAAATAAATAACTTAAAAGAAATTAAATATTTTTCTCTGTCCTTAGCCGTTCAAAGCCAGCCCCTTCCAATGCCTTGCTCGGTTCAAATTTTACTATGACCGAATCCCTTTATTTATAATGCTCAAAAGAAACACGATAAGCAAGGCTTAGAGAGAATTCCTCTCAAATTCTCTCTTTTTTATCCAAATTCTCTCTTTTATCGAAATCCACTTTATTTTATTCAAATCCACTGTCTTTTATCCAAATCCACTATCTTTTATCTAAATCCACTGTCTTTTTCAAACCATGACCGAATTTTACAATAAGGCACCATGATTTTAGGGATTTTGGATTAATTTAGAAAGTAAGGTGCAAATCCCATTTTTCTACACATGTAACAGCTTGCATCTCTATTTTGTTCTAGTTAAGGTCCGAATCACGAAATTTCATAAACACAAAGTTTTAGCCCTTGAAGTCTTATTTCCAATGCAACAAGAATGAATGTAATCGGACATCGAAGTGAAAAGTTATGGCCAAAATACTGAAAATGTATCAAAATATTCCTCCTTCCAAAATTCACTCTAATCAATTCAAACTCCATTTTTTTCCTCTCATTCTTGCTTCTACAATCCTTCAAACGAAATTCACTGGTCCCACTCCCATACTTAAACTTTTATCTGGTCCGGAATACTAGTGGACTTTGGCATATAGCCTTCCAACTTGAACAGTGAGTCCATTTGTGTGTGTATAAATTTCTACCACCTTTACAATTTAACAGTCTAAAAAATATTATTATAATTCAAACTCTCATATCCGGATCTGAACTATAATAATTTACAACAATTTAAAATCAAATTAGGTGATAAAAATGATAAACTTTCCAAAAATAGGAGTATAACCCACTTTTCTGCATTTTAATTCATTTTTCTCATATTCTCACAAATACACTGCAAAACTTGAAAACTCCATTAAACGCATCTAATATTCACAAATCAAAGGCTAACTAATCCAAAATTAAAGGATAAAATAGTAATTTTCGGTGCTCAACAAGGAAAAAAAAAAAAAAAAAATGAAAACAAAAAGATATCAAAACTTTATTTTCTCTATTGCTAATTAAAAAACAGTCAATATAGTGGCAACTATATATGCTGTTACACCCGTATTGGCCATGAAAAAGAGCAAAGGTTGCCCAATTTGCAAACATGTTACCTAAATCCATTTTCATGATGCCCGAAATTATGGCCCATTTACTGCATGGAGTAGGTCTCTTTTCTTTGATTGGAAACTGGAGATTTTTCCTACTTGCCTACTTCAATCACTAGCCCATGTAGTTGACTTTAGATAGTCTTATATAATACACTCTCTATTTTATTTTAGTTGTTCCATTTTAAAATTTTAAATTTTTTAAGGAAAGACTCTCAAAATACTTCTCCAACCTCCTATAACTCTTCTAAAATGTATATGAGACAATTAAATTGAAACAGAGAGAGTATTTAATACAGTTATAAGATCCAAAACCATGCTACCCATCATCACCACCATCAACGATCCTTTACCAATCTACTTGCTTTCACCGTTTCGAGTTATACAATTCCATTTTGTCCAATTAAAGACTACGACTACATCATATTAAGAGTCTTTAAGAAGCACTCTAGGTAATTCTCGTTCACATCGTGATTATTGTAGTACGCATTTCATGATCTTCCTTATATCATTTTCGTAGTATTATTACCTAGCCTCATTATGGCATCCACAAAACCAGATAAAGGTAGTTGAACTAGATCTATGAACAAAAATTTCTAGTCATTTGAAATGAAGCTATCAATTTTTTTTTTCATGGGTATTCCCACCCTACATTGGAGATGAGACTAATCCCACAAACATGTGTAAACCTCTTAACCCTAGTAGGAAGTGGTCTAAAGGGATTTGAGCTGCAAATCGAACCCAAGACCTCTCTTCATAAGGGGAACTCTTTGACTATCAGACTAACCCCCTCTGAGTTATTGAGGCTACAACTCCACATCCTGCTCAGTCAAGTCAATAAAAGTCTGCTGACGTTTGTAAACTCACTAGAAACTAAGAACTTAAGCTAATAAAGGAGATCTTCAGCTGATTGCAACACGTAACCCGTCCTTTGAGCTCAGTATCAGCTCCCCCTTCCACTTCTCCCCCACCCCACACCCAATTCCGTCATAAATTTACATTTTCCCATAACTTTTTAACATTTAGCTTCAGAGTCCTGAACTTCGATTATTTGATTGAGTTGATTTTGGGCCATAAGGAATCCATTAGCAGATCACTCCACCATTCAATTATTGGTCAGTTTCAATTGGAAAATTCCTCACTGATGGGTAAGGGTTGGTATTCTGCTAGATGTGTCAGTTTCAAGTTTCAACTGAATTCTATCGTGTGGAATTGGATTTCCACTACTGGGATCCTTCAGTTGAGAAAGACTCCCTACAAAATATTCTCAGTACAAATCTGCCAAATTTATGCTCATAACTCCTTGCCAAATGGCTCAACGTGATGCACTAAAAAAACTTCAAGATTCCTAGCATGACCAAGCAGTCCTGTACTCCTGTCCAGTTTGGGTGAAACGGTATTTAACCTCACTAACACGGCCAATGAAAGTAACGGACAAGCGCAGACCAACTTAACTCAGTCTGCGTAAGTTGGTGCGGTTTTGAATTGACTAGGTCGCCGAACTGTTTCAAATTGTATTGAAAAACCATAGTACTTGTTGAATTCGCTTTAGCTTACAATGAATATTGAGTCCGAGAGGGTTTTCAGAACGTAGTGGATGTGACCCTGCATAAAAGATGGAACAAGTGAAAGCAAAAAGATCATACAAATTTGCAGAAGCCATCCATCCATGCTCAAGAGAAGGGGGGTTCACTGTACTAAATCATACAACCCTCTTAAACGTAAGGGCAAAGACGGGAGAGAAGAGAGATGACCTACAGGCTGCAGAGCTGCGTCACTCATTGAGAAAGCAACTTGGAGTCACATGCAACTATCTTAACCCTCCCAACTTTTTCCTGGCATTCCTCATTCTTGAACTCTGCATTTTGTAAGATGAACGTCCATACGTTGTCACAGAACCTGTAGGTGTGCAAATGCCCCTGGAACCACCACAAAATGAAGAAAAACTATGAAGCAAAACTTAAAACTTATGGTTGGACTCAATATAATAATGGCAAGTATTTAAATTATAGCCACTTGAGTTGAGATTTAGGTAGGGAATCAGAAGTACATCTTCAGTTAGTTATTCCTCCCAGAGAAGGGTAAAGATGGTTATGATCAAATTATATGTAAAAGGACTGTACCACCATCAGTTTTTTCTTGGGAAGGCAAGTAGTGTAACTTAAAGCCCAACTATTATCGTTGCAGAAGTGAACCCTAACAAACCCACCATAGGCAGGCTGGCAGAAGTTATTACCACAGTCCTTTTCTCTTCTTTCTGTTTATGTGTTATATGTTCTTTTTATTAGAAAATAATGAGGAATAAATTAGAAGGAAGTTCAAAATTGTATGAACAAGAGGAGAAAAAAGTTCCATCAAGATATAACTGCTACCATCATTGTTTAAGACCCTGAACTCTGTGTACTCATAGGATACTTATGGAACTCAGAACAATGAATAGGATAGTACATAGGTCTGTGGCTAAGTTGCATGGGCACGGGTGCGACTAATGGAGTCCAGGTCCATGGCCAAATTGAATAGGTACGGGTATGACTAATGGAGTCTGAAATGAATGCGAGATGTCGGACTCAGGAAACCGAAAAAAATAGGACACAGGGATGCGATACCATCTTTAAACAAATTTAAATGCAAACATAGAACTCTGGATAAGATTGCGAACAGGAATTTCTCTCTCTTTTTGGAGACATTAGCTGCAATCAAAACTGATATTCTGGCTAATAGATCAATTGCTAAGCATGGAAACACTTGTGCCTACAAGCCTTACATGGGTCTGGCCTTGGTCCAGAACCCCCAAACTTAATACAAATTTTTATTTGTTTATTTATTTTTGAATGATTCCAAAAAAATTAGCAAATTTAACACTAATGTCCCTCTAAGGGGCTTAGACCTGGCTTGATCTTTAGGCAAGGTCTGAGTTGAAAAAAAGTTGACTGGCATGTATGCAACAACACCACTTATGCTTTCAGGAATGGCAGGAAACAGTTGGAATACCCAACAATGTTGATGTCTTGATGTAGAACAATATTAAAACAAAAACTCTGCTGAGACATGTAGTGTCTCGGTAGATAGCAAGACATCTACTAAAATGGATTTTAGAGCCCACGTTGTTAGGTCTGATGTAAAGAGGACCATATGAATAGTTTTTGTATGAAGTTTCACCTCTATCTGATGATTCTATCCCTTGATTTTGAATTTTTAAAAATCAATGGCCATACTCATCAAAATTTAAAGGCGAAGATTATATGGCTTGGATTATCAATTGATAGTGAAGCTTTATATACTCCATATCTATGTAATCATCTATCAAATGAACCTAAATTGTACAAACCACGATCCATCCAATGACACATCTCGTTGGTGTGTCTCGCTAACCTAACTTATATTAAAATGTGAAACCACATAATTAACTTTCATAGATATACTTCAAAAAAAAAAAAAGGATGGGGGAGGGGATCTTGTTATGCTTTGGGTGGAACTATAAAATCAAAAGTTAAGAAGTTGGGATGATCTAATAAGGGTGATATTTGGCCCACCCGATATCCTCAAGATTCTATAGATAGTTGACCTTGATATTGGCACATTCCTAGTGAAGAAAGCATAGGTTCGATGGCTAATTCTCATTAACAAATAATAAGTGACAAGATATATGCAACAAGATAAAAATTAAAGAAAAGGAGGGGCACAAAGTATAGAAAACCTATGAAAAGAGAACTGTAAAAAAATAATAAGGATCTGCACCCCAGCAATCCCACCACTTCAAGCCCAATGATTGTTGTAAGATATGGTGTATTACATTTTACACATGTGGTTGGCCTCTAGATATTGTTAGATTTCATTATTGTAAATGATTGTAATTAATTTTTCTTTCCTTTTTACCTCGCCTTGATTGGCTCCATGAACTCTTTATATACATGCATCCTCCTTTGTTAGAAGAACAAGCAATACATAATACAAAGAATTATTTTTCTTTTCTTCCCTTTTCCTCCACCTCTTTCTTTCTTTTCTCCCTATTTTCATTATAACAAGGATAACAGGCAATCATGAACAACTTGCTATGAGAAAGAATGTGTCTCATGGGATAACTAATGAAAATCCCATAAAATATACCAGAAAACAAATGTCTCAGACATGTTGACAACAGCTCATTGGATCAAAGATATTATCATTTACTTCAGATAAACAACAAATGGATTTCACATAAAATTCCAGAAGAGCAAATTAAGGCCGTTGACGATTATGATTTTGGAATTCTGCAAGACAATATCTTAGAAAAATAATTGAGACAAATAGATACATGTCTGAATGAAACATTTCTGTCCTCCACTTCAACATTCCAGCTTGCAATTATGTTCTCACAACAATATTTACTTGCCATTCATTAACATTATATTGTGAAATTGTTCTATCTGATGAAGGTCCATGGGTCACCACTCACCAAACACTTCAACAAATAGAAAAAAAAGAAGGTATAATAGTTAAGTTGATCAAATTCAAAGTCATAACAAGCGCCACCACGTATTGGAATTTGATGGAGCATGAAAATGAAGCTTATGGTGATTGTTGCCAAAAACAGATCCATACATCTCCTTGCTTCAAGAGTACTGACGCCCTAGGGAAAAATTAAAAAGAAACTTTTTTTTAATATCATGGGTATCCCCACATATTAGAGGTGAGACTAATTCCATGGATACACAAAACCATTTGCAAGCCTCGTGTATTAGGTTACTCTGGAGAGGGTTGAACTTGAGACCTCTAGTTTATTCCCTAAAAGTTCAAGTCAACTAGGCAAAATAGAAAAGAAACTTAAGTACAGCATTCTAGGTCATATTGACTACGTTTGGCGGTCTGGGGCTTTGCAAGACTCATGTATTAGGTAAATCTAGGGAGGGTCAAACCCGGAGAGGTCTATTCCTAAAAGCTCAAGCCAACTGAGCTACACCCATACAACAAAATAAAAAAGAAACTTAAGCGCAGCGTTCTAGGCCAATTAGACTACGTTTGGGGGCTTTGGGGCTCTGCCTGCCTGGAGAAACATGATCCCGTGTGCCTCTATAGCTATCTAGCTTGCTAGTTGTAGTTCGAAGTTTCCTCATTTGTAACTAGGCAGCCAATAAGTCATCAAAGGGTTTATCCGAATCTAGTAAGCATTACTGTTTTTTCATTCTTACTTGGCAAACCTATTCTCTTCTCTACTAAACTAACCACTTGTGGCAACTTGAGAAAAGGAAACCAAAATGACAATCCATTCTGAAAAAGGTGATTGGAACGATCTAGGTGAGAAGCAAAGACTTGCCATGCCTGATTATTATTTTTTATGAAAAAATTCATATTTATATCCAACAATAAAAAGGAAAATGCCTTCCACAAACTTCACCCGTAATGGTTTGATGATCTGAGATTGCCTTGGAGATTCCACTTTTTTTTTTGGAATGATGAGATTCCACTACATTGTTACTGAGCTATGGGTATGGGCTTCTAACGAGACTACGAGAGGCTTGGTTCAGCCTCATTACCAGGGAGCTCAATGAGACTGCAGATGGCCTGGCAAAATCAGGGTTGATAGGGAGCTTCGACTGAATAAAGAATTACATAGTAAGTAGTATTCGCTCATATCATACTCTATCTTCATCGTCCATTTCCTTATTGGACCTTGGCCATTTTCATCACTTTATTTACTTTGTTTAACTGCATTTATAAGTATTTCACCGTATCAAAGAACAAGAAAATAGATAGTGACCATAAAATTAGTAATATACCGCCATCAAATAATGCAATTATATAGAAAATAGTTTCATCCATTTGAGGTATAGTAACTGGATTATGGTGGAATATGTGCAACAATAATATTGTTGAATGTAGGCACTACTTAATTATGATCTGCCTTTTTTCCTTTAAACAATAAGTGTAAGCAAACAGAACTAACGAAGCTACTATATCAGTGTGTTCTCTTTAAATTAATAAATATCAAGAAGTAAAAATCAGAATCCCTCCCCACCCGCCCTACCAAAGCAGTTGGGAATAACCTTGTTTTTAATGCACATGTTATCTTCAAAAATAGAGAAACATCTAACCATTTACTTTAACATACTTCACTATTACAACTTATACATTAATCCACCATAGATTACTTGACTCCCTTTAGGAATCAAGACTGTGTATACGTGGAGTATTATAATCAGATTCAGTATACAGGGTTAAATAACAACATGGCTTAACACTTTCCCTGTCACATAAACTTCTCTGTTCTATAGTTGATTTTTTTGGGTATCGGTTCTACAGCTGATTTCTATTTTCTGTTCATTAAAAAGCTCAACTTCTTCTCCTTAAAATTTTCCATTTCAGTGCATTTTTTTTTGTACGTGTGTATGTGTGGATTTACAATATGTATAGTTAACTTGCTTCCTTACAAAATACAAATATTGCATCTTCACGTGTTCTTCTATTAAGCAGCACATTCTCTGCAGAATAAACAGCACTCCAGAGATACAAACTGGTCAGACCAAAATTTTATTATTAACCTTCCAGGCCAAGACTGGTTGGTTACACCCATGATGCCTCCTGGAGAGGATAAATCATGAAGAATATGGGGCACTGCTACTACAACTGGTTATCAAGTGTGTGCTCTTTATTCACCACAAGAAGTGATCCTCAGAAGATATGTTTACCAAATGATAAAAGTAATTAGACTTTATGATATCTGGATCCTTTAAAGAAAATGGATCACCTGAGTTGGATAGTCAGAGAAGTGCAAGGATAAAAGATCACTTTAGATTCATTAGGGTTCCTAAGTTTGCATCCAATTTTTTAGAATTTTGCGTTGACAAAGACCAAATGATTTCAGCTTCAGTCTTGTATGCTTTTATCCCATAAATATTCTGAAATGCAAATACTAGTGTGTAATCATTTTTCTTTCTTTCTTTCTTTTTTAATACACCAGCACATTAAACATTTTGAGCAACCGTTAAAAAATAGTAAATACCAAGAGAAACACTGATAATTGGCTGTACTTACCAGTTGACTCCAATCCTAGACATGCCTATATCCTTAGAATCAAGGATCTAGATATCCACTTTGTACTCATCTCTCCACATAATGAATATTAGGTCAAGATTGCACAGGGCATGAAAATCGAAAATCCATTTGATCCAACTAGAACAATGCTACCCATCAGTGATGCTAGTTATAACCAATATAATTAAAAAAAAAAAATCTACCAAAAAAATTAAGAAAAACAAGCCTTACTGGTTTGAAACTGATGCAGTTTCTAGCACCTTGTTTTCCAAGTTCATAGAGTAATCAGTAGAAATAATTTGCACAGCTTCCCAAGTTGCACATCACAATGCTAAACTTGAATCTTAGAGGAAGGTCTAATAAGATAAAGCAAGTAGACATCCTAGTTGTGATTCAGACCCATCTTGATAGGCTACAAAGCCCACAAGGCAGCATAATTTAAAAATCATCCATATTATCATATATTTCCTGCTCTAAACCCAGTCTCAAAACCAGCCCATTTCTTACTCAAATTTCATTAACCAATTCAATCCAAGATGTAGAATGGAACACATTATGATGTGTTTCCTACAAAGTCTAAAAACTTGAAATGAATTGGGTAAAACAGTCTGAGTTAACTCAACTCAACTCAACTCAAGGCAACAGACATTTAGAAGAAGCCCAATCCAGGTACACAACCTAATTAACAAACTTCCACAACCCATCCACTACTACCAGTTGAAGAAGCATCCATCAGTAACCAGCTGATCACAAAGTTCATACTCTTTACCCAAAATACGATATAAGGGATACACTCGGGTCATTCAAAGAGAAGATCATATCCACATGAAAAGGCTTCATGGCAGATAAAGTCAAAACCTATACCGGCAACCAGAGTTGCATGGTTCAGTGATAACTGATAAGAAATTCGGATCGATAATATCAGAATAAAAAACAAAGAATCTGGATGAGCCTTGGAGAAACCAGTGGATAACATGGAGTATGGCAAGAGTAGTGTCAGTAGATCATGAAGGAAGCACTTTACTGCAGTTCAAGTCAAATATGTTCATCATGGCCCCGCAGCAGATGCAATTGTTGCACTCACAACAGATTAAGATCAACCTTTTGTCACCTGCAAACTATCATATGGGTTGACAAAATCAACGTTTTTTTTAGCAGTGAATGCTGACTACAATATCTCCAAACATCTAAGGCCACTGATGAAATCATTTTTTTAGTAGTGGACACCAATTTTAATATTTTCACACATCTATGACCCTGTCTTCAAAATCATATGTATAAAGAAATGCTACTATCTCCTACAGTAAGGGTCCTAATTTTTCATTATTCTCGTTTGCAGTTCACAATAGTCCATTTACATAAGCACAGTTATGACAAAACTTGATGAGAATTCGATAAGAACACCATAAATCGCAATCACAAAGAAGTTCAAAGAAAAAAAAAGGAAGCTCCACAGATGTACCTTGATCAAGACCTTGCTCTTCACTTGCGTCTCCAGTGCTTCTGTCATCGTCTACAAACATTAAAAACAAAACGAAATGAGAGAGAAAATAACCAATTCGAATGAATAGTGCAGTAAATAAAGCAGGAAATTCATCAAAATAAGAAACAGATTCAAACCTGACCTTATCGAATTGGACAAGAACCTGGATGGCGAGCTCAGGGCTGAGAGTGCCATTGGAGACCATTTCATCCAGGGTTTCCGTCAAGCACATGCCAATGGTCGACCGCCTGTACAGTTCAAACGTTGCCATCCCTTCGATCGATCTGTCGATTTCGAGAGAATCAGAATCGTCTATGATCCAATAGGCGATCTCGAAGCTGAAACCCTAGATTCTTCAGGAGGAGTCGAGTAGGAGAAGAACAAGAATATGAGAAGAGAGTAGATGGGGAGAGACAGCTTTGGTAAATACCTCAATGTTGAAGGTTGATTTTGGAGGAGAAGACAGGGATTTGAAATCTCTACTCTGCTGTGTCTCTCGCTCCCTGGCGATTGAATTTGAGCTGCTTTTATATCCGAGCCGTTCACCCTCCAACGCCCTTTATAGGAGATGAGAACGTCTCACTCGTATGAATCCACACGTGTGGCTCGAAACTCGTGTTCCTAGCACGTGCACCTATTGCTTAAGGGAGGTGCTCTGCCGAATTGAAACCCAGAAGTAAAGAACTGTGGGGAACTCTTCATTATTTTTTAAGTGGATTATAATTATTCAAGGGATGTATATATGATGATATAGAAGAAGGGAAATAAAAAAAATTCTTATGTTGTCATTTTAGCGTTCTAATTTTAAACTTTAAAATTTTATTTAACTAGTGGTTGAGATGAGGGATTTAAATTTTGGTCGAGAAATTTCTCTCTTTTATTTTTATTTATTAAACCACATTTATCGGCCGATACGATATCAAATTTTTAAAAATCGAGATTTATTTTTCCAGTTGAGACATAAAACTCTAGGATTGAAGTCTTGTGTTTAATCTTTAGTAACTCCAGTGAAAGGTCGCTCTGCAGACTTACTCACTGTGTGCATATAGAAGATTTTCACACACTGTGAAAGACTAACTTAGACATTTTCATACTTCAAACAAAAAAAAAAATAGTCACATCTTTTTTAAATAAAGTGTTAAAAAAGTACATCTTATTAAGAGTTTTGATTATAATTCTTTAATTAATAAGATCACTTTAGATATTTAATATATTAAAATGAGATGTTTGGAAATTGCAACTAAATAAGAAACAAAAGTAATTTTTGTAATTATTAAATTTAGATAGTTAGTTTTGTAATTAGAGCAAAACTAGGGAGGTACAGTATTTATAAATTATTCATGCACACATGGTGACAAGGGAGAAATAACGTCAGCATGTGTGAAAGCAAGAGTAAATCGGTTGTCGGAGGTTATATTCCATTCACATTCCAAGAGGAGCCACAAAGTTACGGTTTTACCCCCTGTTTCTAGAATTAAAAGAAAACTTCAAAATTACCCGATTACCTTCACACGGCTGGGCCGGAAGAAAACCAAGAAAGGGCATTTCATTTCAAACAAATATGTTTAATACTATTAAGGATAGCTATTTAAACACAAGTTTTTTTAAGAGATATTTTATTTCAAAATTATATACGAAATTATCATTTTATTTCTCAATTTGGTATAGAGGAATTGTCTTTTTAAAAAAATTATGAGGCAAAATGTTAATTTTCACACAAAATTTTAAAATAAAGTGTCTCTTAAAAGAAAATTTGATGTCTAAATGGCCATCCTATTATTAATTATTAAGATTAATCATGGGTGCCCATCTTAAAATGAGAGAGATATAGGTTTTTCGGACTTTCCACTTTACTATAATCTATCTATACAAAATTTTTAAAAATCAGACATTAAAAAATCAATATGCCGATCAGATCACTTTTTAATTAATTGATACATCGATTTGAATATTTTTACGTCTCAAAAAATTAGTGCATATATCAAACCACTTTCTTTAAATTTTAATTTTTTAGTAATTTGATTGGTGCACTGGTTCAATACATCGATTCACTAAAAAATAACTAATTTTTTAATATAAAATAAAAATAAAAAATTCACTAAAGTGCTCTACTATGTTAAAATGTCCACCCTCACTTATTAATGATAAGATTAATAAAAGATGTAGAAGAAGGGCGGTTGCACGCCACGCGCAATCAGCCTTGGCCTATCTTTAAAGGTCTTCTGGCCTTTTAGTGGCTTCCACGTGTCATTTCCAGTTCCGATGTTAAAAGGTCTCTGATCATACATATCCATACGCTACTGTGTTTGTCTCACAAAATTTCTCTCACCCAATTTCCAAGCAACTCTCCTTATCCATCCGCCTACTCCAAAACTTCCTTGCCAATTTAATATAGGACTACGTGGCCACTTGGAGTGCCGTTCAATTTGAAGTTAATCTCACGAGAAAGTATCTATTTTAAAATTGGTGTGAACTTTCAGTGTACATCATTTTTTATTTTTTTAAATTCAATCAATATTAATATTTAAAAATTTTGATTAAAAATTTGTACTAGATCATTGTGAACTGATTTATAATGGAAAATACAATGTATCATTCTATATATACGTATGAGATTCACCAAATGAAATAATGATGTTATTGAAAATATATTTTTTAGATTACATTCTATTAAAAATTATATTGATCATTTCAATCAAGGCATATTTTTAAGAGCCGTGAAGTTTAAATATTAAAAAATAATTTGAGTTAATCAAATTTTATGTAGTTTAAAAAAATGTGATTTGACGAATTCAATAAAAGTAATTTTTGATGAATGGTATGTTAGTGAAAGACCTTCACAACGGACTCATCAATATTTTATTTAGTGGGCTTCTTGTGTATGTGATTATTTTACCATCTAATTTGGAATCTTATAAGTTGGTTGGACTTTGGCTTAGATTTTTTTAGTTAGACATTAGAATTAAATTATTTGATGATGACTCTAATTTCAAAATTGAATATAAATTATTTAGCCGTTGATAAATCTCACCTTAAATTAATTGCAGATAGAGGTGTAACTTAGGTAGAGTTTAATTTGAGTTTATATAAAAATTAAAAAAAAGGATTTAATTTGCTCTAACTCAGATTAATTTTTTCAGTCTAAATATTATGTTTAAATTAGAATTAGACTAAAAAATAAACTTTAATTTGACTAATTTACACTGAGTTACTGACATGGATCCAAACCCTAAACCCAAACCTCGACCCAGCGCCCTAATTGCAGTAAGAAACAATCGACGGCTCAAATTCTACCAACTCTACGCGATTATAGAAAGTTCCTGATGGAAGTGGGAACTGGCAACGGTGTGGTGCGGATTGGTTTCCTTTTCCTGTGCGTGGAAGAATAGCACAAGAATCCACTCTCATGTAAGCTACCTAGAACCAAACACGTGCCAGTCGTAAAACCAAACTGCCAGTTTCAGCCGGTAACCCGGCTTGTCCTATAAAATCCCCTCCACATCTTGTTTCTCACGCTAAGTAACACCAAGTCACCAACTGCTCCAAATCCGTCAAAAAAGAAAGAAAATAAAAACCCTAACTACGTTTTCCATCGTCCGAAAAAAGAAAGAGAAGATCGAAGAAAGAGAAGATCGAAGCAGAGCGTCGAATTTTAGGCGTTGGATCTTTTTGTTTTGTTATTGTGATGCTGATGATCGTTGATTTGAGAAGAGAGAGATGGTAGCAGAAGCAGAAGTGAATCACCAGAGCATCCCGATGTTGGATGTTGAATACAGTTGCACCATCACCAAAGAGATTGTTAGCATCTCGTCACCTTCTTCGCCTGATTTTGACCAGATTCCTTCTCCTGATTCCGTTTCCGTCCATATCTCTAGCTCCCAATCTGTAAGACCATTCTGTTTCTTGGAATCTTTTTTCCCTTTTTCTTCTTTTTTATTCCCTCTAAGCGTTTCTGATCATTTTCGTAATTTACGTCAAATTTGAATTAGGTTTTGTTGAATTCTAGACGATGCATGGAGTTATTGTTTAATTATTTTCTGTTGATTTTTAGTTTTTCTTTTTCCCTTTTTGGTCCTTTTTTAATTTTTGGAGAAGGTTGATATTATCTAAATATTACTGCTACCACTCTTCTCTCTCTCTCTCTCTCTCTCTCTCTCTCTCTCTCTCTCTCTCTTTCTCTCTCTCTCTCTTCTCTCTGTAATGTGGACTTTGATATTAAAGGATCTTTGATATTAAAGGGTAATGGTAAATTGGGATTTGTATTGTGAGTTCAGAAGATATCTGTTACTCCCATTCTTCAACATGTTTGCCAAATTCTACTTTCAATAAAGTTTGCCAAATTCCTCTCAAGAAACTACTTTAAACTAATATTGGTCTTTTAGAGAAGAAAATCATTCACTTTCATAAAAACTAAGGGCCTCTTGGTAGAAATTCCAATGGAAATGCTGCTCCCTTAAAATTATGGACTTAGCAAAGTCCACGAATTCTAGAATTTACAAATTATTTTGGTGCACTTGGAATTAATAGATGGAATGTGAGAATTTTGTACTCAAAGCTGTTCAATCTTTGGATTTCTAGAATGACACTTTTTAATGAGAATTTAATAAAACCACGAATTGGAATTTTGGGGATTTCATAATTCCCACCTTGGAAGTACTGTCTCACAAAACATGGAATTTGGGCTGGAACTTATGCTATGTCGCAAAATTCCGAACCACCCAAGAACTCTGGCCTACAGAACAAACCCTAAGGCACTTTTTTTTTTGAAATGGGACCCTAAGGCACTTAAATTGTAATCTGTTTTAATGTTGGTCATGTAAAAATATGTTTTTTTGAAGAATTGACCAATTGATTCTATAAAAAATATGAGAAAAGAAAAATGGCAAATGGTCTTTTTTTTTTTTCCCAAAAAAAAAAAAAAAAAACTGTGTTTATGCTGGTGCTATTTTTCACTGTAAATCCCCTTTTCACTAGAATTGGCAAAAGGTGGGAAGATCCCTATCTGCATGATTGTAAAATCTTGGGCCTCTTTGGTAGCTCAGGATTCCTTAATAAAATTAGAATTATGTGGAATTCTGTCATTTTTGTAACAGCTTATAGCCTAGAATTCCACAGGATTCTGATTTCACTTCACAAATTCGTGGTTACGAAACTAGGCCCTTAGTGTTTTTCATGTAAATTGAGAGAGAATTTGGTGAAGTAAATCAATTTGTTGTTTAACCTTCTCCTTAAGAGAAACTGAGGGGCTTTACCTCTGAAGGGTGTTTTTGATCAAATGCCTTTCAGTTGGTGATTTTCAGTTTTCTGTTGTTCCAGCTTGTATGAATACTTTCTGTGAATTGCTCTCCCTGCCGCGCCAACACCCCCGCGCCAACGCCCGCCCCCAACCCCACCCCCCTCCTCTAAACCCACACCCACACCCACACCCACACCCACACCCACACCCACAGAGATGATGAAATTTATTGGATCAAGGATCAATAAATGAAATGAGGCACGAGGACCACTAAGGTAATGGGCCAAAACATGAAACAAATTTTATGTGAAATGGCTAAGCTAAGGATCTCCATTTGCAATAACTTGCGGCATGCATTGTTCAATGAGGTATCTAAAATATTTGTACCTCTTGAGTTACTGAAATTACCATCCCCATGACATGAAATACAAATTCTGTTATGGGGGAATTCAAACACCTTAGTTGTTAGTCTGTCCGAAACTTCATGTAACACACAAGTCATTGCAATATTTTCATTGTTATGACCTCGATTTCCTGGTTAAAATCCTATTGCATCAAAAAAAATATTTCAATATTTCCCTTTTGGTGTCTTTAAAAAAAAAATCCATTTTGATGACCTTGATCCTTTCGATTTAAAATAATAAGAACACTGAACTCCACTCCCTTTCCATACTTGTAGGATGTGAGTAGCGATTCTGTTGTTTTGGAGGACTCCCTAGAATCTGCAGTACTCCAGTTTGTCCCTACTATCCAATCTGGAAGCTTCGCTGACATTGGGCCCCGAAGACTCATGGAGGATGAGCACATCCGGATTGATGATCTTTCTGCACAGTTGGGTTCCCTCATCAGGTGTCCAACACCAAGTGCGTTTTATGGGGTAATTAACTTGGTTTGCAAGTCCTCTAAAGGGAACCTCTGATTTTCTACTGATTGATCTAGCTCTGAATGAATTTCTACTTCCTTTGTGTAGGTCTTTGATGGTCATGGTGGTCCTGATGCAGCTGCTTACCTCAGAACGAATGCACTTCGATTTTTCTTTGAAGATGCTGATTTTCCACAAACATTACAGGCTGACATTGCTTTCTTAGAAGAGCTAGAGAACTCCATTCGGAAAGCATTCCTTCTAGCAGATCTTGCCTTGGAAGGTGACCGTACCATTAGTAGTTCCTCTGGGACAACTATGCTCGTTGCTTTGATATTTGGAAGGTTAGCTAATTTCCAAGATTGAACCATATGTTGTTCTTGTTCTTTCTTTGTTACTGTTCTTATTTTTTCATTTGACAAATTGCTGTCAAATATTCTTCTAATTGTTCCTGAAAGAGGAGGAACTATCATTAAAACATAGCAAATACAGAAGTGCAAGTTGTATCTTTTTGCTATCACTTCAGCCTGTCATTCATCCCATTCTGATCTAAGCTTTCCCCCCAATTTATTGCAGGCTTCTTCTGGTTGCCAATGCAGGTGATTGTAGAGCAGTCCTTTGCCGGAAAGGTGAGGCAATTGAGATGTCCCAAGATCACAGGCCAATCTATGCAGTTGAGCAGAAACGGATTGAGGAATCTGGTGGGTTCATTGATGATGGCTATCTCAATGGCTTGCTCTCCGTCAGTCGAGCCTTGGGTGACTGGGACATGAAGCCCCCTCAAGGCTCTCCCTCACCCCTCATCGCAGACCCGGAATTCAGACAGGTCATTCTCTCCGAGGACGATGAGTTCCTGATAATTGCTTGTGATGGAATCTGGGATGTAATGTCCAGTCAACATGCAGTTAGTGTTGTCCGCCGGGGGCTGCGCCGGCACGACAACCCAGATCAGTGCGCAAGGGAGCTTGTCATGGAGGCACTGAGGCTCAACACCTTTGACAACGTGACGGTCATTGTTGTTTGTTTCTCTGCAGATCGAGATAGTGATTTTCCCCGTCAAGAGCGTCCAAGATTGAGGTGCTGTAGCCTCTCTGCTGAAGCTCTCTGCAATCTCAAGGCCTTGCTGGAGGATAATGGGAGATGATTGTAAATAGTACAAGTTCTGGGTGCAGCAGCAGTTTTTTCTTATATGTTTGAAGCTCTGCTTCATACTTTCATAGCGGCATTAGGAGGGAAAAACAGCTTACAGTTTTGTAGTGGCATAGTTTTGTAGTTTCTTTTAGCTTTTGGCTTGTATCTATATATATTCATTGGAGGACGATTCTTCTTCAGTACTTCCATTATTCAGCCATTTTGTTATCTGCATTTGATTAGTGTAGGGAAATCTCAATATCAGATTTATTGTAAATTTTTGGTGCATTTAGTCTGAAATTTTCACGTATATCTAATCGTTTGTGTCTGAAATTTTCACTTCTCTAATGACAGTTACTGTGTTGGTTGTGTAAATTCTTTAGTAATTATCAAATTGTCTATTAAATAGCTCTTGAAGGCTCTATAGATGGGTGCGAGTAAAGAGATATGTGAGCAGGTCCTTTATGAAGTTTCACTTCAATATGATTATTCCATTTTTTGTTTTTAAAATTTAAAAAAAAATAAAAAAGACTATTCATCAAAATTAAAAATTGGTTTAAATTATTAATTGATAACAAAATTTTATAGACTTGATATTCATGTAGGACTTTTCATCCATTTGATGACTTATTTTGTTAATGAGTCTCACTTATTATGTCTCATAAGAGAGCATAAATCCAATTATTTATACAGGAAGATTTAAGAATTTAGCTCAAATCTAATTTTAATTAATTATTATATTCATTCAAACTTAATTTGTTTATGACAAATTCGATCAAATTCTCAGCTAAATTCGACCAGAGAATCAGCCCTGGATAGGATCCACTGGGCTGGACTGGCCTCTGATTTTAGAGCACAACATCAGTTTAATGCCGCTCATTGATTATCTGTGTTATAGATTTTAGAAAAATGACTAAATTTGGGACTGGCACCAAAATAATATAGTTTTTCTTGGAAAACCCTATCCAAATTCCTCACCTGTTGCCCCGTTGCCTCTCATTTTCTCTAGAACTTGCTAGGGTGCCTTCTGTGTTCTATTTAGCTTAGAATATTCAGGTCCACACATGATAAAAGACTATCATCAAAGTCAGTGGCTTCGAATAGACACGTGTCTCCGTGACAGGGTGTGCTTGTTAGGACATAACACAGTTGATTTTTATTGCCGCTGATTTTTCTATCCCTACATATTCATTTTTAGATTTTTGTGCTAAATTATCATTTTACCCCTGTATTTTCAGTCATTTGAATAAAATACCAGTTCATTTTGACATTCATTCGAATGAATATAACTAAGTGTAATTTCAATTCATTCGAATGAATAAGCTGAACAGTAACACAGGAATACTGCTCAGCCCTATTCATTCGAATAAATGTTCAAGTGTAATTTCAATTCAATCAAATGAATGGGCTGAATAGTAACATGGAATACTGCTCAACCCCATTTATTCGAATGAATAGATGATTCATTCGAATAATGCTACAGTATCCAAGTGAAATTTTAAGTATACATTCGAATGAATGGGTTGAACAAAGATAGAATACTATTCAGCCTCATTCATTCGAATGAACATATGGTTCATTCAATATTTAAATATAAAATTTATTTTAAAATTTTAAAGTTATTTTTTAAGCAGCATGTATTTTCAAAATTTCTCAGTTTGAATATCCGGACTAATTACGATAACCTGATAAAAATACTTTAAAACTTCAAGGTCTTTTCACACTCTTAAATATTTAAAACACAATATTTTACAAATAAAGATATCCCTCGGTTGTACCGAAAATACATTTGAGAGTGTTAAAAGACCTTAAAGTTTTAAAGTATTTTTATCAGGTTATCATAATTAGTATAGATATTCAATTTGAGAATTTTTAGAAATACATAGTGCTTAAAAAATAACTTTAAAGTTATAAAAAGATTTTATTATTTAACTAATGCACTATGCATTACTGTAGCATCGGCAACATATACCATTATTTTTTAAGCACCGTGTATTTCTAAAATTTTTCAAATTGAATATCTGGACTAATTACTATAACCTGATAAAAATATTTTAAGACTTCAAGGTCTTTTGTTTCGGCACAGCCAAAAGATACCTTTATTTGTAAAATACTGTATTTTAAGTATTTAGGAGTGTCAAAAGACCTTGAAGTCTTAAAGTATTTTTATCAGATTATCGTAATTAGTTCAGATATTTAATTTGAGAACTTTTGAAAATACACACTGCTTAAAAAATAACTTTAAAGTTTTAAAATAAATTTCATTATTTAAATAATGCTACTACCGTAGCATCATTCGAATGAAATCATAGGTTCATTCAAATGAACGAGGCTGAACTAGCATCATTCGAATGAATCATCTATTCATTCGAATGAATAGGTCTGTGCAGTATTCCGTGTTACTGTTCAGCCCATTTATTCAAATGATTTGAAATTACACTTAGACATTCATTTGAATGAATGAATTCATTCGAATGAATGCCAAAATGAACTGGCAGTTTATTCGAATGAATGAAAACGCGGAGGTAAAATGATAATTTGCCACAAAAATCTGAAAACAGGGTGTGTAGAGGCAGAAAAATCAATTGTCTGTAAGTCGCGCCTTTTTATTTTTATTTTTCTGAAGAAATGGTGAAAAAGTTAGCAATGAGTATTTTTCTTTTCAATTTATATAATTTAGGTTTATTTGATAAATAATTATACAGGTAAATAATATATAAATTTTTATTATTAATTAATAATTTAAATGATATAATCTCGATTTTTAAATTTTGATGAGTGAGTACTATTAATTTTTAGAAATTTAAAATTAAAAGATAAGATTTGATAAAAATAAAATTTCCAACAAAATCGCTTTTTATATAAAATTAAATAAAATGGGCCAATGAAAAGATATGTGTTAGTAGAGATTGAAAAGAGTACTAAGCATACATCTTTTTATTATGTCAAATACAACAAATATAATTTTTTTAAATAATTTTTTATGTAAAAATCGATCGAAGAAGGTACTCTACATGTTTATGTAAAAGTCCAAGGCTTCGATTCACTAACTTCTCATCTAAATGGATTTATTTATAAAATGGAAAATTTCTTTTTAAAGTAGTTACCCAACCTGGCAAAATTTCTGTCCAAAACGAAAATTAAAAAAAAAAAAGAAAAAATAAAAATATCAGTCTTCCAAATCAAAACAGCAGCCTCTTCGACCCCAATAAAAAAAGCACCCACCGAGCAGAAGACTCGTCTCTCTTCCTCGTCGTCTTCGTCTCTCTATCTTGTCTGCCAGTCTTCTTTTCCCATGGCGATGGTTAATTTAGGCAAGAGAAAGGCCCTTCTTCTGCTTTCTCCTTCTTCTTCTAGAACCCCCTTTTTCAAACCCCCTTCCTTTTATGCTTCCTCTTCTTCTTTTCTTACCAGAAGATTCTTCTCCTCTGGATCCGACGAAAATGATGTGGTCGTCATCGGTGGCGGGCCCGGTGGCTACGTGGCCGCCATCAAAGCCGCACAGCTGGGACTCAAGACCACCTGCATCGAGAAGCGAGGAGCTCTCGGCGGCACCTGTCTCAACGTCGGATGCATCCCTTCCAAGGTTTCTTTCTCTCCACTCTCGTGTTTTCATCAATCATTGAGATCTGCTTGCTTATGCTTCTCAACAATATCTCTCTGTCCGTAGTTACATCCCTTTTCTTAGGAGCCCAGATTTGGCTGGGGATTTTCTCAGCAACCACAAGTAGAACGGTGGTGAGGTAGTTGGATCCGATCTGCTGATGTAAAGAGGAGATTGTGGATAATACAATTTAATAAAAATTCAGCTGCCCCAATATTATTGATCTTAACACATACAGCAGTCCTTTAGACTGCAATTCTAGACAGTCAATGGTTCACAGGAACTCCACAACAACCTAGTTATAAGTCAGGCTCATCATAATTAGGGATTTTGTTTTAGAAAATTTCTTTTTCTATAATAAGCCATTATTTAGTTTTTCTATGATGTCCAATTAATGTAATTTATTTTCTAGTATCATTTTGGAAACTCTAATTAGTGTGCAGTATAATTGTGTATATAATATAGATTCATGGACGAAGAGCTACTGTGGGCATCAAAAGGCAAGCTGACCCATCCCATGGAAAACATTCTTGTTAATTCTAAATATAAATTTAGCTTGTTCATATTTGATGGAGAGGAAATATTATATTTGGAATGGATGGAACTGATGCCTTTGATAATGAGGATGATTATGTTGCATAATATATATTTGCTTCAAACTTTTGGAAGCCCACTGCTCATTCATTTTGGTGCTTTTGATGAATAACAATGCAATTTTTTAATATGCATGTGACAAAGATAAAGACTAGTGAAAAATGCAAAAGGTCACACAGTCGAGTATCAAATATGTATGGTTGGAAGAATTAGGCTAGCACCTAGCCTTACCTTTGATTATAGGATCCCTTTGCAACGTGTTGCACCTTGATTGCTGACACTCTTCTACCTAAATTCCTCTACATAATTTGGACTTATTTGTTACTTATCTCTTATTTTATTTTTTACCAATTAAAGTCTCATTGGGATGGTGCCTGGTGTTGCAATATTTCTTCAGTCTTGTTTTATTGGTGGCTGACTGAATGCTTCAAGCAAAATAGAACTAAATATTTTGTGGGTGCAGTATCTTGTAAAAGGTAGAAGTTAGGAACTTGTGAACTTTCTTCTCTCTCTCTCTCTTCCTTTTCTCATAGAGAGAGAGAGAGAGAGAGAGAGAGAGAGAGAGAGAGAGAGAGAGAGTTCAATTGGTGGGATGTTTTTCGTCTATGGTGAACTGTAATATGGAATGAAGACCGTAGATATTAACTTTTTGAGTTAAGTTGAAGCTTTTATTAGTTCAATTGGTGGGATGCTTTTCTTTTATTGTGAACTGTAATATGGAATGACATAGGATAAAAGTGAAGTGTGTCATAAAATGAAGTTATGACATTCAAAATAAGACATCTAAATAGATAACTACTATTATATGCTCACAGTATGCAATTAGAACACTGATATAAGAAGCTATTATTTTGCAATCAATGATTAAACAAGATCATAGACAATAAATCACTAAATTAAAAGTACTAAAGAGACTTATGGCATACAAGTGCATTAAACCCTAGAAGTAATCACAAATCAAGTTAGGGCTTCCAAATATCCTGAGATCAGATTCAAGTCATCCTAAAATTTAAAGCGTAGGTGCACATGCCCTAGAGTTTCCTTCTCTTGTGTTTGCTAATTCCATTGCAACCCATCTTTATGCCATGTGGCATTTATTTCATCATTATTGAAAAATAAAATAAAAGAAAAGTCGAAAGAGGAGGTGGCATCGCTTGCTTGCTGAAATTGATAGAGATATTATAGTGAAAGGTTGCCAATCCAAGGTCCTTGCTAAAATTAGAAAGCAGGTAGAGAGTCTTTTGAAGAGATGGAGAGAAAGCCTTTTCTGTAACAGCTTTTTGTGCTCCAAATTTGTGCCTCTTCTTTGGACCAAATCAAACCTAAAATTTGTGCCCCAACCCATGAGCCAATTATTTTATGCTTTTAGGTCCAAAATGAGCCTTTAGTGGGTCTTTTTTAGCACCCTCAAATTTCTCATGTGCCACAAGTGCCATTTCCACAATTTCTTCAATAATTGGCCTTGTATTTAATAATTTCTCTTCTTCTTGATCCATGATGGTTAGGATGCCCTCACCATTTCTTCTGTCTTAGAAGGATTTCTTCAATGAATTTTGAAGGTTTGCATCATTCTCCCTAGGTTGGAAACAACTCGCCCTCGAGTTGAAATTGCTGCAACCTTGAGAGTGAAGATTTTCATTTCAATATGATCTTGTCCATCTTCTTCTCCTTCATTTTTAACGCTTCTTTGGCTGGTAAAGAATCACATGAAATGAAGGAGCACCATCTTGAATTGGTGTGTCTCATTGTCATGAAGATGAATCTCTGTCACCCAGAAGATTAAACAATATTGTTCCACTATTACAAATTTGTACAAAGTCTGTCCAAATTGGGTGTACATAGGGTTCATAAAAGCTATCAAGTGTAACATAGAACAAAGGAACTGATGCTTGAAAAATTTTCTTTGAATGTTTCGGCCAGGCAGCGGATAAGAAAATCTCGGTTGGAGGGAGCAACAAACCCTTCAGTTATTTCTTTTTTTGAGGTCCGGAGGTGTTCAGACGTCGCACCCAACTAGACTCCCGGGGTGTGTGAAAACCCTCCTATCCGCACCACCGGATAATTCGATAGGACCTTACTCTATACATATTTCCATGGGAAGTGGGAACTAGTCGGGTTTCATCCAAAGAATCATGACTGTGACGAACAATTATTGCAAAGCCTTCAATTTCATCCAAAGAACCGTGACTGTGACGAACAATTATTTTCTTTTAAAGCGTGGCTTCAAAAATTATTGAAGCCCTAAACCCCCCCTACCCCCAACCACCCAACACACACACAGTAAACAGAAAAAAAAAAACCTCACTCTCCCTCTCTGGCAAATGAATCCACCATAGTATTGGAGTATTGAGATACCTGGAGCTGAAACAGCTGATCATCTATCCTTTCTTGTACACTAACCTGTCTCTAGTGGATGATAATGGGCTTTGGACCTTTCTCTAGCAATGTTCTTATGTTGTGGAAAAATGGTTCTGTCTGTATTCTGTGTGGAATTTGGAAAGAGAGGAATAGAAGAATATTCCAAGTTAGAACATCCTTGAGGAAGTCTGTGATTGGAACAATTTTTGCAGATTTGATTGTGGAGTCTATGATAAAAAAGGAGGAGGAGAAACCAGGAAAGATAGAAAGAAAGAAAGGAAGAAGATTTGGACAAATTTGTATCTACGCAGAAATTAGTATTCTATTGTGGAGTTTGGCCTATGTTAAAAACTTCTAAATGTGTGACACACCCATGTCGGATACTTGTAGTGGTGCGCACCTTTGTTGAACACTTGTCTGCACATGTTCTTCATGGAATATTTTAGTGTTTTTAACATTGTTTTCTATGTCGATTAATTTGCTACAACACATTTCCCCTTGAAATTAAAATATCAACATATTTCTTACCTAAATGTTTAGTATAAATCTAGTATATTATTTTCTATTTTTTTTTACACCATATTTTGATTTAAAATAAACTTAGATTTACTTATATTTAAATATGGTATTGTGTCCCGGTGTACTATTTTTTTGGGTAGCCATGTCCAATACCTTACACCCTTGTCAGACACTAACACTAATACCCGTACCCATGCAACTTATAATATCAGAATTAAGATTTACCTGCTTTTTATGTTTGCTGATTTGCTAAGCCAATCATGGTTCTACCCTGCTACCTAATTTTGATCCAGTTGCTTTTGTTTTTTAGGTTTACTGTATGCTACTGTCTGCTCTGTCCAACGGGCTCATGGACAGGGAGCTGCTGTAAATTCTCCTTTCCTTAATGAAGTATCTGTTAAAGGAAAACAGGAGTTTGGAACAATGTTTTGACAATGAAATTGTGTTTCATAATTGTTTCTCTTGAATTGCGAATTGTGAATCTTAAATTGTAGAATCATAAGATATGTTATATAAATATATGAAGTAGCATTAAAGATATCTAATAAGTTTGAAACTAATTTTATATTTTTCTTTCAGTATCAAATGAAGATTTGTATGTAGCAATGAGTCATGCATAATTATTTAATTGGAGTTCAATTTCAAGTTCCAACTTTCAAAAGTGTTGTATTAATATACTTCAACCGATGTTGTGAAAGGCCCAACAATAAGCTAAAAGCCTCCAAAGAATCCGAAGGCCTTAGGATTTTTACAACTTGATCCAAAAAACTCCATCAAAACCAGAATTTCCATACTGCAAATTTCAGATAGCCACAATTCTATCATCTATGAGAATCATAAGATTTCTACACCAATATCATTCTTCTTGTGGTATCCTACGAATCTTATGATACAAATCATGTGTTGTAAATTATAATAACACTGGTTTGTTATGACTATATTTACCTTTTCATTGGTATTACTTTCTTTGAAGAAAATATAAAATGAAATCTTTAGTTTGTTCAGGCCAAATACTCCTCACAGATCGGTTCATTTTTCAGTGGTTGACATCAGCTGAAAGATGCTGACTGGTCCATGTTTCGACTTACCTGCATGTATGGGGTCGCAAGTATTTGACTTTTTATTCAATGATGAATAGCAACATAAAATGCATTGTTTGATTTGGATTTATCACTTAGAAGAAAAAGGTCTTATAATATGGTCATGGGTTTAGGCCTTCCCGGTGCAATGACATTGATCATTGTTGACCACTGTATGACAAATCCAAGAAACGAAACTACAAACTGTGAAGTTTTATTATTGATTGAAAGAAAGCTGCCTCTTTATGATACATTATGTTGTATCAAGGATACTAAATGGCTCATGTTTTCTCCATTTTCAGGCTTTGCTTCATTCATCTCACATGTATCATGAAGCCTTACATGCATTCCCCAGTCATGGGGTCAAGTTTGCCCAGCTGGAGATTGATTTGCCTGCTATGATGGCACAAAAAGATAAAGCTGTCTCCAATCTCACACGGGGAATTGAAGGTTTGTTCAAAAAGAACAAGGTAAACTATGTCAAAGGCTATGGTAAGTTTGTATCCCCCTCTGAGGTCTCTGTTGACACCATCGATGGTGGAAGTGCAATTGTGAAGGGCAAGCATATCATAATCGCCACCGGTTCTGATGTAAAATCTCTCCCTGGAGTTGCAATAGATGAGAAGAAGATTGTATCATCGACTGGTGCTCTAGCTTTGACTACGATCCCCAAAAAGCTTGTTGTTATTGGTGCGGGCTATATTGGCTTGGAGATGGGCTCAGTTTGGGGCCGACTTGGCTCTGAGGTGACTGTTGTTGAGTTTGCACCAGACATTGTCCCAAGCATGGACTCTGAGATCCGCAAGCAATTCCAACGCACACTTGAGAAGCAAAAAATGAAGTTCATGCTCAAGACCAAGGTAGTTGGTGTTGACACATCTGGAGACGGTGTGAAGTTAACACTTGAGCCAGCCACTGGTGGAGAGAAAACCACTCTTGAAGCTGATGTTGTTCTTGTCTCAGCAGGTCGTGTGCCCTTTACAGCTGGGCTCGGGCTTGACACAATTGGTGTTGAGACTGACAAAGTCGGTAGGATCCCCGTTAATGAAAAATTTGCCACTAGTGTCCCTGGTGTCTATGCCATTGGAGATGTGATACCAGGTCCTATGCTCGCTCACAAGGCAGAAGAAGATGGGTTTGCATGTGTGGAGATTATAGCAGGCAAGGTGGGTCATGTGGACTATGATCTGGTTCCAGGGGTGGTTTACACACACCCTGAGGTGGCATCAGTTGGGAAGACTGAGGACCAGCTGAAGGCAGCTGGGATAAAGTATCGCACTGGCAAGTTTCCGTTCATGGCGAATAGCCGTGCAAAGGCCATTGATGATGCAGAAGGGATGGTGAAGATATTGGAAGATGTGGAGACTGATAAGATACTGGGGGTCCATATACTGTCACCCAATGCCGGGGAACTCATACATGAAGCTGTCCTTGCCTTGCAGTATGGAGCATCTAGTGAAGACATTGCACGTACGTGCCATGCACATCCAACCATGAGTGAGGCTGTGAAGGAAGCCGCCATGGCCACTTACGATAAGCCCATTCATATGTAGAGAATACTGAGGCCTTTTTCTTGCGAATTTTGGGAATAATTTCTGATGTAACTTGAAAAACAAGTCTTCATTTTCTTGTTCAGCTTGTATTGCTGCATTTAATTTGATTTGCACTTCATTTATGTATGGCTATGGATGTTACTCCATAGGGTTTTTAAGATATGTTCAATACCAGGTAATTTGCTTGATGTTGTCTGCAATCTCTTATTTGACCCTTTGCTTGATGTTGTATGCAATCTCTTATTTGGCCCTACGTTTTAAGTAAATGGATTTCACCCATTTCAGGTGAAAAGTGAATCTCCCACAAAGCCGGTGGGGAAAAAGATCGAAAATGCTCTCCCTAGTTTTACTCACTGTAAACTTTTTGTCTGTCCCATCTTTTTGTTTCATCAATCTCTTTCAGATTTCATTCTTCTTTATTTTGGTATTTTTGATCCATATGAAATTGATCCGTCAAATCTATCTGTGATTTTCTCTGTATTTTTTAGTCCTAGTATTTTTAATAAACTTCTATATAATTTCTAATTTTCTTGAGTTTGACGACATGAATAAAAATATTAACTACATTAGAAGCCTTTGCAATAGAGCCTGAACTGCAAACACCTATTTATTTGTGTGTGTTTATAATATACTTTGTTATTTTGATATCACTCGAGTCATAATTAGGAAGAACAACTGTCAAATTAGGAGACAAGATAGTTTTTGTATTCTTTCCTTCCCTGTTGTTTTCAAGTGGGTTGATTTGTTAGCTGCCCAATTTAGATTAGTCACGAGAGTTGATGAATGAACTTGGGAACTATTTTCCCCATGAATTGTTAAGAACTGGATGGAGTAGCGATGAGAACTGAGTCCAGTTCAGTTACTGAATCGAAATTTTCATTATGTAACATCTTATGAATTTTTACATACCAATCTCTTGTCAATTACCTATATATTGGAGGTAAGATTAATTTTATAAACATGTGTAAATCTTCCAATCTACACACGTTGGGGGTAAGTTGATCAAGAGTAATCTTATGGAAAGTGACCTGAAGGGTGTTAAAACATAAATCGAATTCAAAATTTCGTGTGTGTCTTGACCATAAAATCAATCCTTCCGGTCAGTCTTGAAAGAAGATTTTCTTCGGTCATTAAAAAAGTTAGATAATTTTCTGTCATTGGAGTCTTGAGATGTGTCATGTCATATGAATTTGCATGTACCAATCTCTTGTCAATTACCTATACATTGGAGGTAAGATTAATTTTATGAGTATGTGTAAACCTTCCAATCCACACACAATAGGTAAGTTGATGAAGAGTAATCTTATGGGAAGTGACCTAAAGGTGTTAAGCATGAATCGAACTCAAAATTTCGTGTGTGACTTGACCGTCAAAGCAACCCTTCCGGTCAGTCTTGAAAGAAGATTTTCTTCAGTCTCATTTAAAAAATTAGATAGTTTCCTGGCTTTGGAGTCTTGAGATGTATAATTTTCTGTCATTGGAGTCTTATTTTTTATGAATGCCTCTTTATTTTTCATACATGGAGAGAGATATACACATGTATTACCTATATCTTGTTTTTCTAAATAAAGATTTGTTGGTATTTGATAATAATACTTAAATATAAAGTGTGAGTTTGAGCCCATTGAATGGTCTTAGGCAGGGGTCGAAAAAATGCTTCGGCTGATATGTAAATATCGGTCGATAATTTTCTCTCTCATCCGTTTTTTCCATTTTATTGCATTTCTCTCTCCTCCGATATTCAAAACCGTTAAAAACTGTATCGGTTTTTTTTTTTTTTTTATAAAAAAAAAAATTTTAAATACCTATTTTTATGCATATCGGTCGATATGGTGACCGATATTCAGTCCGAATATCGGTCATATCGGTTGATAACCTTTTTGTACGGCCGATACGATATGTATCGGCCGATATTTCGACCCCTGGTCTTCGGGGTTCAAATTTGAAAGCAAAATTTTTTTAGCAGTTTTTGGAGGCAAATCAAGCCTAAACGTACAATGATTTTGAGCCAATTGAAATGTCGATGCAAAGCATTATCAGAAATATTGTTGTTGGAATATTAACGATAACGGGTAATATTAAGATAATCTTTTTCAAGTTGTTATTGAAAAATTAAAAGGAAAATCTGGTAGAAAATATAATATATAAAAAAGAATAAAAATATAATAAATGAAAATATTAATACCATTAATAAACAATTAACAATCAATTTAGAACAAACAATATATTAGAATACAGTTCAATAAATATTCAACAGTCTTTAAAATATTGACAAATATTTTAAATCATTGCATAAATTTTATTAAAATTATTGAAAAGATTCTTAAAAGGAATTTTGTTTGAAATTTATCATGTTTTTAACATGAATTTACTGAGAATTTACCACAATGCCGAAAATTGAAATTATTGTTGATATTTGTGACATTGAGGCAAAGTAGGTTATTAAGGATGATAGTTAGTTATGTTGTGAATATAATTAATTGTTTCAAAATAAAGAGGTCATATGTTTTGTATTCTTAACAAACAGGTTTTGATACATACCCACTATTTTTTTAAAGAGATTCTACTACTATTTTTTTTTTTAATTTCATTTTCACCCTCAAATTTATTATCAATTTGCTATCTCTTTTCTTACTATAAGAGTAAAAATGAAATAGAACAGAAAGATGTCCTTTTTTAGAGAAAATAGTGATATACCTGTTATTAACAAAAATGCCATTTCTTCACCGACTCCTCGACCCATGCTTCAAAATCTCAGCTAGTGTAAACTCTTATTAAAATGAGTAATAATAAGAATGCACCGACTTTGGTCATCTAACTATAGTTTTCAAATCAATCAAATTAGCGGATCAGGCGGCAATTAGGAGACTTAGTGGGTCAATCAAGCGGGTTAGATCAAATTTTTAAATATATTAATTTTTATTAGAACTCAAATGGTTATCAGATGGGGTTAATCAAGTGACTCAGCAAGCGAATCAATCAGGGGTGAAAAAAACGGCGCGGCCGATATGATTCTCTCTCCTATTTTTGTTTTTTTTGTAAATATCAGTATTATTTTATTATTTTATTTTATTTGAATTAAAAAATATAAAAAAACCCGAAAAAGAAACTTTTTTTAAAAAAAATTGAAAATATAAATATCGGCAGATATCGGCCGATATTTTGACCTGGGCCCATCACCGTTTTGATTTTTTTTTAAAAAAATACCGATATTAATTATATTGGCTATAGCGGCCGATATGATTGTTGTACAGCCGATACAATACGTATTAGCCGTTTTTATTCGGTTATTAAAAATCGAATGATATCGGCCGATACGTTTCATATCGGCCGATATCTGTACCCTTGGAATCAACTGATCCACTGCAATTTTTAGAAATAATTTTTAATCTATATAAATTTATCTTGCTAAATAGGTCACTAAAATGAAGCCATTCTTCATAATAATTACCAAAATAAGTGTTGTCATAAGCCTTACATTATCCGCACTTTATAATCATCACTTAAAAATTATTAACGTTCATTAGATAAAATTCATTATTTTATTTGAAGACCTAATCCAGTCAATGACGTGATTCAATCACAATTTTCGTTAGTTAACTTGGCCCAACTAAATACACTACTTGCTTAGCTCAGTTAGATACTTAGATTAGAACTTAATTCCACTTAGTTTGACTATTGGGTTGCATTGGGTTGGTGAGTCAACCTATAATTTGACCCAATTAGTTCAAAATTTGGTCTACCCATTTTGATCATACTCAATGACCAGGTTTCTTACTGAGTTGGGTCAACACAGCAATTGACCAAACTTAGGTCAGTCGAAAAACTATGATTCTAAGATCTAACAAATTATTCTCTTTAAATTGCCTAAAAAATATTTGCAACCTTTGAAAACCGAATTTTATATTAGTGTACACCAATGGATCAACCTAACCCTTAAAAAAACATTATATCTCAGTGGCCTTTAGTATCGTATATTCGTTAAAATTTATAGGGTGAAATTAGAAGTAGAATTTTTCTCTAATAATTTTTGTTATCATCCTCGAAAACTTTTTCTTATTATCTAGAATATATTTTTTGAACTCTACTCAATGTTTTAAAAACCGACTTACATAGAAATATGGTGACTAGTTATGATTTATAATACAGTCAAGTGGAGAAGTAGAATCATAAAGCTGACTCCATATAAATGAGATTTAGACTGATAATGATGATAAAGATGATATTTTTTGAATTGTATTATGTGTTTTAAAATTTTAACTTGTGAATTAAACTGTCTTATGAGAAGGTTTGATTGGATATGGGTAAATCGAGATTTAACCATAGTTAAATTGATCAAAGCTATGACACCAATACAATGTTATAAATAGTATTATATAATTAATCAATTAATTGATAATGAATATGCGACGACCCGACCTTACCCCGTCGTGATATTGTCCGCTTTGGGCCCTACCCGATCGGCACGGTTTTGCTTTGGGCCCTGACCCACATGGCTAGGCCCAAAAGACCTTACAATGGGGAGGGTTATCCCCTCTCAAATAAAGCCCCCACCACCCAAGCTCTCAACCGATGTGGGACCTTTGGATGGGGGTGCTACAATCCTCCTCCCTTAAGACTAGAGCCATCTTCGCCTCTGTCTCGTCACATTGACAAGGGTTCACACACAGGCAAGCAAGTCACACAAATAGAGAGCCCTCAAAGTCGTAGTGTTGAACCGTGCTCTGATACTACTTGTGACGACCTGATCCTACGCCATCGTGATATTGTCCGCTTTGGACGCTACCCAACCCACACGGTTTTAGATTGGACCCTGGCCCACATGGCCTGGCCCAAAAGGCCTCACAATGGAGAGGGTTGTCTCCTCTCAAATAAAGCCCCCACCACCCAAGCTCTCAACCGATGTGGGACTTTTGAGTGGGAGTGCTACAGAATAAATTAAAATATAACTAATATACATAACTATAAAATTTTAAAAAAGTTGATAATCACATTTTCAAAAAAATAACTCGTTCACACTGATTACCAATATAAAAAACAAAATAGTCTAACAATTCAACGTAATAAATTGAAGACTTTTATGAGTTTGAGCTAGATCAATGAATTTGAATTAAAATTAGAACTAAATCGAAGTTGAATCGCCGAAAGAGCCAGGGTTTTAAAACATCTATGTTATCTGTCATTTTAAATTTATTCTATTATATTACATTAATAATTAACTGGCTTTTATTATTTTTTAATTTTTGGGTAGGCAATATTTAACTGGCTTTTGGTCCTCTCTTTCCCATGGTGGTTGGCCGTTGTTATGAATTTAAGAATAGAAAAATGAAAAAGTCATCGAATCAGAGCTTGCCCTCATTTCGGCCTTCGTACGGTTCCACACTAAACTATAGACCTCAAGAAGCGGGTCCCTCACGACAATGGTGCAGATCTCTTGCACGTGTGCCAAAAGAAAAGAAAAGAAAAGAAAATAGAAAAAAAAAAATGTTTAAACAATTAATTGCAATCAGGACAACAACAAAACAAGATTATATTCCAGTTCTAGTTTCTACTCAACGTGATTTAGTCACCTTACAGTCAAACCTACTAGTTCTTTCTTTTTCCATCACCACTCAATTTAGTTCATCTTCTTCTCAAGTCCTTAAGCATATTTCCTTCCACAAAGAGCTCCCCTAGTCTGCAACTTAGGGAGATTTTGAATCATAATCTCCTTTCTGTAGTTATAAGTCCTCCATTTACTAGATAGATTGTCAATGGTGATGGCCCTTGTGCTTCACTGGTACGACTTTGTTTGCTTCGCCATAGTCGCGGGAGCGATTTTCGGGTCGTTGTGGGTGCTCAGGCAGAAGGAGGGAGCTGGAAAGCGCGATGATGAGACCAAGTATGAGAGCCTGTTGGTGGAAGGGTCTGATGGGAATGAGTTTGTCGGTGTGACTCGCAGTGGTCATGTGAGCTCAACTCAGCTTTGGATGAGTTGCTGGCATGGGGTGGACCCCGAATGGCTCATGGCCACCAGGGTTGCATCGGCGTTTATCATGGCTGGGTTTTTGGGGTGGGACATCCATCGCTACGACACGAGCATCTTCATCTACTACACAGAGTAAGATCACTCTCCTTTAGTCCTCATTGTCACTCAGATTCATGCACACACAACTTTCCTAGAAAATGAACATAAATGTCTCTTGTTGTTTATGTCTATCATGAGCAAATTAGATCCTTCAAATTTCAGAAGAAATACTATATATTTGTGAGAGTGGAATTTTAAGACATTACTTGGTGAAGAAAAGAAAAAAAACAAGAAAGAAAAGATAGCTTATACAGACAATGTTATTCAAACTTCAAGAAATAGATATTATGCTTTCAACTTTCTTAGAAAATAAAGATTTGTAGTTCTGGTAATGGATAGACATCCATGTGGAGCTCACTTTTGATAGACTTCCCTGAATCATCATTAGGTGTAACTTGGGCCTTAAGCCTCTGTTCAATAGGAGTTATCCCTACCATGTTGGCCTATTCATATCTAGGGAATCACCTGTGTGAAGGCCAAAGAGCTTTCTCTCCCTGGAGCTTACAGCCAATACTAGTTAGGATGGAACCTGCCCTATGGTCTTGGGAGTGTGGAAACTTGGATGCCCCAACATGTGGTTTCCTTCTTCGCTATGTTGCTCGGCATAACATGGTTACAAGATCCGATCTTCTGCGTTTCTGTGACATCTTTACAGGGTAAGGTAGATCAAACAGAACACTTTCTAAGAATGCATTATCCAGAGTTCAAATTCAAATTGGTGCAAAGCTTTTCCACATGTAGGATCATTCAGTCCGCCGCTTTAACAAACTCAGTCAATGCTAGATCATAACAAACTAAATTTAGAAGATAGGGATAATTGAAATACAAGAGACGAATCACAAACTGCGAAGAGCAAAAGAAGATCTGGCATACATCCTAATGTGCTATTTTTGTATTGAAATGCTAACTTCAAAGTGTAACTTTTACTTTGTTGAGTATAGATTATAAAGTGCAAGTAAGATTTCTTCTAACAATTAGCAATTATTAAGACTAAAATTCTAATTGCAACTGATCTGCAGGTGGACATTTACATTGACAATTGCATACTTTGTGGTATGTTTGGCTCTTTTAGTCCTTTTTTTTAATTTAATATCAGCATTAGACAGTAGCATGGTTTGTACTTTCTTCAAACATGATGAAACTGCCAGATTTGGTAAATTTAAGTGGAAGCAATTGAAGTTGGATTCATTTCATTCCATCATTCAGTGAAATTGTACATTCTCTGCTCTGTAGCTTGGGACAATAGTTTCAATCCATGGATGCTGGGTATACGCAAAACTTCCAAATGAAAATGAAGAAGGGAATGGATTCTCAAAAGAAGATCTCGAAGATTGTCTGTCCAAAAGTATAACATTCAGAGACAACAAAATGAAGGGTGCCATCAAATTGCAAAGCTGTGTCGTACAAGAGGAGATTCAACGAAGAGCCGGTGTTTGGGGATATCTGATGCAAACTGCATATCAGGTTAGTATAAAATTACTCCAAATTGGCGTTATTTTTATCACTTAATTTTATGGACTTTCAAAGACAGAGTTGTCCTTAAGCTCACTTCTTAATTTCTTGAGTTCCCTTACATTTAGATTGAGACCCATGATGTATCTGACTAGTTCTACTGAAACTGTTGTGACACACACATCAGCAACCATGTTCACTTCATATCAATGATCATAGTTCCAAGTTTATACAAACAATTTATATGTGCCTAGCCCCTGAGGATTCTAGAAAGGCTGCATGAAAGGGGTTGGGAAACCTAGGAAATGTAATGTCGAATGGGTAGCACCACCCTTAGGTTCATACAAATTCAATGTTGATGGGGCAGCAAAGGGTAAACCATGGCTGACTGGCATTGGTGGGGTGTTGCATGAAGATAGGGGTAGGATGCTTCGAGCATTTTCTGAACCATTAAGGATTATGGAGTCAAATGAGGCAGAACTGAGAGCAATCAGGAGAGCTCTTTGGATTTAGTCTAGGTTTAGGATCGATAATCTCATTATCAAAGGTGACTCGACCAATGACATCTCCTATGCTGGGTTAGTAATAGGAAATCCCCCTCCTCCCCCCCCCCCCCCCCCCCCCCGGAATTTGATAAGCATTACTAGGGATATAAGGAGGCTTTGTCGGACAGGAGGCATTTCTTTCATTCATATACCTCGTTCGGTGGACAGTGTGGTTGACTTCTTAGCAAAAATGGGTGCTCACAAGCAAAGACCTACTTTGCAATTGTTCTCATCACATCAACCTTGGGAGAGTAGGAGTAGGGGACTCCTCTTTGTATCTATTGCTGATGGGGGTGTTTATCCTTATTTTGTTGTTCGATCCTTTTGCTTTTTAATTTTTTTTTTCCTTCTCATTTTTCCTTCTTTCTTCTTATTGGAATCTGGTATAATTCTCCTACACTTGGTTTCCTCTCATGTACTCGGTTCTTGTTCTTTTATTGAATGAAGTCGTTAATGTTTAAAAAAAATAATTATGTGTTTTATTTTTCTTGATTTACTTTGTATCAGTATTATCTTTTATTCATTTTGGACTTGAAGATGAAAAGTTCAGAACCAGGTCCATTTATATGCATCTTTTGCTGCCTACGTCGTTCTTTTTGCAATACCGAACTCAATTCATTTAAATTGAACAGACCTGTGCAGGTGCTGTGGTGCTGACTGACGTTGTTTTCTGGGGTCTTATCGTTCCATTTCTAAAAATCCAGCATTTCAACCTGAATCTGGTAAGAGATCTCTTTGATCCATCATTTTTTCTCAGTAAAGTTAAAGGTAAGTATGTAGTGAGATGTTGCTACTTTGTCTATAGCTATGCAAATAGGAAAAGCTTGGAAGAACAGAATGTTTTTATATCTTCTAGTTAAAAGTTTCCATCTGTATCACTGCAAATTTTTACCTCTGTTGGTCTACAATACATACTGTACTGAAGGCACGAAGAAACTATTTTGAGGTAGCACAAGAGGGTTTTCTATGCAATTTTAGATTTCTTCCAAACTTCACTTCTATTTATATCCCAAATCTTTGGAAGAGGAACTATGTACCTCCAAAATGTCGACGGTGGTCTGCAAAAAGTACTCGTCGGCTGATTTTACAGATATATCAACTCTTGTATAAACCATGAATGTAGCATCCAATCCAACACTTAATTTACCTCTTCAACAGGATGGTTTTGTGTAACATTCACATTCATCCATTCATTATTGGCACTGTAAAATGGCATTTCCTTTCCTTTTACTCTCTCTTCCAATGAAGTGATGAAACTCTACTTGGCAGTTAATGGGGTGCATGCACTCTCTCAATGCTATCTTCCTTCTTCTTGACACAGCTCTCAATAGCATGGTAAGCAACATTACTCCTGTCTTGCAAAATATGAGGAATTATAAAGAACCATGGCTCGTGCACAGCTGGTTTGAATTTGTATATGCACTGAGTAGAGCACAGGGCAAAAATAACTCCAGTATTGACCCTATTACTTTGAATTTGGACCACTGATGTCTCTCATTCAGGCTCGCTGCATTCCAGTTCATAAAAGAGCCACGGTGTTCCTTCGGAAAATCCTGTGACAAATGGATATACAATGCATGTTCCTGGTTGAGAATTTTATAATTCCTCTGTTTTTTACTCTCTGTAATATCCAAGGATGAACTCTAATGAATTCAGTTCTTGCTGTTAGCCATTCCCCTGGTTCCGGCTGTCGTATTTTGTGCTATGGAGCTGCCTCTATATAATTTTCCAGTGGATTCTTCACGCCTGTGGCTACTCATTGTAAGAATTATATTTTTCTATATTATCATTTTATATGTTCCCTGTCTGTACCATAAACAAATGAACTAACTTGTAATTTTGAGCTTATCTGATGTAATATAATCAATCTCCTCAGGTGGCCTTACCCTTTTCTTGAACTCTCGACTCCTTGGGCACCTATGTGGTATGTTTCAGTTCCTTCATCATCCTTCATTGTTCGTATTCCTTCATTTTTTTTTCTTTTTCCAGACTCGTTAATCAAACCGACATGGCTCTTTCAGGTATTTCTGCCTGTCACTGGTTCACATCCCCTGTTATGGGTTCTATGCACTTATTGTGAAAGCGAAGAACACGATTTTCCCTAGATTGTTTCCACATGCCTATATAAGGTCATATTAGGATCTTCATTCATTTCTCTTTTTACTTCCTTCTTGAAGCTTTAGGTGCGCTTGTCTGTGACAGAATGAGTGTGTGTATACATACAAAACACAAGTGGGAGGTGGGCTACTTACACCAGTCTCCTCCATGTATTTGTATGTTGTCTTTTTAGTGGGATTAATTAGGGTACTGGCCTGTATTGTAATTTTTTATGAGTTTGTATATTCCTGACTTCGTCCATTGGATGAGAACAGAAAGCTCCATATGAAGATCCTGTCATTGTAATATGTTGGTTGTACCACTAAATTTCTTTCTTTTGGATCATTGCATACAGTCATCCTTGATCAAGTAGCACGCCTTTGAAACACGTTCCCAAATTGGTTTTAGAGTATGTAATTTCTTTTTGGATTAGCGTGTGGGAAATTCAGCTATAGTCATACTAAAATCCCTACAGATGAGCCCACTATCTTTAAGGCACACCAAGGTTAGACCATAGGGGCTCGAACCTACAACCTCCTATTTCTTGAGGCGAGAGGCAACCAGTTGAGCTACACCTATATAGATACGGAGTATATAACTTTAGCACCAAACCCCTTAAAACACTTTGTTCAATGGGAGATTGTAAAATGCCTCTTGATTAAACAGATAGAATCATGTAAGCCCCGATGGCATCGTCAGTGCAGTTGGTGCAGATCTGACAAAGGCCGATTTTCTCTATAAGCGAATTCCCTTTGGCTATTTCTTTTAGGAAAGCAATTTTATGGGAAAAATTATATTAAAGTTCTATAAATATTATCCATGAAATTCAGCCTTATGTCAGGATGGTGAAAATTTGACATTTTGGTAGTTTATATCTAATTTTTTATTTTCATTGAAAATAAACAAAGCATTATCTTAGAGACCGGTAAAATCTCCCTTTTCTTCCTCAATAAATTTTCTTATCGCTTTCTATGAAAATGACAATCAGCCCCTTAAAAGATGACATGGTATCACCTTGAGAACCATCTCAAAATTTCCACCACATTCAATTAGAACGTTTTAAGTCTCAATTGCAGGAAGGTGGAAGTGGATGGGGTTTCATTTGCAAAACGAGATCCCCACATTGGCTGTGGATTAAGTCGGGGGGCCATCATTTTCAATACCATGTCCACCTTCTAAGATTAAGGTGAACCTTCATAAGATTAGGGATATGGTTAATAGGATTTATATTTATTATTTTGTGATTAATGATTTAGTTTCATACAAGTTTGTATTTTATCATATGGATGTAGCTCAACTGGTTACCTCCCGCTTCAGGAAGTGTTTTACGCTGGATATCCCGCGGTTTCCCACACGTAAATTTAAAAAACAAAAATCATATTTTATCACAAAGAACATATACCGGACAAAATTTTCTTATCGTAGTGCATCGACCAACAGTAAATGACTTAGTAGCAGGCTCTTTCCACACGGTAGGAAAGCGATTAGTTTGACTGGCATGGCATGGTAGCAAGTATCATCAGGATGTGAGCCGTGGATGGCTCTGTGATTCAAAATATTGATTTAATGGCCTGCAACGTGAAGTGAAGAAACGATTGAGAATTGAGGCATAGGGCAAAACAAAGTAAAAAACCTGGGTCAGATCTCTAACGGTAGTATTACCTATGATCAGTACAAAGCGCCAGCTACTTTATCCCCAACTCAAATCCAACCCAGGCCAAGACAATTCAAAATAGTCTTGCATTGAATCAAACCCCCAGAATATAGGGCTAATCAAATATTTGAACTCTGAAGGATTGATATCAAGAGTAAAGATCTGACGATCACATGTCCATGTCCCATTTGCCTGTAAAAAACTCCAGGTAGGGCTGAACCAAGATCACATATATAAAGAGTAAAAGATCAGTGCTTGCTGGTGGTGGGGGATTACGTGGCCCAACGGTCAGACTGATCTAATTTTTAAGATTGTATAGCACAGAACTACGTACTTTGTGCAGAAAAAGAAACACTGAGGACATAAGGGAGAAAAGGATACCATAGTTCGTACTTCGTAGTTTCAGCTGAGTTAGGTTGATTCTTGAAAAGCAAAGAGGAAGAAACATGTTCCCGTTGAGAGCTGACCGACTCTTTTTCTTGAATGGTTCATATATTAAAATGATAATAGAAGCACCAGAGTCGCAAACAACAAACTAGAGACAACTAACTAACAACAAACAAGCAAAAAACTGGAAAATAAGCTGCCCACAGGAAATACCGACACCCTGGCTACAGAACACACTAAGAGCTCTACAAGATCAAGATCATCACATTCGTTCCAGGCAACACGAAAAATCCCATGCTTAAGTTAGGCATCATGTTATTTACCTTCTCAGTTCGAAAAGGAGAAAGAGATGTCAAGTAATCACACAGAAAATGCTGATTACCATAAAGTAATCCACATGACATTGGCACATATCAAAGTAGCATTATTATTTGATTTTGAAAGAGAGATAGGAAGAGATCCCTCCACCTTAGATTGAAGTGAAAGACATTAAAAGTGCGTAGCATGACTATAATCTCTAATTCAAAACCCCTTCTGTTGATAGCACAATTTTTTACCTTAATGTGATCTCATATAGATGAAAAAGGGATAATGACCTTTTTACCTTAATGTGATTTCATATAGATGACAAAGAGATAATGACTTCAAAGAGATAATGACTTCAACAATGATAATGATTAATATCATAGTCAAAGTGCAGGACACAATGAAGACAACCAAGGGGTAGAGGGCAGGCTAAATTGTGGACAGATTCTTTAGGAAGCAAGTAGGTTGAGTAGGGATATAGTTTATTATTTGATTGTGGCTTCTTCAAATTTTAAAAATTTCTATATAGTCTCTCTTGCCGTCAAAAATCAAAATCGTGAAGAAATAATAGAAGCGATATAGAAAAGCATTCAAGATTTGAAGAATGAAGTGCTTCGGTAGGTCATTGACAAGTTGCGGTGAAAATCATGAAAAAAAGAGGAGGAAAATAATGTTTTAAGGTGGGTCTTTCTTTTTCTTAAAGAATTAAGAATTATGATTTTTATTATAAATTATTATAGATATTAATGATGATTAATAAAGAATAAGTTATAAATTAACCAGTGCTATGTAATGAATAAAAGTATAAACAAGGATATGTTACATATAAATAGCACAAAATATTTTATTAAATAATTATTTGTTAATTTCTAAACATTCTTAAAAATAAGTTCCACAACAAAATGGAGGATGATTGTCCTAATAATTATTCAATGTTAGAGAACTTGCAGAAAGATTCAATATCAAAGATTCAATATCGCAGCAATATATATGATTTTGATTCAATGGGAGATTGTCAAAAACAGAAACTTTTGATGGTTCTATTTTGCCATCTGTTTGATTTATATGTCGGATATGCATGCTAATGATACAAAAACTTTGAACTAATATAGTTGATATTTTGACCATTAAGAAGCTTCAAATCTTACCTTTGCCCCGACATGAAATTTATGGATCCTCTCTTGAGCACGAACTTAATTTTGCTAAATGCACTTATACTTCAAATCATGGGTCGAGATATCGGCCCATATCCGATATATCGCCGATATTAATATTAATGCTTTAAAAAAAAATTAAAAGAGAAAAATATCGGCCGATACTGAATTTTAAACCCCTACTTCGAATATGTATAGATTCATAATCTTATGTCCTTTCGCAGCAACTATCGAAATACACTACTCACCCAAAGCACCAAACAATAATCCCAGCTAAGCTTCTAAGCACATTATATAAGTATTTATTATATACATGCACAAGTATATTGTCTAATAATTAGAGTTTCTACTCAGGTATCATTGACAATGGTTTCATGTTAATTACAATATTTACCAGCTACTTCAAAAAAACTAAAAAAATACTCATTGTAAAAAAAACATTCTTAAAAAACTAGGCTTCAGTGAGGTGGGCCTGCCTTAGAGAGCTAGGGTAGGCACAAAAAATGAGTCTAGAGCCACAGTGAGTACCTAGGTGCAACCCACAGTCAGCTCAGTTGGTCTAAAGCTTCAAGGATTAGATTAGAAACCTTGGGTTCGACTCTTTCTGGTTTACACGAGGTTTGTGGGTGGTTTCCTGTATCCGTTGAAATAGTCTCACCTCCAATGTGCGGGTGGGGATACTCATGTCATCCCAAAAAAAAAAAAAATGTGCTTTGACTGCTATGATGATCAAGAATTGTAAGAACACCCCATGAATCTCCACCATGGAAATCTAATCCCATTCAAAACTTAATGACTTTAACTCACAAATTTTGAAATCATACATTAAGCACTTACCAAAAGTGCAATGAGCCTTGGTCATGGTAGGGAGAATTTGAATAGCAATTTTCTTTTAGACAATAAAATGATACCATTAGTTTCTCAATTACCTGAAAATAGAAACTAAACAGAACTTTAAGTACAATTTGTATTCAGGTGAAATGAGGGTATGTCTGTATATGGAGGGAAAACCCAGTTTCAAAAGAAGAGATGTTTTCTACTGTTAGCATGAGAAAAGCAAGTCTTGGATCAATAATTTAGTAGTAGAATCATTTTCTGCTGGAAGCGGATCACCCCATGGAGAAAATGTTTTCTCCACAACCAGACGGTACTTGGATCCATGAAAAAAGAAATAATTTAGAATAAAAGCAGCACTTATGGAAATTAAGACTAAGTCATAGTAATAATATAATCCATTTCAATCAGTAAAACAGACAGATGAATGGATGCCTCAAACCAAAATATTCGAATAAGAAGTAAAAGAGTAAGAACGATACCACCGGATACATAACAAAGAAGTTCAAGAACCCTAACCCTAAGATGAAAGCTGTTGAATCCAATCTTAGATAAGAATGGTTGGAGATATCAGTCGGCGCCGGCCTTCTGGTAGACGTAAGTGAGGCCGCACTTGCCGCAGTAGTGGCGATCGAAATGATTGGCCATAAAGGTGCCGGCGCCACAATCAGCATTGGGACACTCCTTCCTCAAGCGCTGCACTTTTCCCGAGTCGTCCACCTTGTAGAACTGCAGGACGGCGAGCTTGACCTTCTTCTTCTTGTGTTTGATCTTCTTGGGCTTGGTGTAGGTCTTCTTCTTCCGCTTCTTAGCCATGCCACCTCGTAGACGGAGGACGAGGTGCAGGGTACTCTCCTTCTGGATGTTGTAGTCGGCGAGAGTACGGCCGTCCTCGAGCTGTTTGCCGGCGAAGATTAGGCGCTGCTGGTCGGGAGGAATGCCCTCCTTGTCCTGGATCTTGGACTTGACATTGTCAATGGTGTCGGAAGACTCAACCTCTAGAGTTATCGTCTTACCCGTGAGGGTTTTCACGAATATCTGCATCTCTCTCTCCCTCTCTCTCTCCTCTGCTTCGAGTTGGAACTGAGGAAGAAATGGGTGAGAACTGAGTAGGGGAGAGGGGTTTTAAAGACGGGGAGCGGACGGTTAGGATTTTATTTCATGGAGAAGGAAGGGAGATGGGGACGGTTTAGGGTTTCGTTTTTTCTTTCTTGGCTCCGGGTCCGCTCCGGTCCAGGTCGGATTTGACATGACCGAGTTTAGACATTAGGATTTAAGTGGTTTTTTGTTTATTTTATATTTTTCTGAAAAAATAAATTCTTTAAAAACTTGTATTTTAGTTTAATTTATACCAATAAAGTGCTGCTTTTGTTAGCAAAGAAAATCAATCTTTTTTACTCATTAAATTTTTTCTCCTATTTATCTGTCAATTTTGAAAAATTAATTCTTTAAAAAATAAATTGAAAAAAAAGATAAAAAAAAGTCTATCATTTGTATTTATGATAAAGAGTCTTTATCAAACAATAGAAAATAAAAAATTAAAAGTGAGAACGATCTCATTTTTTTTATTGATCTTCATTTTTTATTTATGAAAAACAACAAACAATCAGAGTTGATTGAAGGTTCGAGCCTCTATGGCCTAATCTTATGTGTATTTAAGAGTAGTGGACTTATTTATAGATGTTTTATTATGACTGTTTCTGAGTTTTCCACATGTTAATTTCAAAAAAGAAACAACAAACAATCGGAGCTGCATAATGTTGATCTTGCAGCAGTTAGGTTTAAAAATATAAATGGATCAAACCAAGCCATCCAAGATTTCAAATTCATGCTCATCTAATTTTTTTATTTATTATTTTTAAATATAGAACCAAAATCTCAATTTTTAGATCTCTTGAGAAGCTTTTAATATTAGACTCAATTGTGAGTTTAAGTCTAGTTAGTAGAGGTAGGCAGATATTGAAATCTTTACTGATATTATTATGTATTGCTAAAATAGTGTACCATCAATATCAACTTCATTTAAATTATATTACTTTAGATTAATCAAATTTTAAAACCGTGTTTATCCAAGGAATCTAAAACTATATACAAAAATCTAATAATCTGCATTAACAACTACAAGCAGATGTGTACCCTGAATTCCAATTAAGACTTTTCCTCATTTTTTATGTGCTTCAGCATTTACAACCGAAGCAAAAGAAAGCCCTTTATCATTTTATATAGCTTTTAGAGAGAGGGACAAGGCAATTGGAGTAAGGTAGAATTTTTATATTGAAGTTGAGACTGATACAGCCGATATATAATACCACTTGTAGATTAATTTAAAAAGACTCGAACTCAAGATCTATAGTTTAATTATAAAAATTCAGACCAACTAAATTAGATGTACAAATTAAGGATGGTGATTCTCCCACAGGAGTTTTCTTCTATAAGACACGAGATCTCAAAATTTTACGTGGAATTCTCACTTTATCCTTCACCCTTCGTATCCCATTTTAAAAAACAAACTCCAAGACGCAAGCCATTTTGGTTTTTCCCATATTTGGCTCGGATTTTCAAACAAAATCGTTTCTCAACCAAATTTTACAAACAAAGTATCAAAATTTATCTAATCTGAATTTTATAAACTCCGATACTGATTTTAAGTGAAAAGAGTATAATTTTGGACTGAAAAAATCAGTCTCTAAAGAATTTAGAAAAAATAGGCCTTCTCTATGAATTTTGATACTTTATTTGTAAAAATCGGTTGAGAAACTATCTCATTTGAAAACCCAATCCAAATATAGGGAAAATCAAAATGGCTCACTGTTTTGGAGTGGCGTTTATCGGCTCGTCGTTTTGGAGTTTATTTTTTTAAAGGGAGACTACGGGAGGGTGAAGGGTAAAGGAAGAATTTCAAATAAAATTTTAAAATCCCATGTCTCTGGTAAAAGAAAACTCGCTTGGGAAAATGGGCACTGCAAATTAAGGCTTAGTACTTTTAACCACACCTATCTTTTGGCAAAAAAGTAAAAAGACTGGATATGCAAGTATGTCCGAAAATATTTAAATAACTTGCCAAAGGTCTCTCCAATCTTTTTTTTTTAGGAAAAATGACATTGTCTATGAATTTTGATACTTTGTTTGTAAAAATCGGTCGAGAAACAGCCTCATTTAAAAATCTAAACCAAATTCAAAACTGCTCACTGTTTTGGAATTTGTTTTTTTTTTTTAACGGGTGATACAGGATGGTGAAGGATAAAGTAAGAATTTCTCATAAAATTTTAAAATTCTGTGTCCGGTAAAAAAAACCTCTTTGGGAAAATGACCACCCCATATTAAAGCTCAGTATTTTTTAGCACAGGTATGTTTTGCAAAAAGTAAAAAGACTATATGCAAGTATGTCTGAAAACATTAAAATAACTCGGCAAAGGTCTCTCCAATTTTTTTATTTTTTTTTAGAATTTACGGTTAGAAGGAGTATAGATTGTTATTTAAGTAAAGAAGGTGAAGTTTGTATATAAAAGTTTACCGAAGTCCTACTTCGGTTGTCGTAGAAAACCTAGAATCTTAAAGACAGAGGTAATAGTCCAAGCAAAACTGGTGAATGCTTTGCAGCATGGGTCAAAATATCGCCATAACCGATATATCGGCCGCAATATCGGCTGAGAAAATTCTCTCTTCCAATATCGGCATTTTCTCTCTCCTTCGATATCGGAACCGTGAAAAAACCACAAAAAACCGTGATGAACAGTGATGAACCGTGACAAAACCGCAAAAAACTGTTAAAAACCGCCAAAAACCGTGAAAGCAGTAAACCCTGAACCGTTAAAAACCGTGAAGAACCGCGAAAAACCGTTAAAAACCGCAAAAAACCGCCAAGAACCATGTAAAAACCGTATCGGTGTTTTAAAAAAAAAATAATAATTAAATACCGATATTTGGACCGATATTTTAGACCGAATATCGGCCATATCGGCCGATAATACTATAGTACGGCCGATACTTATCGTATCGGCCGATATCTGCACCTTAGCTTTCCAGTAAAATTTATATTTTATATATTTAAGTTGATTTTTAAATGTGTCTAATTCAATTTATTCTAATTTGAGGCAGTAAACTTTTTCTATTGGTTCATGTTAATATTATTAAAATTGTTATGCTATTTCTTTTATTTTACTATTTATGATTAAATTTAATAAATTACTTTTAAGAATACACTTAAATATCGACATTACTTAAAATAAAGATAATTTTAGAATAAAAACTCACCCGAGACACTTTAACAAGATATACTATTAAATGAATTTTAGGACCCACATTATTAAATGTAATATAAAGAAAACCGAAGTTTTACCACCATCTCTTTATCATATTTCTTAATTTTAAATTTAAAAAAAATAGTTTATATTTATTAATATTTTAAAATTAAGATTACATGACTTAGATTATTAATTAATAATGAAACTTCCATCTACAGTAAAATATTTGTCTTGTAATATGGTTAGAACAATACTATATATATTACATTATATGATAAAGAGATATTATAAATTAGAGAGAATAACAATATTCCTTTTTAAAATTCTCCTTAAAACTATCACCTATCACTAAAACGTTCTTTCGGCTTCTCTTTTTGAAAACAAATCACTCATTTCGACTTCTTTTTCTAAAAAAAAATCATCATACAGTAGACTCTTGCAAAGTAGGCAGACTATCCAGCCCAGGGGTTCTTAAGATAGGTAGATCTCCTTCTTACCGTAGAGCCCACATAGTAAGTAGGTGACTCTAAAATGAGAAAAAGTTATATAGAAGTCTATCTTATATTACTTTTTTGAAATTTAGATGATATATTTTGTGAGGTCTTTAATCACTTTTACAATAATTTTGTATTCTAAATATATAAAATATTATTTACAAAATAGTTGAGGACTTAAGGGAATATATTTTATTTTGAATGTATTGAGTGCCGAGTTAAAAAAATTTATTATATTTTGAATAGTGCCAAAGTCAGGATCAACTATCAATACTATTTTACACAGGTTATAATTTTATAGATTAATGCATCAAGAGTGAGTTACTTGTACTTTATATTCATGTAAGTACGGACGTAACTCATTTTACAGTTTTCATTTTCTTCAGAAATGTTGTAATCTTGGATAGAGGTCTGTATAATTGATGGGGATCGATCTCAGAATGAAATCAAATATTATCGGTCACTCTCTCTATTATTTTTACATATTCAAATGATAAAAAAAAAACTAGCCATGTCTGCAACGACGTCTTTACTACTAGTACACCACCATGGAAATGCTTCAAACACCAAAACCAGAGAAGTCTCTTCTTCCTTGCAGGCCATTACAATTCCACCCAAGAAGACTGCACCAGCTTTATTCTCTAGTTCCAACCCGAAAACGTCTCCTTCACAGCAAGAACAAACCCTTTGGAATTGGAATTCCCAAATCAGAGAATACTCACAGAGCAGCTGCCCTCAAGATTCTATTCTCTTGTTTTATCGGCTTCTATGCGACGAAGCCGCTGCTTTCACCCCAAATCATCTCACCTTTCCCTTCCTATTCAACGCTTGCCGTAGATTATCCGCTGTCAAAGAAGGCAGGCAGTTCCATGCTCACGCAATTAAACTTGGGTTGCACGCTGATGTCTTTGTTCAGAGGGCTCTTGTTCGAATGTACGCCAAATGGGGCGGTTGCCATGATGCTTCGGAACTGCTCGATCGGTGTAATGAACCAGACATTGTTGCTCAAATGATTTGATCAGTGGATATTTGAGAATTGGCGAGTTAGGGTCTGCACGCAAGGTTTTTGATGGAATGAAAGAGAGGAACGTGGTGTCCTGGACCATTATGATCGAAGGGTATGCTAAGAACGGTACGATGGATGTTGCTCGGCAGCTGTTTGATGAAATGCCCGAGAGAAATCAGTTCTCGTGGACTTCATTGATTTCTGGGTATTTGAGGTGTGGAAATTTGGAAGAGGCTCTGCAGATTTTTAGTCTAATGCCAGAGAGGAACATCGTAGCATGGACAGTCATGATTTCAGGTTATGTGCAGAATTGCCTCTTCAAGGAAGCATTGGAAATGTTCTTGCAAATGCAAGAAGTTGGTGTCGATCCAAACAGAATCACACTTGCGAGTGTGCTTGCAGCAGTGGCTCAGTTGGGTGAACTTTCGCAAGGAAGATGGATTAATGCATATATTGACAGGAAAGGCATAGAACTGGATGGTGTTCTTGGTTCTGCTCTTGTCAATATGTACTCCAAATGCGGGTGTATAGAGGAGGCACTCTCACTATTTGATGGACTAAAGTCCAAGGAGTTATCAGCTTGGAACTCAATCCTCTTAGGCCTAGCAACCCATGGTCGTGGCAAGGATGCCCTCCACATTTTCTCTAAAATGGAAGATGATTCTTCGGTTATTCCCAATGATGTCACCTTCATCGGTGTTCTGAGCGCTTGCAGCCATTCAGGGCTGGTTGCTGAAGGTCAGATCATCTTTGATCGTATGACATTTTTTTATAAGCTAACTCCTAATATTAAACACTATGGATGTATGGTTGATCTTCTAGGCCGATATGGATACATAGCAGAGGCAAAAAAGTTCATTGAGAATATGCCCATCAAGCCAAACTCAGTTATATGGAAGACCCTACTTGGTGCTTGTAGAATTCATAAGAATTTTGAAATGGTTGAGCATATATTACAGGTTGCAGTTGATTCAGATCCTCAAGATAGTGGGTTTTATTCAATTGCCTCCAATATTCTAGTTGAGGCAGGGAGATTGGACGATGCAGGTGACTTGAGGAGACAGATGAATGATTTGAAGGTGCAGAAGGTTGCCGGTTGCAGTTGGATTGAGGTTGATGGTGAGGTTCATGAATTTTTGACGGGCAGAGAGAGTTTTCATACTGAAAGCAAAGAGATTATTTGTATGGTGGATGAGATGGAGAGATTGATGAGGCAGGAAGGGTATAAAACAAATGCCTCTAAGGATTCAATATTAGTGAAACATGGAGAAGAAGACGGCGAAGAAGCGAGTGATCGAGTCGCTCGACACAGTGAGAAACTGGCTGTAGCATTAGGGCTTATCAAGACAAGTTACGGAACACCGATTCGAGTAATGAAGAATCTTCGCGTTTGTAGTGACTGTCATTCTGCAACCAAACTCATCTCCAAGATATACAATCGAGAAATAATAATGAGGGATCAAAATCGTTTCCATCACTTCAAGAATGGAGTATGCTCTTGCATGGACTACTGGTAATAACTCTTGGAACATCCATGACTTGTCATGGCCTATGCCAGACAACACGGCCTGCTGCATTGGCGATTTGGCTCATTCATCCTCTATCCTCCCCTTTTTTTTTTTTTCTTCTAAGGGCTTCGTATAGCACCTAATTAATTCTCGGAGCATGTATAAGATTCTCTACCCACACACACCTGATTACTATCAGAGAGTGACCCTTTGGATGGATCGTGATCCTCTATCGTCCTTTACAACAGACAACAGTAGACGTTGGAATTAAGAAGAGGTTCGAAGTCCAGTATAGTATACTGGGTTTTCTAAAATGTCTGCAGGAGGGATGATACATCTGAATTTTTTTTTATTGCTATAAAAATATCAAAAAATATAAAATTTATTTGGCCTGTATTTTGGTTTTAAAATCTCAGACATTTTCACAAAATATTGGATTGGATGAGGTAAATATTTTGATATGAATAAAGTATGTCAAAAAACGTTAAAAAGCCTAAAATTATATAAATCAAATAAACACCAAACAAATTGTGTAAATCACAATCTAACATCTTCACTGAATTCCCTGAAGGTTTAATATGCTTTCATTCATTTTTTTTTTTCCTTCTTTTAACCAGGGGTAAAAAAAACGGCCCGGCTGATATTTCGGCCGATATGCATATCGGCTGCGGCCGATAAGTTTCTCTCTCCTATGATATTTACATTTCTCTCTCTTCCGGTATTCAAAATCATGAAAAATTGTAAAAAATTGTGAAGAACCGCAAAAAATTGTGAAAAAGGCCGTATCGGTTTTTTTTTTTTTTAAATAAATTTTAAATACCGATATTTATGTATATTGGCTGATATGGTGACCGATATTCGGGACCGAATATCGGCCATATCGGCCAATAATCTTTTTGTACGGCCGATACGATATGTATCGGCCGATATCGTTCGGTCTTCTAAAATCGATACATATCGGCCGATACGATATGTATCGGCTTATATTTCGACCCCTGCTTTTAACAAATGGCTCCAATGGAAACTACTTTAGAATAAAGTTTTCACAAATTAAAAAAATAAATCATCCACACGTTTATTAATCTCTACAAACCTCAAATAGGTAGCTACATTATATAAAAAAAACTACTTGCTAAATCTAATTATAAATTCTATTTTGTATATTATGTAGAAAAGTAAAATTTATCAAACGAGCCATTGATACATGGCTCATTGGCGAGAAATTGAGCCTGTGAATGTTCTTATTTGACAAAAGAAAGTTCTTGGGACATTGTTAACGCTGTTACATGGATTGATTATTGTAAGCTATCAATTTAAATGTTCATCGGTTTGATAATTGCCTCATATTTGACTTCTGAAAGCTATCAATTTAAATGTTCATCAGTTTGGACCGAATGGATTGGCTGGGGAGCCTGTCAGGACCGAATTCCTGGACTTAAAATATAAGAGTGGCACCTCTCGTTAGTCATTTTGGGATTGAAATGCGCCTCGGTGAGATGGGTCTCTTACATATCACAAACCATTAAAGTTTACTGTCATTGAAACATTCTCATCTCCCTACAGTGAAAAAAGGAAAAGAAAAGAAAGGAACAAGCCCCAGCTCCAACAAACAACGATGATCGTTCACCATACATCATCTTCATCAACTTTCCATCATCATTTATTCACCTTATTCAAAACTGGAGGGAGAAGAAGCAAGACATGTCAAACTATCCAAGAACATGGACTAAAGGCAAGGGAACAACATTGATAACCAGAGATAACAGAGTTCGAACCACGTTGACTATGGTGAGCCCTGCTTGGAGAGCGCCAGTGGGAGGGAACAGAGAGCAAGAGAGTATGGGGAGATTGATCCTGATTCGGCAGTTTGATGTATCAAACAGAAGAGTATCCAACAGCTGAATTGTGATGGTATACACTCCTAGTGGGTCAGTCAACACCTGCCCAATGGTTGTGTTGGCACCGCCGCATTGCAACAGCACCAGTGCACCTGCTACCGGAACCGGCGACGTGCCTGCTACTGGATTTCCATCGGGGCTGCAGACCAGAATTCCCGTGACATTCAACAGAGAAATGGGAAGGTCGTCGGTGGTTTTTTCAGCTATGTCTCTGCCAAGGGCTGATGGGGACATGGCAACCAAGAGGAGGGAGATGAGGACCGAGGAGGGGAGGAGGAATCCCATTTGCAAATTTTGCTAATCGAATGGAAATGAAAATGGAGAGAGAGGGTATGATGATCTTCTCAGGTTGATGGATGGCTGTGCTTTCTACTCTACATACCCACCCTTTTTATAGTGTTCTCGACAAAGTATTCTACTTGAAGTCTTGCAGAACAGAACTAGTTGCTGCCCATCAAAAGTTGAGTTGTAAAATTTGAAAATCATAATTAGAAATGTGAAAGGTTCTGTTTTTTTTTTAATAAGATACATCAATTTTTTTTTTTTTCATTATTTACATTTTTACAATTAAACAAAAAGACAACTTTGATGTCTCTTATTATAAGTAGGGGTGTTCTTCGATCCGACTCGGGCCGAGCTCCTGATTATTTTTACTGAAACTTGATGGGCTTGGAGACCAAAGCCCAAACCCGTCCAGCTAAGGCCGACTATTTTGCATCTAGTGCCATTTTTTATTCTTTAAAAAATATGTAAACTGAATATGTAAACCTAAGTACTGAAAGTACACTTAAATATATATACTATAATTTAACATTCAATCTAAAATATGTTTTTTAGCTCCTTGATCTTAATAGTCAAAATTAACAAATGTCCTTGAAAAGATGACGTCCGGTGAATTTGACCATTAAAATCGAGTGGCTAAAAATTATTATTATTATTTTTAATTTTCTTTTAGTATGTACAATTATATCCTTAATTTATAAAAACTTAATAAACATGTAAAAAAAGAAACAGGCTTAAAAGTTCAACGAACTTTAAATTAAAGCATGAGACAAGGGCTTGGCCCAAATTTGGACAAATGGACACCGATAGTTTCAAAATAACTGGTGTTCCTGTCAAGTCCTTTTGTTTAACCATGACTCATTTTTACGATACAAAATAATAGGAATATTAGTGTTTTTTATAATAAAAGATATCGCTGTATATTTTTATTACTCAGATGATAACAAGTGATGAAAAAGATGAATTAGATGTCCTCTTTTAGATATAAACTAATGATTATTCGAGAATCGAGATATAAAGAATTCCTTTACTTATTTTTAGTTATTAAATTCATAAAATCATATGATTAAATCGACATTAAAATTTTAGAAACACCCAGGTAGTTAGATCTAATTGTGTAAATGGAACAAATCCCCAAATGTATGATGAGAGTCGGTTTAGGCGAAGTTGTTTTCCCTTTTGGAAAGAGGAATAATGGGCAGAGCAATTAAACAAATATGTTGCGTGCATGGCATGGATGAAAGAAACCAACATAAGATTTGTCACTCTGCATGGCTGCATTCACGCATAAATTACTAAATTAGTTGTGCTATGACGTCCAAAGCTAAACAAACCTATATAAGAATATTTTAGAGATATTTGGCCGAGAAAACTTCAAAGCTTCTCCAATTTATTCGTCGCCTTCATAAATTGAATTTCAGTAATCGTGTTTCCATATCGATTCGAACATATTTTGGACTAAATTGTCGCCACTCAAGAGAGTGCATCTGTCACTCTTATAGTGTTAGTGCCAGAGGTACCCGATCAGAGAGGAATCTGCAATGACAATACAGTTATGAAATATTAAATTATTTAAAAATGATCTAAAAATAATATTTCTGAAATTTCAAATTCTCTTAAAAAGGTAAATAATCGATCTCAAAATTAGTATAAGTTTGAGATATTTTTAATTATTTAATTTTTAGTAAATATTTTTATAATTAATATGGTCGTTAAATACATATTAGCTCATGGTAGTGTGTATCTAACTTTTCTAATATTTTTTTTATTAAAATCGATCTCATCCATTTTCAGCAATTCATTCACGAAAATAAGCTCATAAATCTTGTATTAGAGAAGTGAATGGGGGCAAGGATACATGGGAAAACGAAAAGCATGGGAAGACGAGAATATAATGGGAAAGTGGAAAACTAGGCAGAAGGGTAGAATGGGAATATTCTAAAATAAAATTTTAACCGGTACAGAAAAAAAGTAAAAAACCAGGTGTGGATAACGTTACCCTTAATCTTATATAGTTATATCATTCTTTTCATTCCATTCTCAGTAGATTTTTCTTTTAGAAAAAAAGTAATATATATATATATATATAGTAGCCATTTTCCACAGGAGTTTTGTATAATTCGACATTGGTTTCACTGTATTGTCTATTTTGCCCTTCGAACCGGTTCGCTGAACCCTCTGAATCAGTTCGTTGGATCACTAACTGGATCACTGACCCTTCCATTGTGATATAAATCGGCTCACTGACCGGATCACTGAAATTTATCTAAGTGAGACTTTTTTTCATACAAAAAATAAATCAGATCACTAACCGGATCACTGAATTTTTTTTAAAATGCTTTCGTATGACAGTCGAAGGGTAAAATAAACAATTATATAATTGTTTCTCGATGCTTATACTGTATATCCACATGGGTCTATTCAACTGATTATTTTCTATTTCAAGAAGCGAAAGATTAGTGGGTTCAAGCCTAATGACATAATTTTGATGTGTCTTATCTCTCAATTTCTCACATGTAAATTTAAAAATAAAATATAAAATATATTTAAATAACATTGGAGTCAGCATTTCACGTGCCCAAATGCCACTTGGACCTGTCATTCTCGCACGAGAGACATTTGTCTAGAGTTTAGACAGAGATTGAAATTTTGTCCATATTTGATAATATTAATCGTTAATAAGTTTTAATTTATATTTCTGTTAGTGTAGCTTATTTTGAGTTCGATTATTTATTTTTATAAGAGAATTTGAAATTTCAGAAATATTAATTTTAGATCATTTTTTATTAATTTAATATTTTATAACTTCTACAGTATTGATTTTTTGAAATCTTATAAATCATTTGATAATATTGATTTTAGCCAATCCAGTGTACACTATAGAATAAAATGATACTGAATTCATTTCTAATTCGACGGGTATTCAAGGTTAGTGTTTATTCAAAGATAAACCGACCCGACCCGACCCGCCCCGCGTTTCATCTCTTATTGGACGAATTATAAGCACCATATTAATCAATAAATTATCTTTTGTAAAATAGGTTACAACTTACAACGGAACTTTCACAGAAAGTGTTTGAAATAAATTATTAATTGAATTTAAAAAATAAAACTTATCAGCTTTTTGTAATTGAAAATTCACATCCTATTTTTAATAAATTCAGAATGGATCCTTCCTCTACCAACTTATGATTTCAAAAATTTGAGAGTTTGGATAATGAATTTGGCTGATGTGGTACGTATTAGCCGAATCGTTGAAGATTCCTAAGGGTCAAACTGTATCGGTCGCAATGCATCTATACGTAGCAGCTGTTCATAAATTTTCCTCTTACGGCATAATTCGATATAAATTCAGAGGAGAGAGAAATCGTATTAACAGAATTCGACTTATACAGACATAACACCGGTACATATGAGTATAATGCATTTTTAACGCTAGTTTGAAAGTCACAATTAACATTACGCTGTCAAATGATGAATTGTGGTGTAATGGGTCAAACACCAAAGCTGATGCTGCATCATTTAATTGATTGTTTCAGTCATTCGAAGGAGAAATTAAAAATCAACAATGGAAAGAACCAATAGAAGGAAAATAATGTAAAGTTTAAGCATAAGAAACTTATTAAAATCTAGGTATACAAACACATTTTTTTTTTTAATAATTAAAACCCCAAGGACCCAATACCAAAAATAAAAAATGTAAACTTGTAGAATGGTAGAAGAGAACATGAGATTGAAAAGTAAGTGTTTTTTGAGAGATACTTTAAGACATGGGTTTGAATTTCGGTCTCAGCTTCATATATCGACCGAAAAATATCTCTCTTATTATTATTATTTGTTTTCCTGAGATCCTATAATTCCATACAATGGCCTAGATTTTTCCCCTCTAAGAAATCAATATCAATGGTGGCAGTAAGAGGGATAGAAAAGAAAACATGTCAGGCGAAGTTTTGAACCTGCATGGGCTCGAATTGCAATTTAAGAGCATGTAACCGAGCCCAAGGCTGAGCTCAGGCCAGAATTCACACGAATTAGTCAAATTCAAGCCCAAGCTGAATTGTAGTTATAGGGCCTAAGCCTAATTACAAGTCTAAAATATACATTCAGGCTTATTCGGGCTTGAGCTTCTTTAGGACTAAAATAGAATCTTTTGTCATTATTCTATAAATTACATGTTATATAACAGTTGTTCAAAAATATCAATTAAAGAAATTTAGATTTTAAAAAATGTAGCTTAAATGCAGAATTTTAAGACTTTTATTTAGGATCGAGTCTAACCCGAATTCTAATAACCTAATATTTTAGGCTAAAAAATGAGTCCCATCCGAGCATGAGTCAATGCAAATTTGATTTTTCTTGCAATCTTAGATTAGGTTAGCCCAATTTGTACCCCAAATCACACATACTTCGATAAACTTTAGCAGAATAATAAAAATTATTTAATTAACATATTACGTGGGTTAGTAATTACTATCATATTGATCATCTAATTATATAATATTTTCAAATTAAAACTTAAATAAAAACAATAATTTTGACAATCAAAATTTTTATACCCTTTTTTATAAAATGGAATTGTGAAATATTTCAGACAAAATCAAAATAAATTTTGGGATGAATCTACAATTATGCTATAAACTTGATAAGTCAAAGATTGTATCATATAATAGTAATTTATTTGAGAAGCTTAAAGCTCTAATTACATTTAATATGATGTGGCATTGTGGTTGGTGGGTTAGTGTTGGTCGTCGTTCGTACTTGGTTGAATTTTTACAAGCCGACGACGGGATTGTTGGGAATGAGAGACGACGCGGTTGTTGGGATTTCGGAATGAGAAGACGTGTCCTTATCCTACACCAACTACGAAAGATCCTGACCGCCGGATTCTCTGTTCCTATTAGGAGGCTGCTGAAATGTCAGCGTTGGATTTTTTTGAGTATTTTGTATTTACGTCCATATAGTTTGGACTAATCTTCAAAAGTTTAAATATTTGCTTATTATAATTTAATCCTATATAGCATTATTCTACTATATGAGCAATGTTTTAATAGATGAATATCTATTAAAATTTAGGTCAAGTATAATATATAAAAAATGTATAAAAATATAGAAAAAAATATTGATAGGTGATAGACAAAGCTTTCCTCTCAATTTTTTTTTTTCATTCTAGCCTTATTAAATGAACCATAAATATTAATGGTATGTGAAACTTAATTTTCTTTAGACCAAAATCAAAAGGATTAGTAAGATTAAATAATTAAAAAATATAGTAACCCTTATTTATAGATTTAAATAGGCATCCAAACCATTTTTATACATTGGTAGGTCTTACAATAGTCAATTTTTATTATTCTTAAATATTACTACATAGAGGGAAAAAAAACTTAAAATGACATTCAAAGACGGGGATATTTACAATTAGCCTAACAGATAGGGGTCTATATGTAAATTGAATCTCCTCCAAACTCCAACCGTTGCCCGTTCATGGTCTATAAATACAGGGCAGGAAATGGGATACAACCGTCGCCTCTTGCCTTCCTTTCTCAGTCCATTCTAGATCTGCGTCTCAATTATCAGCACTTTCTACCAGGTGATGATCTTCTTCTTTTTTATAATTATTACATCTCATCTCGATTTCTTTGATTTCGTGATTTCTTCTTCTCGTATTGGTGATTGGATGCATTCGTAATTAGCGTAGTATGGTTGATTCAGAGTAAAATGGGCTGAGATCTGCTCTGTTATTGCTAGAATTTTTAATCTTTGCTGGTTTTAGAAAAATGCTGTTAGCTCATCCAGGTGTGAATGTCCAGATCTGGTCTCCTCTCTTATTATTATTATTTTTTTTTAAATTTCTCTGCTTCCGCGGAATGCTTCTCAGGCTGCTCTTTGAATCTGTTTTTTTTTTATTCTTTGAATCTTAAGGTCGGGTTTTGTGAGAAATGATTTTGATGTCGGCTTTCTTTGTAGGTTACTTAGGGTTGTGAGTGTGTCTTTTCTTCATTAACTATATTATGCTAATTCTGAAATTTGAATGCTTGTGGGTTTTTCTTCTTCTTTTTTTTCCCTGAACTTGTATTCTATAAATATAATTGAGAGAACTCTTCCAGTTCCAGAGATTCTGTCCAGATCTGGTTAGTTTCATGGAATTATTAAATGCTATTTGGCGATTAATGCTTTTGATCTTCAAGTAAAATTGCGAATGTGCAAGATATCGTGCTGGGTCGAATCTCTCATCAATAGAGAGGTTTTCTCTATAGCAGGGAAATTTCCTCACTTTCCCCATTTTTGTTTTTCTTTTAGATACAACTTCCATCGTTGGTCCGAAGAATGGGGTGTAGATTTTTTTTTTTCCTACTATAGTTAAGCTTACTGAATTGTAGAATTGAAATTCTCATGAAGGGGCTTGGATTTTGAAGCACCCACTTGAAAGAGGGTTGAGGAGCCTCTTTATGGGTGTTGTACTTTGGGAGAGGGTTGTGTCAATCAACCTTGTATTTGAGGCTAGGAGGGTGGGTTTTGCCTTTTGGGATATTAATTATGCATATTATAATTTTTTTTCAAAAATTATAATTTTCTCAGTCTTTTGTCTTCCACAGAGTGAAAAGCCTTATTTCCTTCTGTCTTTGCTTGTGTAGTATTTATTTGATATAAATATCTTTTGTTTCTCTTATTTGATATGATCAGTGCTTTTCACTCCTAATTACTTTATATTCTTCCCGTTTTTAATTGTGCTTCATACAACATAGCCAGTCTAATTGCCATTCTTATGGACAACCCTTCATCTATGGGCTATTTATTTATTTTTTCAATCATATGCCTTTTGGAATTTATCATGAATGAGTTAGAAATGCCTTAGAAGATGGAAGATCTTCTTTGTTATATTGATTAGGAGATTGCTCTTTCATCCTAATGCTTTTCTGTGGTCTCTGGGTTTATATTTAATCCGTTCTTGATCTTAGCCTATTCTTCCTGCTAGAATTACATCATGTCATGAATATAATGGCCTTCCTTTATTGTATTTTATTCTCAATTTAGGAAATAAGTCTTACTGAGAAGAATTTCCCACCAAATGGGATCGGGATACTCTAATCTCCTGCCAAATTTACTGGAACTTGGTTCATCCAAACATTCTGTAGCATTTTACCTCTAGATTTGTTGACCTTCAGTTTTGCTAAAAATCCACCTTGAGTTCCAGATGATCTCCATTATCTTTTAAGAAGGAAAAAAAAAAGATTCTTCTCTTCATTTTTGGGTTGTCTCCACTTGTCTAAGATCTGCTTCTTCACTACACTTTATAGATTCCTTTCCCTTTATTCACATGATTAAAGAATCTCTCTTTTATCCTACAACCTCTTTCCCTGGAATCTGGAATTCATTAAGCTACTTGCAGTGTGTAAAAAAAAGAAGTCTCCTTACCCAGAACACACCATTTCATTCGAACAGTTGTAGCCTCTTACCTCCATATATGTTGATTTTCAGTTTTCACGAAAATGCACCTTCAGTTCCAGGTAACCTTCTTCTTTTCATTTCTGGGTTCTCTCCACTTTTCTGGGACTTTTCTTTTAGGATTCTTAGATTCCTTTTCCTTTTCCTTTTTTTCACATGATTAAAGCATTTCTGTTTAATTCTGTTACCTCTTTTGGAATCTGGATTCTGAAAGAATAATCTTGTAAGCATATTTGCATTTAAGAAACTTCTTGTAAGATATTTGATTTATTAACATAATAAACCTCACAAAAACTGACTCTTCACTAAGATGGATTAGATTGTAACAAGCATTTGATTGATTGTGTTCTTGCAGTTCGTGGATCAAATGGATACCTTTCTATTCACTTCTGAGTCTGTGAATGAGGGCCACCCTGACAAACTATGCGATCAAATCTCAGATGCAGTGCTTGATGCCTGCCTTGCCCAGGACCCTGACAGCAAGGTTGCTTGTGAGACTTGCACCAAGACCAACATGGTCATGGTTTTTGGTGAGATCACCACCAAGGCTAATGTTGACTATGAGAAGATCGTCCGTGACACGTGCCGAGAAATTGGCTTTGTGTCTGATGACGTCGGTCTCGATGCCGACAAGTGCAAGGTCCTTGTAAATATTGAGCAGCAGAGCCCTGACATTGCCCAGGGTGTCCATGGCCACCTCACAAAGCGCCCTGAAGAGATTGGTGCCGGCGACCAAGGTCACATGTTCGGCTATGCCACTGATGAAACCCCCGAGTTGATGCCCCTCAGTCATGTCCTTGCCACCAAGCTTGGTGCACGTCTCACAGAGGTCCGAAAAAATGGTACCTGCCCCTGGCTGAGGCCGGATGGCAAGACTCAGGTTACTGTCGAGTACTACAATGAACATGGAGCAATGGTCCCCATCCGTGTCCACACAGTTCTCATCTCCACTCAGCACGATGAGACCGTCACCAATGATGAGATTGCAGCTGATCTCAAGGAGCATGTGATCAAACCTATCATCCCCGAGAAGTATCTCGATGAGAAGACTATCTTCCACCTCAACCCCTCAGGCCGATTTGTCATAGGTGGCCCTCATGGTGATGCTGGCCTTACTGGCCGCAAAATCATCATTGATACCTATGGTGGCTGGGGAGCTCATGGAGGAGGTGCCTTCTCAGGCAAGGACCCAACGAAGGTGGACCGAAGTGGTGCCTACATTGTAAGGCAAGCAGCCAAGAGCATCGTCGCCAGCGGCCTTGCACGGAGGTGCATTGTTCAGGTCTCCTATGCAATTGGTGTCCCAGAGCCATTGTCAGTGTTCGTTGACACATGTGCCACAGGCAAGATACCCGACAAGGAGATCTTGAAGATAGTGAAAGAGAGCTTCGACTTCCGGCCAGGGATGATTGCTATCAACCTGGACTTGAAGAGGGGCGGTAACAGCAGGTTCCTGAAGACAGCTGCTTATGGGCATTTTGGGAGGGATGACTCCGACTTCACATGGGAGGTGGTGAAGCCCCTCAAGTGGGACAAGGCCACTGCTTAAAAACTTCCCTACATTCTCTCATCCACCCACACATCCTTCTTACTATCACTGTTACAAATTTGGCCTGTATTACTCTTACTATCATCTATTTGTGTGTTGTCATACATTCTCGTTTTGCTTTTGTTTTTTTTCCCCCTTGTTCGGGGTCCGTTATTGTTCAGGTTGAGTGAACATGGTTTTTACCCATGAATGGAATGTAAGGAAGGGAAAGAGAGATTGCTATATCAATCACTGATATTTTCTGAATTTGCAAAATGATGTCTTTGAAAGCCAATGATCTCTCTCTCTCAAGTTTTAGTTTCAAACCTGAATAAGGGCTACAAATGGGGCATTATAAAGTTGAAGGCAACATCAACAAGATATGCTTAACCATTTTTAATTTTTATACTGTTATATTTATTTTTAAAAATGTGCATCGATGTGATTAAGAACATGGATAGTACCTTCTGCCTATTGATTAATGGTTGTGAAAGCACATGAACTACAAGTTTGTTTAAAATGCTCCTCAATTATTTGATTTTGAGCATTTGAATACGATCCTTTCATCCAATGATAGAAAAAGATGGATTATGTAAGAATATTTAAACTTAAATTATTTAATACAAAGGGTAGATTAATTTTTTCAAATTTCAGCTCCAAGATTATCTTCAAATTTGAATTTTTTTTGTGAAAATATTTAGATGAAATAATATCAAGTTCATATGAAACTCAAGAGAGACGTGTTATCGTCATTCACATACCTGTAGCATGTTTATGTGATTTTCCATAATTTTTTGAAAAATGTAATAAAAATTGAGATTTCTAATGTGCTTATAAGTTTTTTAGTTTCTTGTCAAAAAAATAATGAAATGATATACATTTATTTTTACAATTTCCCATTTTACCCATCCACCTCAACTCTTTATCCATTCGAACGGACTTGCTTCGTAACCCATTGAAGGTCGTCCACCTTCAGTTACTGCCTCTGCTGCTGCCTCCTTCAATTTCATTGTCTTCTTCAGTTCTTGACCCACCATCCACCAATTCACATATGGACCTCTCCTTCATCACCAACAACCCACCCTCGTTTCTCAGACGTATCCTGGTTCCAAACACTTCCATCAAGAACTTGGCGTCAGTGAACTGTCAACCCCCAAAAATCAGAAGAAGAAAGCAGAAAGCTGCAGATTTTTCTGAAAACACTTCAACCTCCAATAATCAGAAGAAGAAACCAAAAAGCTGTAGATTTTTCTATGCAGAGTATTGTTCCTTCCCTTCCCATTAGAAATTGAACCGCCCTGACTGGAGCAAGAGAAGGAATTTTCAGAGAAAATCTGAAAATGAGTGGAGTTTGTTTTCAATTTTCACAGGGAATTAGGAGTGAAACTTGTGCATGACCCGACCCGAGAAATCAGTTCGGGTTCGATTAGGAAAGAAAATTCGCATCAAATTCAGATCGGATTGGGTTGAAAATTTTAAAATCAATTTGACTCGACCTCAGCACACGAAGTTATAAAACAACACGTAGATTGAGTAATTTAGGTGGATTAGATCGGGTTCAATAAATTTTGACATAGATTAAATTGACTTTATTAAAACTTGACTCAACCCAACCCAAATTTCAGCCCCACTAAAAATGGGAGTAGTTAATTATGATAAACCAAGAGGGAGTCAAATGGGAAATTTATAAAAATAAATGCAATTCGGTGAACACCTGACCAACTTTTCCATATATAGAACTACTAAAAATTCTAAGACGACTGCAGCTTCTTTGGACACACATTTTTTCAAAATAAATTTTATAAACTATATCATTTAAATTATATTTATTAGATCTACATATTTATAAAACATAATTTTAAAATTATATACTAATTTTATAATATAAAACTGAAAAATGAATGACCGACCCTAGACACAAATTTCAATATTCTTTTAAATTAATTTTTTTTCTATAAAGTTAAATCATGCATTTTATATATAATAAAATATTTTTAACCCCTACCCTTTAATTAGTAAACAAGGGTACTCTATTAACCCCTATCCAAATGCAGTGCGAAGTTAATTATATTATTAATATGGGATCTTTACCCCTACCCATGAATTACCAAAGAAGACCAAACAAGACATCCCCACTTTCTTTTTCTCTCTCTCAGGCTACTCTCTCTTCTCTCTTCTGTCGTTTATTTCTCTCTCACTCATGAGGCTTGATGGATGATATCGAATATCACTGCAGGAAATACGGATCAGATACAGACTTTGATTGCGACTCGTATAATTGCTCCTTAATTAATTTTCTTCAGCTGAGTTTGATATAAAAAACAAAAAGAAAAAGAGGCATCATGGGCTATATCATGCCACGTTGGGCGGCACCCAGGATTTCAGAGGGTGCTTCAGGGTAAAATGAATATCTTTGCATGAAAGAGATATTCAAAAGTGAGAAAATAGAGGTAAAGAGGAGTGTTATCCCATTATCCTCTAATTACCAAACAAGAGAACGGAGGTTACCACCCATTGCCCTCCTTTACCCCAATCCAAACAAAGAATGTGAATGAAGTTGGTCGTTACAATTATATAAATCTTCACATTCTTGCACCTGAGCCTGGTTCTACCTCGCAATACACACCGTTGATCGATACGCTTTTGATGAAAAGAGTTTTGAGTGAGGAGCTAAAGTTGGTTGGTGTAATACCCTGCCTCAGATTAGGTGTGTTTTACCTCGTTAATCATGTTTAACCGGTTGATCTCGAGGTTTTCGGTCAGGGCTTTGAGGAAAGCCCAAGCGAGGCCCAATCCGAGCTCGTGAGCTCAGAGATCCAGCCCGTTTAGCTGGAGGGGTATTTTGGTAATTTACCACTTGTTGTGCATATTTCTGTAGATTGTGTGATTTGGTGATTATTATTGGTGGATAACATTCTCCTTAATGAAGGATTTGCACTTATTGTTTCAAAATGATTTAACTTTCAGAAAATGATATTTAAATATCGCCCGTCGGAACCCCGAAAGAGAGTTTTAATTATTTTAAATAATTTTGGGAAAGAGATAAATTTTGAAAATATTATTGGGTGTTAGAACATTTTAAGAATGATCTAGATATTTCATTTCACTTGAAAATGAGGTTTATAAAATAGTTATTTTTACATTTGTCTAATTAAGTAATTATGGGTAAAATGTGATTTTTGTTTAAATCAAGGGTTTTTATTGAGAGATAAAATCTGAAAATTTTATGGTGACCAAGGTTTTCAAAACCCAACCTATCTGTGAGGTTGGATCAAGTTTTTGAGGTTTTAAATTATTGCTTTTAGTTTTAAAAATCAAATTTTCTTAAATGAGGACTTATTTGCAATTTGGTTTTATTTGAGGGACTGATCTGCAACAGTGGAGATTTTCCTGCACACGCCATGTAGGCTCATGCTCTGCCATTCGGCCGGATTTCCGGTCATCATTGAGCTCCCGTCGTTCAGTCCCATCGACCAGCAAGTTTTCCGGCCTTCCTTACCGGCGAATGATGATCGCCATTGTTCCATCCCATCACCGCTGCTTGTGCAGCGTTTTTCCGGCGTCTCTCCTGCCATGAAAATCCTATAAATTCAAGCCTCTTTCGTCTGTTTGAAACTCCCAGCAGAATCCTGCATTTCTTCTCTTCTCTCTACTCTCCTACTTCTCTGTTTAAATTCCGACCGGCCGACCCTCTTAAGCTGCTGTTTTTCCAGTAACAATAAGCTTAAGGAAAGAATTTCAAAAATCCGAATTTCAAACCAGGAACCAAAACCAAGGTATCCATTGTATTCCTCTTTGAATTCTAACTGGTTTTGAATCAAGAAAATTGAATTTTGACTCTGTTTTGATTGAGAAAAACAAGTTTAAAGTTTTAAGGAAAACCATGGGTTTTATGTACCCGTGAGGATTTGACCTTAAAATCAGATGACCCTTCGAGCTTTTGAGCTCCAAACCTCTCCTTATGGAAAGAGGACTCCCAGAGGAGTCCATCAGACCAGACGGATGTGAAAACTGAATCCGGGAAGCCTCCCTTTCTGGAATCGCATTTCACCATTTTTCCGTCGTCACTGTCTGCTGTTACAGACAGTTGGAGAAGACGACTCTCGGAAGGTCCGAGAGCCGATCTTCGGACGGTCCGAACCTTCGGACGGTCCGAGCCTTCGGACGGTCTGAGCCGTGACCCTCGGACGTTCCGAGCTTCAACCCGAAGCCCAGTCCGCCCGAGGCGAACCAAGCCTCTCTCGGATGCACCAAGCTGAGCTTGGAAGGACCGAGCCGAGCTCGGAAGGACCGAACCCCTTCGGAAGGTCCGAACCCAGTCTTCGGACGTTCCAAGCCTTATAGACCCACCGAGACTTCTGTTTTCTGTTTTTCCTGTTTCGGATGGACTTCGGACGGTCCGAGACCCAGTCTTCGGACGATCCGAAGTCAGGCCCCAAGTTCCGAGGCCAATGACTCAGCTTAGAGTGGTTCGGATGATCCGAAGCCACTGCACCCTGTTCCGAGGGACCCGTTTTGAAAATGATAAAATATTGTTGGAATATTGTTTTTGTCTAATATTGATAATTATTTAATGTGTTTGATTATTTGTTATGATTTATACTCCCCCCCCCCCCCCCTCCCTGTTAATTAAAATTGTACTAACCCTTTTTCCTCTTATTATTTATAGTGTAAATACTATTGTATACGCTTTCAGTCCGACACTAGTCGGGAACTGAGTGATTCACTTTCAGGACGACACTATAATCGGGTACTGAGTGACCTCGAGGCCTACTCAAAATGTCAGATCTGGTCCTATCCAAAAGACAACCGAGAAGTGACCCGAGAATCTAGACCTTACTCAATAAGTCAATCTGGTCAATGCCCAGAAGACAATATGAGTTTGGACTGAGCCCCTTATGTTTATTATATTATTATCTTGTGGATGATTTAAAAATGATAGAAACCAAGTAGAAGACTCATTTCCATTAACCCTGGATATTTTGTGGGAAAATATATGATTTCCAAATACTACGTATATGTACGTATTTATTATGTATATTGATTGAGCACTTGTATGTTATTTGAACAGAGACCGCGAAACCACACAATCATGGTGAGGGAACTTAACTCTGCAGATTTTGTAAACAGGTGTTTTATTGAGCAATGAGTAGTTTCAGATTTTGAACCCACTCATATGCCTATACATGATGTACTATGGTAAGAGTGCTGTGATGATTTGATATTGTGGTGTTGGCCGTATGTGTATGTAAGACTGCTTCTACGTACCTGGGCTATTGAACTAATATCGGCCATATGAGAGATGGTTTATGTCTACTGGACCATGGGCGGACCATGCTGTCGTCAGTTGCTGACTTGAGTGTGTCAGTATCGGCTAAGTTTAAGAGCCGGAGATGTACTTGTAAGGATGTATTTTGACCGTATCGGGACTTAATACTGGTCTCAGTGTAGTCGGCAGGCGTTACGGTGGATAATGGCAGTGATTGATAGTTTGATGATGTTATTATCTTATTTGAGATTATGCTTACTGTTATCAAGCATGTGATATTGAACTGTTGTTAACCTGTTTTACTATTTACTTAATGTGCATTGTTAATTATCCTTCACTGGGCTAGTTAGCTCACACCACTCACCTTTCAAGCGATGAACCCGAGGAGGAGGACCCTCTCTTCCAGGCTTAGGGTGTTTGAGCTAAAGCAGTGTTTTGAGATTCCCCCAGAGGGGAATGCCCTGATCCTTTCTGTTGGTTCTTGGAACCGTTGTCCTTTATTAAGTACCGGTTGTGGTACTTAATTTATGTTTAAATGATGTAATAGGCTATGTTGCCTTTTGAGACAGTGTTATGAATGATTAATCAATGTGGTACCCGTTTGATCATATTATGAGTGAATGTTATTGTTATGTCGTGGTATTTGGGGCAGGCATATGGTACATGTTTGAGTCCACTTAACGGGCTAATGTGTAACCACTGGGCCTAACTGTTGATCCGGCCCAGTAAGGATGCTTGTGGTTCAGTTTATCTTCAAAAAAAAAAAAAAAGTCGCGTTCCGGGCCCACTGGTCGGGTCGGGGCGTGACAGTTGGTGTAGGTGCCATACTGATTGCTTGCAAATATTAGGAGATTTGGGCACCAGAGATCAATGATTTTGTTTGCATATTACACCATGCTCATTTCATAGAATAGAATGTTAGGCCTGCTTCAAACGAGTCAACTGTAACACCCCGCCTTTTTCACTCTAAAATCAGAGTATTTATTATTACTTTTTTAATATATAAATAAGTGTGATAAGAGCGGGATGTCACGACGCGAGCTAAGTCCGGACTTCTAAAATCCGACCCTTAACTGGCCAAACCCATATGTGCATGGACTAAGTCCATGTGAAACATTTCACATACGGTACTAAGTAAAACTTGCGGAATATTATTAAATCTAACTGCAGAATTATAATGGAACCTAAGACTATTCCATTTTATTAGATAGCAAAGTACATTGTCATTTTTCCAAAGTTATCTTAACTTAATCAATCATTCCAAACCATACCAAACCATAGCAATTATTAACTAAGTTATTACATGTCCATGTAAACTTAAATAAAAAGATCCATAAATAAATTCAATCAAAAGCCCAAGTTCCTATGCTTAGCTTTCCTCGTAATCCCCAGCCTTTGCCTTTCCCTTTCCTTTTCCTGCATCATCCTCTAAGGATAGAAATAGGGCGTTAGATCAACGCGCCCAGTAAGTCTTCCGATTAGGGCTACCACAAAGTTAGAGTATAAAACATGCAAATAATATAAAAATACGTGTCATCAAAATCTTACAAAAGAATGCTATGTATGTGATGCAAATGTAATGAGTCCCACCCATCACAAATATACACAGCCTCCCTCCACATTGGTTGTTCGAACGCCCCGACGGAGTGTGGACCCTCCGGTTTCCCTTGATGGGAATTCTTATTATCAAGATACCACCACACAGGTTTTTCGGACGCCCCGACGGAGTGTGGACCCTCCGGCTACATAACCACCACCCCATGCCATGCATGAGATGTCAATGAATACATGATACATGCCATTTGGAAATATATTCTAACATTTCATAATCCCATTTTGAACATAATACATTAACATAAACTACTCATAAAAATCATGATAAACATCACATATGAGAATGGTTACAAAGAGGTAAGAAAACCTACTTAAAAATCACTTTGAAAGTCCGCTCTTCTTAAACCGGCACTCGCTCACGAATGCGCACCGTTTAAGAGATTCTGTCACCTTGTTACATAATAATAAATTAAACTTAAATCCCATTTGATTTCCATTTTAAGCCTAAGACCACAAACACCAACTTGTGGGGTTCGGCCATACTCCATGGCCGAACCTCACCCTTTTTAATTTTGGTCCCATTTATTTTCAAGTCCATTAATCTCATCATTTAAACAGCAGTCCTCTATTATTTGTAATAACCCAAGTCCATAAAAAAATATTACCCATTTAATCCCTTCCATGTCCATGGCAACCTATCATGTTTCCCCCCACCCCATATTACTTTTATACCATGTAGAATGACTAATATTCTTCCCTTAAAAGGTCCTTTAAACTCTTAAACATGCATCCACCAATTCCATGTTTTGAAATAAAATTAGTGCACAAAATAATCCTAGTGGGGTTCGGCCATACAACATGGCCGAACCTCACCTATTCATCCTTGTTCTTCCATTGGACTGATTTAATCAACATCTACGTTTTCATCCATTTAAAAATCCTTTTAAGATTATCATAATGTCCCATAATCTTCAGTCCTCAAAATGACAAAGTCTTTCCATGGGGTTCGGCCATACATATGACTGAACCCTATGGTTCATCTACTCCTCCTAGACATATTCATTCAGTCCTTAATTTTTATCCATGGGGTTCGGCCACATTGAAAGTGTAGAGAAAGATGTAGGTGTTTATAAAGTACTTAGGTCACTCCACCTAACAAGCTAGTCTTTCGGACTGGAAGTTGATGAACACCGTAAAATTACAATTTTACCCTTTAATATTAGATTAATTAGTCCTTATTTTATAAATATTAGATATATTTAGGGTTGTTTTTAGTTTTTATAGTTTATTTTGAGAAATATAAAAATAAAAATAAAATAAAAATAAAAATGATAAAAAGTCAAAAATACGGTCGACGTCAATTTCAAAATGGTCAGGTCAAATTGGTTAAACCAGTTGGTTCTCAGAACCTATAACTTTCTACACTCGTGTAATTAATATTTCATTTTCCAAAATCGAGTGAAAGTCGAGTTTTGACGGCCAACCCCTCTCATTTATTGTCGATCGGGATGCCCGTCACCTGAAGAAAAGCCTTACCATTTCTTTTTCTATTTTTATTTCTTTTCTATTCTTTTCTTTTATTTGGTTGCAAAAATTATTAGAGAAGAAGTGGCTAAAGCCAGCAGCCGAGCAAGCAACCAGCTGCTATGAACAGCAGCCAGCGCCCAAACGCCAGCAGCCGAGCAGCGGCAGCCACACAGCCACCTGCAGAGAGCTGAGACCAGCAATGCAAAGCAGCAGCCGTCTGAGGCACACAGTGGAGAACAGCAGGAAGAAGAGCAGCTGAAACATGCTGAGATGAAGCAGGCAGTAGCCAAGAGTGCACACAGCCAGTCCGAGCAGAGCAGCAGCAACCAGCGATGGTGGAGCAGTCTGAGCAGCAGGCAGCCGGCTGAAGCAAGAGCAGTGACCGACAGCAGCCAGCTGAACGGCAGCCAGTTGAAGAAAACTGAGAGACAGAGAGCAGCTGTAGCCAGCACCATGACACAGCAGTCAGCTGAGACCACAGCTGGGAAGTCTGAGCAGCTCTAAGCCGGCTGAAGCGGCAGCGACAACCAGCAGCGGCAACCACACAGCCACCAGAAGAGAACAGAGAGCAGAGGCAGTTGCAGATGATGGAAGCAGAGGGCAGCCAGCGCCCAACGTCGGAACCAGCAGGGCAGCCATCTGAGAGGAACGGCGGCCAAGAATAGAAAGAAGACGGCAGCAGCAAGGTTCAGCCCGAACAGCAGCAAAGCAGCTCAGATAGACAGCAGCACACGCAGCAGCAGTCCGGGCAGAGTCCAAACAGAGAGTTGCACACAGCAACCACTTGAGATGAGCATAGCAGCGGCCGGCCGTGACCTGTTCCACCCGAGCTGCTGCCCACATGAACAACAGGCAGCTGAGAAACAGAGGGCAGCAGAGGCAAAACAACCAGCTGAGATTGCAGAACAGCAGTAGAGAAGAAAGAGATAAGGAGGCAGCTAAAAAGAGATGACGATGGAGCATAGTGAAGGCACACACGCAGCAGCCAGTCCGAGTAGATTCGGGTGGACGTCGGAATCCATAAATGGCAAGGAGGAGCAGCTCAGATCGGCAGAGATTAAGAAAGACAGCAGGGCAGGCAGCTGAAGGCAGCCAGTTGAGAAGAAAGGCAGCTGAGCCGTGTACCAGCTGCCATGTAGCAGCTGGTTTCAAATTTGAAAAAAGAAGATGAAGATGAGAAGGAGATAAGGCCGCTGAGCCGGATAGGGAGATAAGATTATCCAATCCAAAGAAGATAAGAGGCGTGAAGCAGAGAAGAGGTGGAAGATAAGAACCAGCTGCCCTGTAGCAGCTGGGGATCAGATGAGATTAGCCGATAGCAGCGTTTCAAATTTGAAGAGATACGGTACAGCAGAAAAGAGATAAAGCAGAGAGGAAGAAAAGGATAAGAAGAAAAGAGATAAAGCAGAGAGGAAGAATAAGGAAGGCAGCTGAACCGTGTAAGCAGCTGGGATAAGATGCAGCAGTTGCTTTCAAATTTGAAAGAGACAAAGATAGAGAAGAGATAAGAGTTAAGAGAATAAAAAGGGGATAATTATCTGCCGATGGAAGGATGATTTTGTCAGGGAGAGATAAGATTGAAGAGAAGATAAAGGAAAAGGAGAGTTAACCGATAGCAGCTGGGTTTTTGAAAGAAAGAAGATAAGAAAGAATCAGCTGCCGTTGGAAGCTGGGTTTCAAAAATAGAAGGGATAAGGAGACGAAGAAAGACAAGACTCAACCCCCGGCTGAATTTGAATTTGAAATATCCCGGCTGAGTTTGAAGGACCCCTTATCTTATCCCTTCTCTCCTATAAATTCAAGGCGTCGGGTCCGTTGAAGGTTGAACCGGGCAAGACATTGAAGGCGGAAAGTTGGACGACAAAAGACAGGAGAAAAATAAATAATTTTCTTGTAAGTTATTTTATTTTTATTTTTATCTTTATGTCAAATCCAAAAGAGAATTGTAATTCATTTCTGAATTTTTAAATAAAATTCATGGCGGTTTGTTTAGATGTATGATATTCCCAATTGTTAAATATTAAATAATGATGGTTTTCAATTTAATTTTAATTCTTTTTAAGAACTTCATGAAACAAATTAATTTGAGGATTTTTCAATGAAAAGTGGAACCCCTTTTAGGATCAGTAGGACTTGCCGTCTCTCCAGTCTAAGGTTCTTATCAAGAACGGTTGTTTTAGAATTGGGGAAACACAAGTTTAAAACCCGCTCAAGCCTAAGGCTTGATTTGAAAAATTCCGATTTAATGATTATTTTAATTAGAATTTTATTAAATAAGAAACTTGAATTATATTTAATAATTCCAGAATATTTCATAGTCTAGGTCATGTTTTTGTTTTTAAATTGGATAACATGGCACGTCGATGTTTGACCGGATTCCATTGTAGATTATGTAAAAAATTTATTTTTGATGTATTTTTCTTTTTCTAAAAAATTTATCAAAACTATTCATTGTTTTAAATTAAGATTATAACTAAATGTTTTAGAAAATTATTTCCTTAAATCACATCATTTTTAAATAGTGCGATTTTTATTTCGTACATATATTTTGTAGATTTCCCTTGGGTACGACCTCGCACTCATACTCTATACTATAAATCGGTTCGTACGCTTGCGAGTAATTTAAAATTTCACACCAGAAGTCTAGGTCTTAACAAGTGGTATCAAAGTCAGGTCTCAGCCTATCTCGTATGACTGAGGAGATTCTCCAAGCTAATGAGATAGCCGGTGTCACTTTCTTTGCTGGAGGGCCTCGTTCGAGGGGGTTGTTAAGGCTGCTGCAAACAAGACACACATTGAAGAGATAGAGGGACATCTAGGGGTTTATAAATAACTTGAGTCACTCCATCTAACATGCTAGTCTTTTGGGCTGGAATCTTAGGTCCTAACATAGAAATGAATACTTGCCTTTAAAATGTGTTTTCCCAAGGCCACTCGAAAAATATCGATTTCAAGGTAGAGAAATTAGACACTACTTAGGCTTTAATTCTAAATTCACGTACATTTTCATTTTATTTAAATGCCTCAGTATGAAGTACATGACTTTTCTTTACCCTGATTTATTAGATGTCTTGTCTTTAGATTTGGATTATGTTATAGCTCACTCTCTAACAGTTTCAAATACAATACCTACTCAGCTTTCAACTCTCAGAGTTGGTAGAGTGATGCTGAGTCAAATAATTCATGACATAATAAAATCAAAACATAATCAAAATCTCAAGATAAAATGAAGGAAAACACCGATAAAATCCAATAAATCAACCATGTAAAGAAAAATCATATACTCGGTATTGATAAAATACATATTAATTTAGAATTAAAGCCTAAGCAGTGTCTACTGAATAGTCCCTTACCTCGATAACAATATTTATCAAAATCATTAATATTTACAAGCAATCAGCATGTCACGCAACCAACTCTACCTCCTCCCTCAAAACCCTTTTCATTAAAAGGGTATCGATCAACGGACTTGAATCAATCAACAAGTTTATATTCTTGATAATGTTCATATATCAAAAATAAATAGTTATTCACATTCAATAGATTGATACATCCTTGGCTTATGAGAAACTTTATTTGATCGCGCATGATATAACCCATTCTGCATCTTCTTCTTCTTCTTCTTTTAAATCAAACTCAGCAGTTCAAAGAAAATTATCTAAAGAAGCAATTATACTAACCTCAATGGCCGCCTATATCTGACCTTTATTTCCTGTAGTGATATTCCGTCCACCAAGCCTCCTTTCACCGGTAGGATTTGAGAAGAGCGACCCTTCGTTGGTGGGATTTGAGAAGAGCGAAGGAACAAGGATCGATGAGAAAGAGAGAGAAGAGCAAGAAAGAGAGAGAGGCGGTTAGGTTTCATCGGGTTAAGTGGTTATATACGGACGTCGATGCACGGGTGTCGGTTTTGAAGTGGTTATTATACAGACGACGGGTGTGGGGGAGGGTCGGATAAGGGTAGCAGTAGGGTTGGGATTGGATCGGTTTGCACGGGTTTTGGGATAGAATTAGGGTAGGGTCGAGGGTTCGGGTTTTAGGTTAGATCTTTATTTTATTTTCTTATTAGTTTTACTAATTTGCTCATTTTAAAAATCAAATAAATTTCTTGGATAAATTAAAATCCAAACATCACACAAGGCAATTTAAATTAATTCAAATCATCGGTAAAATAAATTGTCTAAATTTTCGAACTCTCTTAACTTTCTTCAATTAAATGATGATCGGGTCATTACAATAACACCATTTTAAAAGAAATTGCCAAATCTTTTTGGGCTTTTTTTGTCAATTTTTCAGCTCTGAGAAATAAAAAGAGGGCCGAAAATGAGACTTTTCTTCTTTCTCCATAGAAATAAGGGCTTTTTTAACAAAAATATAATATTTTTCTATCCTCCTATGGAATAATTTTTCATAGGAGGAAATAAGAAAATTTATTAAAAAATCAAGATCTTTTTCTCTTAATAAAATAATATTTCACTTGTTCTTAATAAAAATAAAGATTTTAATGTAAACAATCATGACCTCAAATTTTAACAAGTCGACATAAGGCTGAATTTTATAAAACTTGTTGAATAATTTAAATTTATTTTTAGTATAATTTTTTCAAAAATTAGAGAAGCAACCTCAGAAAACTGTAAGCCATAGATTCAGTTAAAGAAACCTAAGACAGAAAATTAGTAAAGCAACTGTGCTAAAGTTCAGTTTGTAACCGTTATCCTGAGAGTAACAGAAATAGGAAAAGATTTAAAAAAAAAAATGGCAACTAATTTTATATGAACATATGAATCCGTCCCAGATCGATCTTTAAAACAGTTTATTTATTTAAAATAATATTATTTTTATTGATTTTACTAAAATGATTTAGGTGTGCTGACGTGGCAGCCACTAAGGTAACAACTGTAATTTTAGTTAAGAAAAACAGTTTCCTCTTTTCCGTTTTCAGTTGCAAACTTGCAAACGACCCTTACCCTTTCCCCCTCTCTCAATGTGGTAATCTATTGTCACACATACCATTCTTGACATATTAACAGTAGTCGATAACATTAAGATATTTTTAAATTTTTACCATGAAATTAATAGAAAAATTTTGTGAAAAATATAATAAAATAAAAAATCTCAATAAAAAATTTACTGGTAATTGATTGGAATATTATCATAATATTACTATTTATCGTGTTTTTAACGCGATTTTATTAAAAAATTACTGTAGTGTCAATAAATACATTTTATTAACACATTAATGATATTTTATTGATAAAAATATAGTAAATTTAAAAACATCGTCAATATTTGTGACATTGCTCACATCCCTCTGGCCAAAGTTTCTCTCTTTTGTCTCTCCATCTCTTTTATATACAAATGTCCATTTTTAAAAAATTTAAAATTACCATCGTCTCCTTCTCATCATCTTTATATTATCATGGTGTTATATTAATATCACAATTCAAAACGGTTCAAGTGGTTTAATCACAGGTTAAATTTAATTCAATTAAATTATTATACAAAATAATTAATTAACAGTTTGATTTTTAATAGATTGGTCTCGCCTCTTCCCGCAGAAATTTCCAGTCTTCTCAAGGACTCACCTTGTATGTGAAGTGGTGATTTATCCAACAATACCCACTTGATAGACTCCAGAAAAACTCATAAAAAATAAGCTAATCATGAGTTCTTCTGACTTAAATTTTAATTTTAAGAAATTTATAATCCCGTTGAGTATAATAATCTTATTGAACTAAAATAGATATTGTTGATATATCAAATGAAAAATAAATTTTATTTGAACATCTTTTTCCATTTGATAAAACAACTCTAATTTAGCTGTTTATTTTATTTCACTTAAATCAAGTGGCTATAAATATTTAATTTTTTACATCAGCAACTGTGCATGTAGAGATTAAATATGACCCTTCACATTTTCATTTTAGTAGAGATAAATGCTTGTAGAGACTAAATTGAATGCAAAATGAGGTAGAAAACATTTCACATTTGACGTCCTAAATTTCCATTGATTTGCCTTTTCTCCTTTTCACAAATGGAGTTACGACTTAACTCGTGAGGTTTGATTTGGCGGTCAAGAATCCACGTGAGATACTGGAAGTCTTGGGTTCAAGTCACCCACAACACAAAAGGATCATTCTCCATAGTGTTACCCACTGTGTGGATAGGGAAGTTTGTACATGTCCTGAGGATTAGTCAGGTCTCTTAGAGCACCTTGGTCTTCGAAAAAAAAAACCAATGGAGTTTCCACTTGAAAATGGAGAAAAAAAATCTATTAATCAAATCACAGAATCATATTTAAAACAACAATTACAATCGAAAAGCAGTTTCCTTTACCAAAATATTTCAATTAACAAAACAATATAGATCTATACACAAGGTTTTCAATACTTGAACAAGACCATGCAACTGCATAAGAGATCTTCTCTCCAACACCTACAAATTGCTTTCCTCTTTCATCAATAGAGATTTATTGCCTAGCATTATCCTTGTCGGTGGCAGAACCATGAAAGCAAAAGCCCAAAGAATACTCAAAAGTCCTTTACCTAATCTCCCTATCTTCAAAATGGTTTACTTGTTTGATGATCTACCCCTTCTGTTATCTGATCTTGAGTCAGGATTGTCACTTTTGTCAGTGTCCGAATTATCGGTCTCCACAGCCCCGGCTCTTGCCTTCCGGTGCCTTCGGTCCTGTGAAATTTTAAATGTGAGAGAAGGAAAATATGTTTCAACCACTAAGATCAAATAGTTAGAAATAAATTTTAGATTGAAATTTGTCCCACTTGTACCTCATCAAGTCTATTTTCAATCCATATGGTTAGCTTTTAATGGATTTCACAAAAGTCAAACACGATCGACTCTTTCTGTTCACTTCCGCAACAAACCCATGCAGCCCCAATACATGGGAATGGTTTTCTTTTTAAATAAGGTCCACACATGGAAATGGGGTTCACAAAACATCAGTGTTAGGGGATAAAAATCATTATTTCTGGGCTTCCAAAGATTGCTGGTACAAATAGTCGTAAAATGTACAAATTTCAATTCAATGGTAAGATCAACTCAAAATGGGTTCAAATTGGGTGAGGATCCAATTCGTGATAGATAGATTTGCATTAGAGGGTAACAAGTGTCAGTTGGGCTGAGGTAGACCCCATTCAGGATTGGAGTACATGGTCCCTTATATGGGCAAAGTCACCTAGGTGAAAATGTGAAATGTGTGTGTGCATGCATATGTATGTATGTATATGCACGTATGGTAGTGTTCAGACACACACCCCATGAAAGGGTTCTCATGGTGAGAGCACCATGTGAAAGCCCACCTATGATCATGAAGGTTGGTCCCTTGGAAAGATCTATACTTGGGTTAGTGTGTATAAAAAATTAACTTGATTGAATGACTTGAAATGTGGTTATAAATGCTCCAAAATGAAAGGTAGATAAGGCTGAAATTTCATCATGTTCCTATCCAACGGTGGATGTAACTCAAGTATGGGATCCAATTGGGTTAATTCACATGTGGATAATGGATTCAAGGTGTGAAATGGGTGCAACTGGGGCCTAGGATAGGCCCTACATCAGGTTCCTCACAATGAGAACTCATGGGAGTCATGGCGTTCCTGGCTGATACAAATATATAAGAAAGTGTTTTTAAATGAGAGAAACCAAACCCTGCGTGGTACGGGATATTCCTCAGATTCAAGCATGCGAACTACTTGGCTCATCTTCGGTCTCTTGTCAGAATCTGGATCAACACAACGCAAGGCAGTCAAAAGTGCTCGTTTGAGAGCTCTTGTGGATGGCTTGGTCTCAATATTTGGGTCCACGACTTCTTCTGAGCATCTATTGCCAACCATCATTTTGAGCCAATCAACAAGATTTACCTGTAAATATCACCAAATCAAATTCAAAAGGCCTAGGACCATAATGATTGGAATCCCTCCCCCGCTTCTCAATGCAAACAATGCATCTTTCAGAGTTGTGAGATGAGGGAACATGATAAAGATATGAAGACTTTTTTTTCTAAAAATAACAACTTCCATTAGGATATAAAGAAAATAAAACAGTAAGCAAAAAGCAAATGTCTAGTGTCAATGAGGGCACATTTACATCATCATCATCTAAGCCTTCATCCAATCTATCTGAGGTTAGCATTTTTTAGTTCATTCCCCCCTTCCCCCCCCCCCCCCCCCCCCCCCCCCCCCCCCCGAAAAAAAGAAAAAAGAAGAGTCCTACTTTCCTTCTCTATCAACAATCATGGTCTCTGTCACTGCACATCTATGATATCATGTCTTATGACCTCAATCCATATCTTTGATAGCTTCCTTTTTCTCTTAGTACTTTCTAATTTTAACCCTTCCAACACTTTATATTGGGGCTGTTTGTACCTTCCAATCATGGTCTCTGTCACTGCACATCTATGATATCATGTCTTATGACCTCAAATCATCTTTGATAGCCTCCTTTTTCTCTTTGTACTTTCTAATTTTAACCCTTCCAACACTTTATATTGGGGCTGTTTGTACCTTCCAATGATGGACGCATTCAAAAATGACAAAAAGAATAGTCACAACATGAAGAAATTATGATACAAAGAAGGCAAAGGTTGTGCCTGTGATTTCCTTGCATGATATGACACTATGCCAAACCATTCCAAAGAAATTTTCCTTTCTGTTGTATGGGAAATGCCAAAAAGAAAATAATAATAATAACATTCTGCTCTTCCACATAACAGCTGAGATACCCATCTCAGAGTTAAAACTAAACAGATTCTTTTTTTTCTTTTTACATCATCATCATGACAAGAGAGAGAGGGAATCTCTTTACCCTGTCACTCTGATCTGGGTACCTCAGTGAACAGATTCATTATTATTATCATCTGAATGATGAATAGATTCATCATTGGTTCTTAATAAGTTAAATACTTCTCCACGAGAACCAGAGGTACCTACATGGCACACCTATGACAAATCCAAGCCATTCAATAAGCACGCTTCCATCTAGATATCACAGAACACTCAGATGAGGCTCATTATCAACCCAAAAAGAAAGAAAACCTCACATTATGCTGACAATAGCACTTGTATCATTCTCCACAGCAGGAGAAAACTTGACCTTGAATTTGCATCTTTGCATCTTCATGCCCTCTTCCACTTTTTCTTTGGTTTCATCTTTCAAAATTGAGTTTACCCACCACTTACGTTGCTTGGTTTAAGTCCGAGATGAGTAGTCAGATTACTATGGTTTAGTTTTCGTGAATCTTACATGAAATCCCTGACTATAGTAATTGAAGAATGACAGGACAAATGCACCAATATATGCTTAGTGTCTGTCTATGAAATCAATCACCCTCATTAATGTTCTGAAGATTATTTATTTAAAACTGCTTGAGAAATTAGGACTTGACAAATTGGTTGCGACTCAATTAGACATTCAAGTGATTCCTCGTGATAGATGAGTAATATGGACAATCAAGTTTCCAACCTCAAATAATATAGACATGTAAAACTCCATGTTGTTGATGATAAGAACATGGAATTCATAAAACCAATTAATAGCATCAGCCGAACATTGGAATTTGAAAAAAGAGATGGGTTAAGCAACCAACTCAGTGTAAGAATCAAACTCAAGGGAATTAGCATTATGAAAATTACACATTCATGATCAACCTTACTCCCAACTCAACGAATGAAATGCAAAGAAATTGCAGGGATGACAAGTTTAGGGTTCTAAATGAAATTATTCAAATGGTACCTCTGAAAAATGAACTTATTCAAATGGTAAGTACCCAAGAGCCAGAATATTTAATGACAAATGTTAAACAATTACAATGCGTCGCCAACCATCAACAGGAAACTTTAACATAAAGGAATTCAGTCTATACCTCATGTGCAGGGCGACCATAGTCCACAGGATCTCTTCCTGTAATAGCCTCTAATAAAAGCACCCCAAAACTATAAACATCACTCTTTTCATTCAAAAGACCAGTGCTTGCATACTCTGGCGCCACATATCTTCATAGTAAGAAGAAAAAGGGAAAATTAACAATTTAATCAACTTCGACCTTCCACAGCCAAAATGTTTCTACTGATTAAACAGATCTAGGGAAAACAGACAAAGAACTTGGATAAGTTAATTTCATATAATTAATTGCAGGTTGTGATTTAGAAAAGTTTACCCAAAGGTCCCCATAACTCGAGTTGTGATGTGACTTTTCCCGGCACCAAGCAGCTTGGCCAGACCAAAATCAGATATCTTCGCATTGAAGTCATCATCAATTAATATGTTGCTGGCTTTGACGTCACGATGAACCACTTTTGGTTCAATTGCCTCATGCAAATAGGCAAGGCTGCAAGAAGTGTACCAAGTATCTGATATAAATGCTGTGCTGAGAAACTGAGAAACCAAATGAACTGACTTTTTTTTTAATGAAATATCAAATGAATGCGTTGACAATTCAACTAAGTTGAGTCAAATGAATGAATGGGCCATTCATTTATTTAGCATAAAGAAACATCATGATAGAGATGTAATAGCTTTGCCAATAAATATGATGAAGCAACATGGGATATATATTATATTTGCATATGACACTAACAATTTTTTTAACTCGAGACCCAGCTGAATCTCAACCTCAAGGCAATGTGGCTATGACAGATTCTAAGACTGAGTTTATAAATCGATTAGAAAAAAAGAGCCAAGTCTATCTTTTGCTCCTTGCCGTTTTGCCATCAGAGACACTTCTTCATCATACTCCAGGTTTTCAGAAATTCTTCTAATTCATTTACCAACTAAACGTCGAACTGACTATAAGTCCTCAAAACCATTACTCTAATCATAATTCCCAGAAGGCCCAAAGATAATGAAGCTTTTTCTCGACTCACAAAGTGGAGCCAAACAAAGCCTAATTAAACTTTGCAATTTTTGTAGAAATACATTAATTTGTGTGACTCAAACTTGGAAGTAGTTCTAATTTCTGAATCAAGCCCGAGTTCATTATAACTGAAAAGCACTACTACAAAATAAATAAAGAAATACGTAACTCATTTCAGTGTTTACAAACAACTTACGCCTTAGCAGTGCCAACAAGAACTTTCATACGAGCCTCCCAAGTAAGATATCCCCTATGAGACATAGCACCATGAAGCCATTGCTCTAAATTTCCATTGTTGATATAATCGTATACAAGCATCCTGAAATTTTTTATCCAAGGTCAGAGAAACCTGGAAACTGACACATGGCATAAGAATAAAAGTCCAAGTTCTTCATGTCAAGGATATGCCACCTTCGACATACCGACACCCAAAACCAGAGTAGTCTGAAGAAGCTAATAAATATTCAAGACAATTGAGTCAGGCGATTCATGATAGCATGACCCTCATATTGCAGACTAAGAATTTGGGATTGATACCATTTAAATAAGCCTACAAACAATATTCCCAAGAAAAAAAATGGAAAAAGGTGATAAGGACATTTTACCTATGGGTACCTTCCACACAGTACCCTAGGAGACGAACCAAATTCTTGTGACGAACATGGCCAATAGCATCAACTTCCACTCTAAATTCCTTCTCTGCTTGGCCACTGGAAAAGGAAAAGACCAAGATTTATAGAAGGAAAAAAGTGAATCTACAGAAGGAATATAGAAATAAAACCATTCATGCAGAACGGAAAAAATGACAAACAGGAAGACGTTGGAAATTTCCAAATGGAATGCATAAAACAATATCAAGTAACTTACAGATTGTCGAGGATCCTCTTAACAGCTACAGGAGTTCCATTGATCAGTTGTCCACGGTAAACAATCCCATAACCACCCTCCCCAATTACATTTTCCTTCGAAAAATTATTGGTAGCAAGTTCAAGGTCCCTCAATGTAAACCAGTGACCCCAATCAAGGTGAGAGAATTCTGGCAGGCCTACCAGTGGCGAAGGAGCAGTAATTGATGTAGAAGGTCTGTACGTAATTGCTGTCCCCGAACTTCCCTCTTCACCTGATTGGGATCCGCCATCTTTCTCCCCTTGATGGAATGAGCCAGAATGACTGATATTATCTGCATTCCTTATTTTACCCGCACCCAAATGGCTCATGAACTTCTCTGAATCTCCGTTGCTAGATTTGTCATGAATAGTGAGGAGAATCCCCTCATGGGGTGAGAAATTATGAGATGATACTTGCTCTACTCTCACCTCTTTGATTTCCTTTGAGACTGGTGGAATTCGGGTGAAGGGAATCTTTTCAGGAGCCCTTCTGGATTTCTTACGTGCAGTAAGGCATATGGATAATACAGAAAGGATCAATACGATGAAGAACCCAACAAATATCCCAATTAAGACCCACACCCTCAGACCAAAAATAGATGTCCTTTTAGTTAATTCAGCATTAAGAGATCCTCCAGACGACATCTTTTTGATGACAAATTGCCTAAAACAAAGAAAACTCATAAATAAGGCTTCAAGCATTGCAACAACTTAAAACAGATATACAAAATAGAAACAGAGCCTACTACTTAAATATATGCATGTTATGGTAACGAAAGTACCAATCACATTTTGTGCATAAATGCTGCATGGACCACCATAAATGTAGATGTGCGAACATATTAAAGCCATAAAAATGACAAAAATATTGATGAATGCAGTAAATGTAGTACATTTCTGATTTAGGCAAGCAAGAACGTAAATGGCCAATTAGGAACAGAAGGGTCCAGATGAAGTACACCAATGATTAAGTTTGTAAACATGTGGGCGATATAGGTGGAGAAAATAAACCCAAATCATGAGTAAAGATTTAGAATCCATTTGGTGATATGAAGAGAAGTATTGCGGGAAAAGCCAGTTCTGTGGAAGTAAAAGAATGCAACACTGAATATGCATATATCCCATTTCAGATCTGATGAGAGAAGAAACCAGAGAGGGCCATTTCCTATCCCAGAATTGCATTAATCAACAATGCTCGTTTCCAATTTTACACACACACACACATACTCTCTCTCTCTCTCTGACATAAGCAAGAAGACCCAGACCAGTATTCACTGACAATATAACAAAGAACACCACAATACCAACTAAAGAACAAAAAAAATATTTTATATCTTCCAATGTCCTAACAAAACAAAATCCTACTTGATTTGTTTCGCTCATACCTGCGAAATTATTCCCACAAGCCTCCAAACCCCAGATCTCAGAATCAGTCGCTGCCCATCAGGAATTAAGGCCAACCCAATTCCCGCGAGATTTAAAGAGGGAGAAAGAAGGCAATTGGGTTGGATCCCTTTGTGGGTGAAAGAAGAAGCCAAATGCTAGAAAGAGGTGTGGTGGCGCAGGGAGTGGAGGAGGAGGAAGGGTTTGGAGGGAGCGATGGAACATAGAATTTCAAGTTGGAAAAATAAGAAGGGATGGAGTTATCAAGGTTAGGTGATTGAATGTTGCCTCACTCACAAACAGTAAAAGAGAAGCATGAATTTGGAAGGTCCCTTGGGTTTTTCTTTCATTTCTTTGTTTAGCTCTTGACGATGACTGCTTATCAGAAAACAATTGCACATTTTCACCTTCTGCAACGGCAACTCTTGCTCTTTCTATAATATTACATGATCAAAAATATTAAGATTTAAGACTGCAGCTTCTTAGAAGAATGTGTCTTGAAGGAATTCTTGGTCATCCCAATCATAACTTGCATTGCAAGATACTGCGCCAGTAGATGATCAATTATATTTTGTAAATTATAATTTAAACCAAAGTTACATTACACACATCATTAAGTTAAATTTTACTTGTTAGTATAATCTTCATGGAATTTCATTTGACTATAAAGATAAGTGGGGCAAATGCAAATCAAGGGGCTACCTTTTATCTAGAGGTGGGTCATGGGTGGGCCTTACAAATCACTGTAATCATAGGATTGATTACATTTTTATCCAAAGTTAGCCATTTTTGTATGCATCTAAAAGTAAAGTTTACTGTTAATTGGAACATGTAAGGGGCAATGGACCTAACTGCATAATCTAAAGTTCTGAAGAGTTTTAATATATAATGGCAGCCAATTGGAGTCTATAATTTAGGATCTAATTAGAGATTTTAGATCTTACTTCTCTCAAATTTATTTGATATATGAAATGTGCGAGTGATTTCGTATCTTATGAAATTAACCTCACCTCCAATATAGATTAGAGATACCTATATTATAAACAAATAAAAAAGATTTTATAAAAAACAAAAAAAATCTAAGGGTTGCTCACAATCTCAACGGCTCCGTCCTAAAAAAATCCTCAATTGTGAATTATTAATTTTTAATTTTTCTCTTTTAGATTCAATTACTCAATGTCTCTCATAAATTACCTTTTTATATAATTTGATTTCATTTGGAGATATTCTTACTCTTGGGTTAAGTATGGACAGTTAAAATTTTGTACCTTCTACTATTATACCAAAAATGATTTATTAAAGTTGAATATTGTATATTTCTATGTAAGTATAAATATTTCAAACCAACCAATGATCATCATTACTTTATAAAAGTTTCATCATCTGGTTCACAATGAAAAATTTCTTCTCTTGTCCTTCCAAATTCTCATGAATTTTCTTTTATCTTTATATTCAGTTTTTTTTTAAATAATCTTTTAAATTTTATTAATAAATGATTGGAAATATAAGACCTTTGCTAAATCTCATAAACTTGAACATTTTCAATTGAATACATACATCTCACTCTATTCAAGTACTAAAACTCTGACATGACATAAGTCAGTCGCGAGTTCTTCTTACTCAATATTATTCCATTATGCATATTAATATTATTGATTATAAAAAATAAGTTTAATTCATCTATTTTACTTATTTTAAGTCAGATGGTACAAATATTCAAAGAGTATTTTTTTTATTAAATGAATATCAACCGTTGATTATTAAATGATTAATCCACTTTTATTTAATTTAACAGATCTATTATAAAGATCTTGATTGAGAATGAAATTTAAACAAAATTATCTCAATCTAATTGTAGAAGTCACTTTTAAGCTCTAAGCTTTTCATGATTTCGAATTATTTTTAATTCACTAAACTTTTGCATTATTTGTGAGCCTAACTTTACCCCATATAATGAATCTTTTTAACCATCAAAATAATAACCAAAAAAATTATGTCAATCCAATTATAGAAGCTATGGCTTTTATGCTTTATAAATATTAATTATTTTAAATTACTTTTAAATGCTAATAATTGTATTCTACATATTGACACTTTCACTCCGTTTGATGGTCCACTAAAAGATCTTAACATAAGAATAACTATAGAAATCACTCAATCCACTATTAAAAATCATATTTTTAAAACTTTCACAATTTTGATGACTCTAAATTAATTTTGAATATCTAATGTTCTTAAACAATTTTTCTTTTTCTCTTTGATAGTTATAATAGTCACTATGTACATTTTAGATGAGACCCATTTTTGTGATATTAATTTATACACATGCACATACATATAAAGTATAATTTAAATATACATAGAAATTTAAATAAAGTTATATTTTGTTATTATGTTGTTTATAGTTTTACATGTATAAATTATAGAGTGCCTAATTTAAGTTCAATATATCATTTAATTTAATAAAATATATTTTCGTATAGCCACAAATGAAACACATATCTACACTAGTATTCTCAAAAAATAAATGGCTCCTAGAGATTTAACAAATATACAAATATGACAAAATTAAAAAGTCTATGAGGATAACTAGAAAACACTTGTGTTTTCTCATCCGGGCATGGACCCCACTTTACAGTAAATCTAGATCATTATTTTTTTTTTTATAATATCCCTTTAATGCATCTTACATATTGAACTGGTTATGATAATTAAAATATTTATCTAATAGTTATTTTTATCTTAAAAAATAAAGATTATGGTAATCATTGAATTTAATTTTTTTTAAAAGACTGATAGTCATCATGACAATCTTTCCATCTATCTAAATATTTTAATCATAAAATGAAAATTTTAATTTTAAAAGATAAAAATAAAGCTCTAGTAGAAAAATCTGCTCATATTTGTCGAAAGTCTTAGAATTAAATTTCACTCAGCACTAAAAGAGTCACTCTCCATTTGTTATGTATCCAACGTATGTAGATTAAGAGATTTTTACAAGTATTAAGAATTAATCGAATGAGACATCTGAATATATTTTAATTTTAAAAAAATAAAAATAAAGCTGTTACTAGTCTTCCCACCCTAATCTTGAATCTTTGCAAGCATGAGTGGAGGGCTGTAATTGGGTAGATCTGAGTCATCTCGGCCTATCCACTCAGGATCATAAGAATAAACTCATGTTTACTTTTATCTGCTCTCATGTCCTAAGTCCTAACCTTTGAAGTTTCTACTTTCCTACTTTTACTTGTAGAATAGGAAAAGAATCCATGATTATTCCATTTAGTTTAGCTTTTGGGTTTAATGGTCTAACCATGGTGGGCCCCCTAGTAGATCAACAGTCTAATCATAAAAAACACAGGTCCAAGGTAGATAGCTAACATTATTATTATTCTTTTTTTTTTCTTCAATTGCCATATACTTAAATTTAAAAAATTAAAGTTATATTAATGAGAGAGAATAAAAAAGTTAGATTGACAATCAATTCATGTAAATAGTTGTGAAGTTTAATTACAAATGGTACACAGCTATGTGGGTTCCACGTCGACTTCTGCACACAGCTTTGTGGGTTCTGTGAATAGATCTATTACAATCTCTACTTTTAAATATGGGTTTATCGCATTGAGTCTCAATTGGCTTAACTTTAGTGTGCCTTACATATAGGGGTTCATTCGTGGGAGTTTTGCGCTGAGTATCCCGTAGTTTTCCACACATAAATTCAAAAAAAAAAAATATAGGTCACTAAAAATTATATAAAAGTCATATTTTTAGAATTCTTTAAATTTATTTTTGAATTTTTTTAACTTTTGGTAACCTGTCGTGAGATATTCAACGTAAAATTCTCATGAATAAACCTACTGGACTTAGAATATACAACCTCCTACTTTTTAAAACGAGAGATAATCAGTTGATCTACATTAATATGGATACCAAGTTATTCATAAACAAAAAATATAGGAAAAAACAATAAATCACTCCTTGGATAAATCTGTAAAAGGACTTCTCAAAAAATTTCATGTGTACTCCAAATCATTGTCACAAATATTGACGGTATTTTCAAATTTACCATATTTTTATTGGCAAAATACCATTACCGCGTTAAAAAAGTGTTTTTATCACCACGGCGATAAATTTCCAGTAATTTCCAATAAAATCGCGTTAAAAACGTGATAAATGGTAATATCGCGGTAATATCCTGGTAAATTCCCGATAATTCCCGGTAAATTCCTTATTACCATTTTTATTTATTCTATTTATTATTTTTAAATATTATAATTTCAGCGAGATTTTCCCATTAAATTCTAGATAAAAATCTGAGAATTTAAAAATATTCCGATATTACCAATTGTCGTTAATATCTCGAGAACGGTATTTGTCACAATACTCCAAATAAATTGGTACCAATCTCAACAGAGAAAGACAAAATATCCACATATCATTGATTACTAATGGGTCCACATCATTTATTTGATATCTCAATCTAATCAAATCTATAATAAGATTTAATTATGAGATTCAGAATTATAAAAGTTGAAAATGTGAAGTTCATTCATCCAAAGGAAGACACCTAAACGTATGCAAATCCTTCTCCTACGATTAAAGATGAAATGGGATTGACAGGGACAATAAAGATATATTAGAATTATATTTAAAAGTTTTAAAAGAAAAAAGAAAAATATCATACAAGTCACTTTAAATTAACTTAATTATATATGATTTTGAATCAAGTGAGTCAACGAGTTTTATTGAATCTTTTTAGTTAAATTAAAAAAATTAAGTTAAGTTACTTGGCTCAATACTATTTCAAGATTTTTTTCTTAAGAGAAAGGTGTCCAGATCTCTTAGTGCACCTAATTGATCCTTAGAGCATTAGCAAACTTCCGCATCTACGCACACCAAATAACACTATGGAGAGTAAATTAAACTCAAAACCTCCCACATCTTTTTTTACCGTCAAGTCAATCCTCACTTATTAAAGTATTTCTAAGTTAAATTTAATTTTTGAATTTATAAACTATAATTATAACTCAGCCAATGAAGTTGAAAAGCAAGCAGGCTTTCCTTTTCTTATTCATGGTTCTACAAGATTTTTGGATAAAGTGTTAAACAATTTTCTACCTTATTACTAATGAGACATCAATTGGAAGATCAACAATCAACAGACCATTTCTCTGTCAACAAGGGTTCTTGATTTGGTGAACAATGTTTTGAAAAAAATAGGATCAGTTAGTATTTAGGAATTATAGGTACAAGTGTATGGCCTGTTGCGATTTACTGGTTTCAAGAACTCAATTATTTATATGAGTTCTTTATTGTAAAACACTCAGTTCATTACAATTTTTTAGTTAAATGATGAAAGAGTCAAGAAAATGAATGATGGATTTAAAAAAAAAAAAAAAATCATGTTAGGCTGTATTTAGATGAGAAAAAAATTAAAAATAATTTTCTAATTAGTTCATTGTCTTCAGCAAGGAATTCTCTTGTTGAGGATTTCTTACCTATTATATTTAATAATTTCGAGAAAAAAAAAGGGAAGAGAGGGGTTAAGAAAGAGTGAAGGAAACCAAGGTTTCTCTACTCTATCATGAAGTGATTATGACTTGGGAGAAAATATTAAGGGAAAAGTTGGGTGAGAAGAACTTGTTCATAAGTTTTTTGGCGCTGAGTCTCTGTTCAGACTTTGTATAGGTTTTCTTTGTGGGTGGTGGGTACTCTGTATCCGACTTTTTTTGGCTTCTCTATTGTTTTCTCCTTTCTTTTGATTAATAAAGTTACCTTTAAAAAAAATATAAAAAAAATATCGGGCGAAAAGAAAGAAAGAAAGAGAATACTCTTTATTATTCTATTTTCTCCTCGTTTGAATAGACTCTTAATCCTTTGATCTTCCTCTTACAAGGCTAAAATTCTGAAATGATTATTTTTAAAAAAATTATGAGATAAAACAAAATGTTTCTTTGAAAGTTGAGAAGCCAACTCAAGAATCTTAAATGTGTCAATCTAACTCATGCATAACTTAAATCATTTATTAAACATGTTAACTTCATTTAAATGTCCAACTAAATTTTAATGGGTTGACTGATCCAACTCACACCTAACTTAATCTATTTATTAAATGAGTTGATCTACCTTAAAATGACCTATTTATTAAAGGGTTGGCACAATTCGAAATTTTTTAAATTGGTCAATTCGGCCTGTATTGAAAGTAATTCATTTATTAAATAGATTGATACAACTTCAATTACCTTATAAACCTTGAATAGGTTGACTGACTTAGCTAATTTATTAAACAATAAACCCAACTTAATATCTATTAATTTCAATCTGTGTTAATTCATTTTTGTTGAACCCATATATTAACTAATTTTTTCTCATATAATTATAAGCAAATAAATGTAGAAAAAGTTAGATTAAACTACCAAGTCATTTAACTAGGAAAGATTTCTAACAGAAATTCATTAGTTCTGATTTTATTTTTTTTAAAAAGGAAACATACCTTTTGCGGAATAAGATAAAGAGAATCACCTAACTTTAAATAGGGAGACAAATTGTTAGATTTCATATGTAAGAGATCACGTTAATAGGATGTGACTGGAGTTTTACCATTTCAATTATCTTAACATTGTAATCTTTGTCCTTCACAATTTCAATGGCACATGCCATTGATTATTATTTTTTCCACAGCCCATTTAATGAAATAAGATATTTAGATAAATATGAAATTATACTTATCTTTGTGAAAGTAAATTTTTTTTTTTTTTGAATTTATGTGTGAAAAATAGTTGAATATCTAAGCGTAAAACTCAGACAGGTGAATCTACTACCCCTTGGACACACCAAAGTTAGGCCATGGGGGCTCGAACCTGCAACCTCCTGCTTTCTGAGGCCGGATCTACCTAGTTGAACTACACTCATGGGTATCCCGCGGTTAAGACATGTATATATTTAGATAAATAAGATATTTTTTTGTTTTTAACCTCTTTTTGTTTTGTTTTGTTTTTTTTTCTCCCTTCAAGGTATAACTATAAACCAGGGGTTGAAATATCAGACGTATCGGCCGATATTCACAATATCAGCTTTGATATCGGCCGTATTATATCCGTTGATATCAAAATATCGTCAATATTTAAAATAAGAGGAAGAAAGAAAAAAATATCGGCGGATAATGAAGTATCCAATGAAAATGAGATGAGTTAAAACTTAAAAGCCGTCTCGTTCTGTATTTCCCTCCAAAACCGATTTCAAAGCAACGAAAAGCCGACCCTAACACCCCTCCCTCTTTCTCTCTCTCTCTCTCTCTCTCGCTGTGTCATGGCTTTCCAAAGGGGTAAAAGAGAAATGAAATAGAATGGCTTATTTTGAAATTTATTCAGCAAATTAAACATTTATGTGATATTTTTTAATGCACAAAAGAAACTCTCTTTTAAATTTGCTAATTTCCAGTGTCTTTTTTTTCTCTCAAATGTTTATTTTTTCAGGTGGAAACGACGATTTTTGGTCAGATATTGGAGCCTCTAAAGAAAATCGGCCCCAAATTGGAGTAGTTTATGGACGACGGAGGAAAAGCGATGATATCAACTCCGGTGTGCAAACGTATGTATTATATTTGTAGTTTATATGTACTAGAGATTTTAAACAGGAAGGAAGAATTTAAATAGCCCATATTAAAGAAGATAACATTCAAAATGTAAAGAATGGAGATGAAAGACATGCATATTGATTCTCTAAGGAAAATGCAGAAAATAAATGGACTCGAATCCCGACTCCGGGTTTCCAAGTGCCCAGTGGAACCCGTTTTTAGCACTCAAGTACACCGTAAGCTTTTGGGCTTTTTCGGGATACAACCCAAATGCAACATATTAATGGCCTGTTTGTCAGGCTGAAATTCTTGGGTGGAGTCGGACTTTTGTAGGATTTCATAGTTCCCATGCTATAATTCCATGTTGGGGAACAGGAATTGTGAGATGGGAATTATGAGAACTCCACGGAATTTCAATTTCACGGGCTTATAATTTTTGATTGGGGGGTTATGAAATTCCAAACCTTGGACTGCTTAGATTGTAGAATCTCATGTTCCAGCAAAATTATAAATTCCGCTGGAATTTCTACCAAACAGCCCTAAGATTATCGATCAATTTCTTGTTTATTAAACCAAATTTCATTTTTCTTTCAGCAATGGAATTAATCGTGAGAACCGTGTGAGTCTAGCAGTGAGCAAAAAAATCAGCTGGCATCGGTCCCTCTCCATCAGGTTTGTCCTGATTTTCATTACTTAAAGCAACCCAGATACAGGTCTTCTTAGTTCTTACTCAGATAAATTGCAGTGCTCTTAAGTCTTAACCCACCTGGGTAGCTCGGTTGGCTGGAGCTCCTAGGAATAGACTAGAGGTTTTGAGTTCAATACTCGCTCCCAGACTTACCCAATACCTGGCACTTGCGGGTGGTTAGTCTCACCTCCAATTAGGGGGCGGGATATCCATGTTATCCCAAAAAAATGCATTGCTCTTGGCTTTGAGAAATCTCTTATTTACATTATTCTCATGAATTCATGATTTTTAATCTTTGAAATTATGTTTTTGCTCTTTTAACTATTTGTTGTTGAAATGTGCAGTCATATAAAATTTCTCTTTTTTCCAATAAAGAAAACATCGGCATAAATGCTCCAATACAACTGGTGGATCAAATTTTTCTACTTCAGAAACCTTTTGGTTGTATGGAATATTTCTGACAGATGCAGTTCTTTTAGACCAAATTGATAAGTGGAACTACTCACATGGCGCTGCAATCCAAAGTACCTAGTTGGGATGTTAATGGTTGAAAAGCCTGCATTCTATGGTTCCTGTGTAACGGAGGCCAGAACACAGTGGAAAAATGGCATAATGAAATTGGCCGGGTTGTTTTGCTTTTCCAAGGGATGACCTCCCAGTCATCCTTTTTGTACATTCTTTCTTTTTAATATAGTACGTTACCTTTCCAAAAAAAAACAGTAGAAAAATGGAAACATGCCTTAGTGTGTGTGTGTCCGCGTGAACGTGTGCTTGTGATTTTGAGCTGCATGTGTGTGATGAATCTCCATTCACTTGATCCAGACATCCGTATTTCGTTTCTTAATGAGCCAATTTGTCTGATGCAAGCTGGAAAATTGGAGAGCTTATGTTCTTGAAGACTTGAACAAATCAAAAGTTGAATTGTTCAAGAAATGAAATATGTTACTTGTGTTGTACTATTTCCTAAGAATTATAATTAAATTGTTCTATAATTGAATGCTTTAAAATAATATCCATAAAAGCCTTTGGTTTAAATTTGGAAGCAACACAAAATTCAAATTTTTGGGAAAATTTTCTACAAAACTTAAAATTCATTTCGATTGGCAACTTGGTAAGTCCCGCACTAGAATTGGTGGAGAAATTAGGCGAGAAGTAAGATCTATAAATACCCTCTCAATCCTTTTATCTCCTCAAGTCTTCCATTCTTTTGGAGCCTTACTCTTGCTTAGTGCAAGAGATGGGAAAAATAAAATATTATATTATAACAATAACAACAACAACGAAGATGACAGCGACAATAAAGGAAAAGAGAACGGACTCCAACAACTCTCTACTCTTTGTTATAGTGTGTATTTTTGGGAGGGTGTGACTACTGAACAGTTGTAGGCATTGAAGTATTGTTTATACATAGATGGGTTGGTGATGGAATGGGTACAAACACAACAATTCTTTTTTTCTCCCTCGAATTTCTATTGCTTCTATTTTGTTTTGTTTTGTTTTTAGGCGTCCAGTTCTTTGTTTGCTAGGGAATAGACCAGTGAGTAGAAGGAAGAATATCAGATCCTAGTGACATAATTTCTTGCAAGTTCACTTACATAAAGTAGGGAAAATGTTATCTTTAAGATATGCCATGTTAGTAAACCTTACCCTTTTTCCACTTTCTATTTAACAGTTTTCTTTAAATTAATTGTTATTGATTTCCAATTCCACTACAACTTGCATAGGATCTAAGTATCTAACACTAGATGAGATTTGTAGAACTAATTTTGCCACAAGCTTAAATTTGAAATGTCAATTGCATCTTATAATGAACTTGACAACACAAGGTGAAGCTGTACCTTTTGACTTCTATTATCTCGGAAAGGGGGGCCATTTTGTAAGGCACATTGGACAAGTTTCATGGAACAAGAAAATGGCTCCTATGATCAAGAGGGTAAAGGATCAAGCTAAAAATTATCAATTACCATTTTCCTGCAACATGCTTGGATTCGTTTTCCTTGGAGAGGAGTGGAGGTCCATTTACCTTAGAATTTTGTCATCCACTTGCAAATTTGATTGTTATCCGTAGTTTTTTCACCCTAACTCTTCACACTTCACTATATTATTCATAGAGACCATTTTCTTTTCCATGGAAAATGCCAATCATTGCAAAACATGCCTTTGTGTTCAAATTGTACATAGGATTGTTGGATCTTAATTAATTTTAGTTTTCTAATATTGGTTGATTTAGTGTTCCACTTCCCCATTGATACAAGGGAAGGTATTGTGATTTCCCAGCCAATACTGGCTTCAGTAATTTGCATTCATAAGGGGACTTGATGATTTAGCCAGTCTTGCCTGATTGCTGAGCAAATGCTGGTGCTAAATTTAAAGACACTTAAGATGCATGTTGTGTTTGACAGGGGCAGAACAAGTATTGTCATTTCAGGGTGCATGGGATATAGACCTCAACAAAAGCAAAGGGAAGCAAGAAGAAAACCAAGGAATGTCATTCCTAATGTATGATCTGTAAAGTGTAAACTTTACTGTTTCTCTACTTATAGAACTTCAGGTTACATTTTTCCATACATTTCATCATGTTATAATATCAGCTAATCATTCCATTATGCTGTAAATTGCTATTGTTCCAATCAGATTTAGTTGTTATTTCTCTTGCTGATTCTACAGAGAAAAGCTGGACAACGTCCTCCAGATTTCCGAGAGGAACAAGCATACTTTCAAGAAGTTGACTCGTTTGATTTGATGGAGGAAAGTCCATCACCAAAAAACTTTGGCACTTGGGCCATGGGTGCTCAAAATGTTAATGTTATTCATGATTTGCCCTCAATTCTAGAGAGGTGGATGATCTCGAAGAAGCTCACTTACAGTTCTAGGCCTTCGGGTTCTCTTCCTAAGATATTAGAAACCCCTATTATTCCCACAGGATCTATTCAAAATGATGTTTCTGATTTTTCTAATGAAAAAACACCAGAAAGGACTTCAAAGGTCTATTCAAAAAGTATCCATTCAGGCTCCATGGATGGGAATCTTCTTGAAAGGCATGCATGTTCACAAGAAAACAACATTATCAATGTTTTTAACACACTTCACATAGCTGATGCATCAGTAAGAGACACTCATGGAGGTGAAGAAGTCTTGGCGGAGGATGATATTGACTGTGACGATCTAGGAGTTAAGAAGCTCTCTTTAAGATCAGGATCTATGTCATTGGAGGGTGATCGTTGGGACACATTTACAAAATTGCTCAGGGTTTGTGGCCAGTCAATTCCTTCAAAGCTGTCAGAAGTGTTCTCCCAGTACTGGTTAGTTCTTTACCATCTAATCTCATCTTTTGAACAATTTATATATTGAACATTAAAATGGTTTTTGTCCAAGAAATCCAGATAACAAAACTCATACATCTTTATTCTCTGGTTTAGTTTCTTTTTATGCCTGTTGCAGTTGAATTCAAAATCCTGTTTAGTTTCTTTTTAGATACCCATTGCTCATATGTGATATCTGTATCATCTATTAGATATCTGTTGCAATTGACTTCAAAATGTATGTTTACCATGCTGATTACATTCCTTCTGTTTGCTTGCGTAGCCATTTGTCTTGCTAATCTTGTTTATTTGAGCATAATGGTAATTTTGCATGTACCCTAAACTTTCTGTAAATGAAAATAATTTCTTCGAAGGGATAGTTGCTAGAATAACCAATATGAATTGGTGATAAAGTGAGATTAAGGAATTTCTTGAATGCTATACAGGTTCTGCAATTGAGTAAAATGATATTTTCTGATGATCAACTTTTAAAAATACACAGTGCAGTGTAATCCAAAGATAGAATTTTTTAGACATTTCTCTCAGTGGTCATTTAGAGAAAATTTATTTGGGAAACTTGGGTGAATCATTGAAAGTCTAACTTGCAGAAAACCATCATATAAAAGGAAAAGCAGCATGCTTTTGCATATGAAACTATGCTTCAGCACCTTTCAAAAAAAAAATGATACTATGCTTCAGCTACAAAAGTAATTGTGAATTTAATATATTTTTGGAAAAAGTATCTATACTTTCACCAGCAGGCATTTTGAATTTGATTGCATGCAGGCTACCCCAATTGAAAATCTCATAAAAAATCCAAATAAAAGGGAAATTAAATAAAAAAATGGACCCAAAACACCATGAGAACGTACTCCAATGTAGGGTATGAATGTCCCAAGCATATTACATAAAACGCCTATGGGTATGTTTGTTTGCACTAGTATTCATACAAAAACTGCCTATGAGAACCATTTCTCAGCATAAGTTTGTCTGTAACTATTTTCCTAGGAAATCAGTTTAACATGTTAAATAAGGAGCCCCCTTTTCACACATTTATTTTCTCACCTAAGATCCTATGAAAAGGTATGAAATTGGTGAATGTGAAGCATGTCCCTATTTCACCCTTCAACCCTACCTATCAACTAATCCAATTTCAACCTATCATTCATCTCTGACCCAACCCAAGTGACCTATGACTGGACTGACTCAATCGAGATCATAACCAGCCCAACCTGGCCCTACCTAAATTTGACCCCATAATCCAACCTGACTCAAATTTGATCCGCTTCCAATTGAACCTAGACATGGTCTACAACATGACCGGACCCAATCTGAACTGAAAGAAACAAAATTTTAATTCAATAAATGGGATGAGTTAATTTGTCCATACTCAAACTGGTGGAGAGAGAAAAAATTGGATTACTTGATCTAATCCAAACTTGATGTGACCTGATAATTTCAGATGTGTTTTGTGGAGGCTCCTACCTCTAGATCTCGTCATTTTAAGGAAACCTTTTTCCTATGAAATCTATGATTTCTTACTCATAGGAAGTAAACAAATGTGCCTGAAGATTCCAAGCCTAAGAAACCCCGTCCAGCATTAGCATGGCCTTCAAAAACCCACTACATGGGTTGACCACAAATTCCTTCCTCAAAACAAAAGTCTTAATATTCTTTTTACTTATTTAGAAATAAATTTCTTTAGTACATATAGGAAAATCAAAGATTTTTAATCCTAGGTCAACCTTACTAATTACAAAAGATTCCATAATCCTATGCAACTTGACTTTCTAATGTTATAAACTTACTAAAATTAGTCTCACTTTCCAATGTGGAGTGGAGATACCTACGATGTTAAAAAAAACTAAAATTAATCATTCTAAATAATAAACAAATACAAATTAAACATAAATAGTTAGACATTTGTACCTTTCTGGAACTCTAATATAAAACAGGCCATAACTTCTTCAATTGATGTTGGAACTGCACAAATTTTGGCTTCTTGGATTTTCTTCAATGGATCCAATTTCATGTTATTTGGATATCACACTAAACATATGGCTGTTATAAAAAATCCAAAAATTAATCCAAATCCACTCTAAAACCTAAATAATCTAAAAATTAATATTCTACACAAGTGGACCATGGGTTCCATGTGTGTAGTCCATCATTGTTCCTTTATCTCAGAGTATCTTATATGACTCTTGATATTTAAATGTTCATTTGAAAGAAGATCAAATTAGCTTATTGGGAGTTACGTGGATTGTCTTACCTTTTTTTTTTTAAGATCAAATCCATGTTTCAATTGGAAAAATGTGGAATTTATTTTTTATCTGTGACAGCAGTGACCTGAGTAATATAGTCAAGATTGGCGAAGGTACATATGGTGAAGCCTTTAAGGCTGGTGCAACTGTTTGTAAAATAGTACCCATTGATGGAGATTTGTTAGTAAATGGAGAAGTACAAAAGGTATAAGAAACTGTTATTACTCAAGCACTTTCCTAAGTTAAAAAAATCATGATGAGACCTTCCTTTGCTCCAGAGATCGGTGGAATTGCTTGAGGAGGTTCTACTTTGCTGGACTCTTGGTACTTTGAGGAGTCAAGAAAGTGACAATCAAAGCATATGTACAAGCTTCATAGAAACAAAAGAGTACGTCTTCTATATGGTATTCTTAGGGCTGCAACTCGGGTTAGGTTTTGGCCCGACCCGCATGACCCGACCCGAGAAATCATGTGGGTCGGGTCAAGAATTTTGGGTCAGCGGGTTAGGTCGGGTTGAGGTTTTTACAAGTTAACCCGGCCTGGCCTGACCCAACCCGACCCGACCTAGCTAAAATTAGGCTAAAATGGGTTCAGAATGAGGGTCGGGTCAGAATTCGGGTTGATTCAGGTTAGAACTCGGGTTGGGTCGGGTTGTGAAATTCGGGTTGAAAATTCGGGTCGGGTTCTATATATATCAACTCGGGTTGGGTTGGGTTTTAAGGAACCCGACCTGCCCGACCCGAGTTGCAGCCCTAGGTATTCTCAAGTACCAGTTTTTTATTCTGATGGTTTTTTGTGGTTGTCATTCCCTGGTTACTTTATGGTGGGATTCTTTTGTCATTGCAGTGTTAGGGTATGCCAAGGTGCCTATGATGCTTCCCTCATCAAAGCATGGGAAGATTGGGATGCAAAACACGGGTCAGAAAATGACAATCCAAAGGACTTTCCAGAGAAACAGGTGCTTTGTGTAATTTGAATGTAAATCTCAACTTTGATGTAAAATTCATGTTAGATGAATGGTGAGGTGACATTACCAGAATCAACAGTTTTTTTCAGGCCAGACCTCTGATCCAAGCCATTCATCTAGAGGGTCTTACTATGCATGGTGAATTTTGTGGTGTTACGGAATTAGAACAGCAAAATAAATCCAAATCACATACCACAAAGTGACACCAAATTTTAACGTGGTTTGGCAATGATGCCTATGTCTGTAGATAAAATGGAAGATGGTTTTCTGCTATATATCAAAGAAAGAAGAATGAGATAATTATAGTGTGCCTAGAATGAAATCCAAAAGGCAAATCCCACTCTCATAGCTTCAATTGCGCAAGGTTTTGACACCCCTTTTCTCAAGTATAAGTGGGAAAAAGATTTTACTAACCCCCTCCCTACTGGTTTGTCACAAAACAAACCAAAAATTCCTCACAGATGGTGCTCCCTTTAATAACCTCTAAGGAATACACCCTAAAAACAACTTTAATTCTGTCATCATACAATCATGTGGGTGCATATATGGGTTGCCAAAGATTTCTAGGAAATAGGGTTTTCCAAGTTGGGTACCCACAAAGTCTTTCTTAATGGGATGGTGTTAAAAACACAGAACAAGTCCTACTAGGGTGACTTTCTGAAGAAAATGAGCCACAATTTAGTTGATGCACACCCCTGACTTTTGCCATGACAAATCTGCAGAAGAATCACCATATAGTCTCTTCTGATAAAGGGTTCACATAGGAAAAATATACAACCTATGGTCCATAGCTTTACTGCAGAAGTCAATGTATGCCAGTGAACTGGTTGTCTCAGATGTTTAAGAAGAGTTTTCTTCTGTTGCCCATTCATGGTGGATCTGATAAACAAATTATCTGGATTACTAAATGATGATCTCCACCTGTATACAGTGTTTTCTTTGAACAAAAGTTTACATGGCCAAGCATAGCATATACCTTTAGAAAAAGTGAATCATTTGTCACTGACTAGTTCTGGATTTAATTCTCTATATAACGCTAACAAAATGGGTTTCAGTGCTATGTCATGTTTGTTCTTGCAGATGGTGGAAGAGACCTTGAAAGCTTTGTGCTTCAAAATTATGACGAAGTGCGAAGCTTGTTGGTGCAGGTAGGCTACTGAATATTTTTTTTAAATTTATTTACAAAAGGGAGATTCATCACCAGCCTATCATTGCCATTTGCAGGTTACAGCAGCCTTAGCTGTCGCAGAAGTTGCATGTGAATTTGAACATCGTGATCTGCACTGGTCTACTTTCAACTTCTTTAACTATACAATTATACATTTGGGGTCTGTGTGTTGAACTTGGTTCCTTTGTTAATTGCTCACTCAAGAAGAGCCTTGCAGGGGCAACATTCTTTTAAATCGAAATGGTGCAGAGACAGGAGAGTTCACTCTTCGGGGAAGACGAATGTGGGCAAAAACATTTGGACTTTCAGTATCTATAATTGACTTCACTCTTTCGCGTATCAATACCGGTGACTATTCCGTTGCAACTACTTCATTTGCAAGCTATAGTTCCTCTCCTCTCTTGTAAAAATTTCCTGTTAAAACTGGTAGTTTTAAATATACTTACACTCTATATCCTTTAAATAAAAGGATGCTTTTTTCTGCCCTAAAAGGCAATGAAATTCGATACTTTGGATGTATGCATTCTTATGTTCTGTTTTTCCTGTCAGGCAGTGCAAAAATCAAATATCATTGAGATGCTATTTTTGTTTATACTTTTCAGACACTAGTATCAGCATCTGGTCTTAGATTTCTTCATTGCTTCAAATATGCTGTAGAATGTGGAACCTCCTATGAAATGAACCTTCTGAAAAGAAAGCCAGTACTTATTCTATACGTAATTCCTAGTCCACTTGCCATGTGCTTACAATTATACCCTACTTGACAGTGGAGCTTACTGTGGATGACATTGATTTACTTATGCTGCTGAGCTAAAATGTAATAAGTCATCATTGTTGGGATTAGAATTGGGTAATCATCGGTTGATATGATAATTGTAAGTAGATTGAGATTATCCTTTAGTTCTTGTATTTGATAAACAATAGAGCTCTGTTGTATCCCTGCGTATAAATGCTGATAGTAATGAAAAGCTGAGTATGACATTCATTCCATTTGTTTGATTTGGTATTAGAGCGGGTTCCATTTCCTGTGTTTGAATCCTGGTGAGGGCAACTTAAGGAAAGGGTTACTTGGTCAAGAGTGAGAGCCTCTGTAGAGTGGGCCCTAGGGATGTCGGCAGGGAAACATGGTGTTCATGGTGGTTTACTTCGTAAAATAAATGCCAAAAGTAATGAAAAGTTGAGCACGACATTCATAACATTTGTTTGACAATCGTGAAATATTGGGAATGGTTATTCACATATTCTGAAACTAAAGTTAGACGGTCTAATTAATGATTCTCCATGTCTTGAACTATTCTATGAATTCCTTTGAGAGTGTTCATGATGAAATGAATCTCTCAGTCTCTCTTGCTAGAGGTGGTTGGGGAAGATATCAGATGTTGTTCTTGTAGCATTTTTTATCCTTTGTTTTGTACTCTCTTCTATTATACTTTTATTTTACTGTTACCTTTCCCTCCAAAAAAACAGAAAATCAATCCCATACGCTTAAACAAAGTATCATTGACAGACAAATTACAATTTGGGATTTAATGTTTGTACTTACCTGTAAACCATAAAAGAATATATGTCAGACATTCCTGCTTTATAAAGAACGCTGTATTTGGCTTCTTAAGAAAATTAAAAACCACGTATTTGCACACACACACACACACACAAGCAACTTTAAATGTATCTGATATTTAAGGAAAGCTTTGCAGTTATTCTAACAGAAAATGACATTTGTTCATCCGGTTTCTCCAGGAGAAGCTATATTGTTTCTGGACCTATCTGCTGATCCGGCTCTTTTTGAAGGCCCAAAAGGGGACCGACAGGTAAGGAGGGCAAAGTAAGGATTTTAACATGTTTGGTTTTCCTTTCACTGACTTGTTCATGTCTCCTGCAGTCAGAAACATACCGAAAGATGAAAGAGATAACAGAAGAATGCTGGGAAGGCAGGTAAGATAGTTGAAAAAATAAATGTGCTATGTAAATAAGAATAATTTCCACTGTGGTAAAAAAATGTATCCCAATCGTCTTTGAAAATCCTAATATTATTCTAGTTAGTCTTAGAATTTTTACACTATATATTGATATGGCAACATGACTTAAACTAACAACCTTCTAAGCTTCACAGTATGCAATTTCTGGTTGTGCTATGAACTCATCTTATACTTCATGGTCAAAGGTAAAATATATGCGACACTCAACAACCATGGCTGCAACCCTACAAATTGCACATGTGAGCTCTTGTTTTATTGGTCAAATCGTTCATATGATGAATCCCTTGCATAGATGGAAGAAGACCAAAAGATCCCTTCACTACCAATGGCCCCATTGTGGGGGGCTCACCATAATATCCCATGTCCAAGTGCGCCAACTCTTAGAAGTGTTGGATTGACTTGACATTTTTCTACAATGATCGGATCCAATATATTGGAGAAAACAATTGAAATTGAAGAATTGGGCCTTTCTGATTTCACTCCTCAATAGTGATAGGTGAGGATGGATTTCTTAACGGATTGGATCTCACAATAACGAATTAGAATCTCATAGTCACACTACTGTCATAATCCTCTTCTGACACACTAAGAAATAGGTTTTCTCTCTCTTAATCTTAGAATGCCTTCGACGTGTGAGCCTTTTCCTTTATAAGGAAAGGTTGGAGAGAGGACATAAAGGAGGTATTTTCTTCTGAAATTGGGACTTAAAAAAATTATCCGCAAAGCAAGCATTTACCGTTTTATAGGAGTAGCTACATGCCACGAGTCAGACCAAAAAATCCTACCCCAAGGATTTATTTTGACTACTAGTTCATTCTCGCAAAGTTGGATGCAACTTCAAAATAATCCTTAAGTGGCTTTTGGCCACCTTTGCTTATTTTAGAAAAATTACTGTTGACTTGATTGTTCAACAACAAATGGCTTCTTATAAAGTAGTAACACACTTTTCTTATCACCAAACAGCTTCCCGAAGACTAATGTCCTCTGGTTACAGTATCTAGTGGATATTTTGCTGCTGAAGAAAACTTATGTGAGTTTATATCATGACTTGAAATTTGTTACTTCCTACATTGTTTCAGTAAATAGCATTTAGATTTAGTCATCTGCTGATGCTTATCATTTTTTGAGGCATTTCAGCAACGAACAACTAGAGATGAAAGAGAGCTTCGTTCACTTAAGAAGAGTCTAAACCAATATGATTCAGCAAAAGATGCACTGTCAGACGCTTTCTTCAGTGATTTATGGCTTGATCATGCTATCTGAATGATCTCCAAAAGGTTTAATGAGAAGAAAAATGGAAGAAGGAGAATCGGCAACAGCTAACACCAGTTATCTTCTCAGAGATATGTTTAAAATTAAATTATAAATTAGGTTCCTCTTTTGTGCAGCAATATGTGATGCAAGTGAGATTTGACAATTTGCTATCTCATGTGGGATTGGCTTGAACATATACTGTGATACATGGAAATGAAATCTTCTTGGTTTCATAGGAATGGTTGTACACCAGCATTGTATCTGGTGAAAAATGTGAATCCAATGTCTAAAAAAATTTGAAGTTGGACTGCAATACCATTTATCAATAAAAAATTGCAGGGAACTTGTTTATAGCAGATTGATGCAATTTTTGATAAATACCACTAAATAGTGCAATTTTTGGTAAATGCCCAAGACACAGAAACATGAGCTCCTATTTACCAGAATGCCACCACAACCAATTAATTAAATTGAGGATGCTTAGGTCAGACCAAAGTGGGCTTGATTAATATATGAGGTGGGTTGTGGGCCCCACAATGCATGTTTCAACCAGGAACAATGAAGTTGAGAAATTATCTGTTGTGAACCAGTTCCAAAAATTGGTGTAAACTTTCAATCGTAGTCTTTGGATGAGCTAAAAGCTGTTAGGTTTCACTTTTAAATTCAACCAATGATTCAATCCAAGGGCCGTGGTTGAAAGCTCACGCCGATTCATTATGAACCACTGCACAATGGATAATTTCTCCAATGAGGTCAGTGTTACTGATGTGACTTTGGATATCCATACGGGTTTTTGGATTCCATGGTCTCCACTCACAAGTAGAACAGTTGGATATGAACCTCCCCTTAACTAATGGTCATAATTTTGAATCACTGATATTGGCTGCTTTGAGAAAAAATGTCAGTGGTATAATTCATTCCTGAGCATCTCTATTGTTGTTCGAATTGAGAAAATATCTCATGCCATTAGGCTTCGATTCACTTGCATCCAACATTTACTCAAGCATCTTGTTGTGAAGGATGGTTGATTTTTGTCTTGGGTATTGCATTCTATGTACAAGTTCTTCATTATATGGTCATCCCATTCATCTAAAAAGAAATGAAAAGCAATAGTGCAAATACTTTGTCTTAACATTTTTATTGTAATGACTAATGACAACAATCATCATTGACATCTTAAAATTGTTATTTAGCTTTATATTTGATACAAGTTCACTGAAAGATACCCCCAAGGTTCAAGGAGTTGCTAAAAATCGCGATTAGTACATGTGCTTCTACTTTTTCACCATCCTATACAGTGACCAGTTCAAGTTTAACTGAGGTTAAAACGTCGCATAAAAGTCTGGTGCTGCCGCTGCCAGCTGCCGCCGAAATGGAAGTTAAACACACAGTTTTCAGGTTGCATCTTCTATGGCTTCAAAAAAAATTCAGAAACTGTCAAAGCAAATTAGGATGAAGGGGCCCCCTAGTCCATAAGAAATATTCTCAACAAAGTACAGAAGAACACTGAGAGAAGTGTCTAGCATGACATATCTAAAAGTGTATTGAGAATCTTTGTCTGACTGGGATGATAACTAGATTTGTTTCGTGCTAAGCACGCAGTTAAGATAACGCTAGCGTAGTCGCTACGTAACTTTTCAAGCAAACAGAGGGGAAAGAGAAGGGATTTGAAAGAGCAGACACAAAAGGAAGAAAATGGGTTTCTGATGCAAGCAATCCAAACCTAATGCAGTATTGAATATGTGAGTAAGGGATAAGAAAACAAGTTGCAGAGGGAAAAAGACATGAACAGGCAAAGGTGGCAAAAAGAGATTTGGAAAATGGAAACCATATCCATCTTTCCCATCTTTGCTTTTCATTCTCTTTTTAAAGGAAGTCCAGAGTCATTGAAGAAAGAAAAGGCAAACGTATACATACAACACATGGGTAAGCTCTTACACTCGTTATCTTCTCATCAAAACAACCTTCTTTTTTGGTATCTTTGTATTGCTTTCGGCGTGGAGGCTGAATCATACATAATTCATGCATGTGTGCTTTGTCAGTCACACAAGAAAATTATTGGAAAAATATTTCTGCATCTATCACATAAATTAAGTATTAAAATTCTAGGTAAAAGTTACAATTTGGAAGAAATGTGAAAATCTGTTCAAGAGAAGTTGAAGCTTCTTAAATTTTTTTTCATTTATTAGTTTATATTTACACTCTTTCACCTTCTTCACACTTAATTGTTTACTCTATAATTTGAGTCCATTTCAAGGTACAAAGACCCCGAACTTGAGGATCATTTTTTTATGACGAAGATGTCCAGGTTTCTTAGAGCACCAAACTAATCTTTGGGGCATGTTCAAGTCTCCCTACCCACACATATTGGAAAATTCTATAAGGAGTGGCCCTTTAGGGTGGAGTGAAAATCGAACTTGAAGATCATTGAATTGCTATGTTCTTTGAAGATATATTTAATGTGATTTATTAAAAATGATTTTTGATAAGTCTAACTCATCATCGTAATTCAAAATAGACTCTATAAAATGTATTCATCAATTGTTTGAGGGTGAGCCCTAACCTTGACCCGACGTTCCCTTGGACGGTGAATGCTTCTACTTTTCATGTCTAGTTGAGCACAATGTTATAAATGTCGATGATAATTTTAAAGTTACCACGTTTTTATTGTCAAAATATCATTTCTGCGTTAAATAACATCTATTTATCGCTGTTGCAGGTAAATTTCAAATAAATTGCATTAAAAATGCGATACATAGTAATATCAAGATAATATCTCGATAAATTTTTGATAAATTTCTTATTAAAAATCTTTCTAATAATCTTTCCCTCATTAAGTATGTATCTTTAACATATTTGTATGATCAACATTTGATTCCTCCATCATCAGATATTTCTATTTCATATTTTTTTGGATAATTGGCATGTGTTCCATTACGAAATACTACAAAAGAGCATTTCTGTAATATGTACTACACATCTACAGAAGATCTAAATAATAAAAATAAAAGATACAATCTTTCTTGTTGATGATTATTCTCAAATGTTAATGGCAAATGACAAGTACAACCTCTAATCGAATTGGATTCTTGAGAAGTAGGGCCTTACACCCGTAACATGTGGATACATGTAAATGAATATACGATGATGTTGGATGAAGCATTGAAAATGATGGGAGGGGTGAAGATCAAAAGACCCAACATCTACTTATTTTATTTTTAATATTTCTTCTAAAGGGGAACTTTTATTTCCTTTATATCTTTTTCATTTTTCCTTTTTTTCTCTGCAACTTTTATCTCATAGCTGCGTCTTTCCACAGCTGATGCTTTTTTCTCTCTCTTCTCCGATTCCTCCACCTTTTGTCATGTCCTCTTTAAAACACTCTCTTTGCATAAATCACGTACAAAATCCAGTTGGGTCTTCTCCAAAATCCAGAAATACCATCCCATTTTAATGGCTAGAGTGGTTGCTAAGTGCATCTTCTTCTTCCTTTCCCTCCTCACTGTCTGCTGTTCAGGTCAGTCTTAACTCTTATCGTACTTGACAGCTTGATTAAGAACAAAAAAAAGGGGGAAAATTAACGACAGCCCATTTTCTGTTGATGACTTTTGAGGCTTGTTTAGTCTCTAAATTCACTTCAAATTCATGTTTGCGACACAACCTAAACGTGGAACTGTCGTGTTGCTTTTTGGGTCTTCAGGGTCATTAGATTTCTGGGTTTAAAGTTGGAAAACAAATTTCTGGCTTTTCTCAGGGAAATTTATCGACCTACCTTTTTGTTAGCTTGCTCTTGATTATTTTCTTCTAAGGTTACTTGTCTCTGTACTTACTGCTAGTATTAGTAATTTTCTTGTTTAATGAAGGATTTTGTTGTTTTGTTGGTTTCAGGAACTCTGGTGGGGTTTTCGTATGACGCAAAGAAAAACAGTGGAACCTCATCATCTATAGAGACCATCTCTTTTTTGAAGAAAAATAAAGTATCTCCCTCTCAGATTAGGTTCTCTGTTGCAGACAGTAGGATTCTGAATTCACTCTCACACACAGGCATAGCAGTGGATCTCTATGTAAATGGGACCTTGATAGAAAATCTTCAAAAATCAAAAGCTTCCGTCCTTTCATGGCTTAGAAACCACCTGATTACCTTCACTCCGCATGTAAATGTCTCTAGCATATTAATTAATAGACAATCTATATCACACAATCAGCTTCATCTGCTCCTGCCCACATTAAATTCGATCCATGTGGCTCTCAAAAGTATCAACCTTGATCAGCAAGTGAAGGTCGCTGTTGAATTCCCTCTATCCATGTTAGAAAATTCAGACAAATATTACGACAAGTATCTCCAAAAGATTGCAGGTTTTGTCCGGAAATGCAAATCTTTTATTGTTATTGAGGCTGTTGTGGATGGAGAGCTAAGCTTGGGGGATCAATTTGTCCAATCGATGATTGAAAAAGCCACATTTGCTGCTACTGTTATTCCCTACCGTGATATCTCAATGGTTTTGAAAGTAAAGAGCTCTGCTGCTCCCAGTGCAGCAGAGGTAGCTGAATTCACTGAGAAAGTGATGAAATCACTAGGGAATCATGCACAGATCAGCAACCAGATTTATGGATTATTTGCAGATCTCTCTTCCATGGAAGAAAATAAGCAGAAAGAGCTACACAGAGAAGTAGAACAGATATTCCCTTCGTCCCACAGAGAGCTCCTCAACAATGATAGACCCATTTCAGCTGTAACTAGAACAACTATCCATGATTCTGTCACCTCGCCAACAACAGTCCTTCCTACAGCACCAGTAACCAATCCTGTGACAACGCCCGTCACAGATCCCTCCACAAATCCAACCCCAACTATTGTCACAGTTCCATCCACTAATCCCGTCCCCATTCTGCCAACGAATCCTGTAACCACACCATCTATCCTGCTACCACACCTACAGTTCCAGTAACGACACCGGTCATCACAGTTCCCTCCACTTATCCTGTAACGCCGCCTGCAGCAGTACCAGTAACCAATCCAGTCACAACACCCATTGGTGTTCCCACGACACCACCGGTAACCAATCCTGTAACTACTTATCCACCCGGGGGCACTTCCCCCACAACACCCTCAACAACCCCAGTTATCTTTCCAATGCCACCTCCAGCAACAAGTTCACCAGTAGTTTCAGGGCAGAGCTGGTGTGTAGCGAAGATGGGCATATCAGATGCTGCTCTCCAGAATGCACTGGATTATGCTTGTGGGATTGGAGGTGCTGACTGCTCGGTAATCCAATCAACCGGGAGCTGTTATAATCCCAACACGCTGCATGATCATGCTTCTTATGCATTTAACAGTTACTACCAGAAAAATCCAATGCCATCAAGCTGTGATTTTGGAGGAACTGCCATGTTGGTCAACACCAATCCAAGTAAGAGAAACCTTACTCATTGGTGAAATTCATTTGTTATAACTTATGGATATATTGATCCCAAATAAGAATAGACATTCTGATCTTAAAAAATTAGGAATAGATTTTTTTGATGCACCCTTATCACTATTGGTTTTATTTGGTAGAATTGATGGATATTTAATATGTATTTAGGGGCTAAATAATTGAAAATGACAATGAGTGGGCACTCATCCTCCCACTTCTTAGGTGATCATCATTAAATGTCTGGGGAAGAAATGGAAGTAATTCTCTCTTTAGAAAAGAAAAGGACAACGCTCAGCAGGTTTAATTTCAGTATTCCTTGAATGTATGGTGGAGCAGAGTCATTCTTCTGCCAGAACCACTAATGAGTTGGGTACATTCAAAAATACCTTAAGGTTGTATTTGATCAAACCAGTAAAGTCTGTATCTTTTTACCAAAACAAATAAATATATAAAGGGTCATTCTCTTGAAATTTGATTAGAAGATGGTTACAGTTTGAAACATATAGTTCGTACTTTTTCCCTGAAGCATCCCATTTTCATGGTCCACTGGGTTAATCGCTTAATTTGGTGTGGATTAGTGATGCTGCAGAACTATCATGATCAGATGATAACTGCCACTGAATATACCTTTTGTTTGAGGGTGGAGGTGGACCTCTGTTGAATTCCTTTCTTCGTCTTCTATTTTTGAGTGTAGGAAAGAAATGAAATCCCTTCCCATTTATAGGGTTATATCTTCAGTGGCATTGATCATTACCCATTAAAAACATATAACATGTCACCCATTTACTCCTTGTAACACACATAGAACCCAAAAATTCATTTCTAATCATTCATTACTATTTTCTATATATTTTATGACCGAAGATATCCAAGCGTCTCACCTGTAGGGGACTTTATCCGACTAAATCCTTCGGGGCATGTTCACCACCTCCCTATACATACATACCGGGTCCAAGCGATGAGGAGTAACCCCATGGGGAGTGGTCCAGAGGGGTTTGAGCGTAAATCAAACTCAAGACCTCCCTTCATGAGGGGTGCTTCTTGACCGTCAGGCCAACCCCCTTTGGGTTCTTTTAGCTACTATATTCAAAGAGGTTTTTCAGGAATAATGGTATTTTCCTGAGAAAAAAATTGTAGCTGGCCATAATATATATTTTTTTAAAGTATCTGGCCATGATTCTATTAAAAACATTTCTTGCATATAGTCAGAATCTTTTCAAGTTGAAGGTTCATTTATTTTTTAGAAACAGCAAGAGAGCATTCCTTTAACGGATGTGCCAACTTCTTCAAAAGGAAGCCTAGCCATATATATATCAAGCAGGTTCTTAGCATGTTCCTTCATTTGATGGGTCATTGTACAAGGTGACAATGACTCTTTCACCTTCAGATTTTTTTTTAGGTCAAGTCGAGCACACTGTCTTTCCCATAAATAACAAGACTCAAGCAAGTCATTTATCCAAGGATGACTTGGTGCTTGTTAGTCCCTGACCTTCTTACGAATGACAAACAGGATAAGAACCATCAAGTATTCAAGTTCCATAGGTTGACGTGAATGCCCTTCCAGTAATGCATATGACTGTTGGATATGAACTAGGAAGGCCCAGCCCTGAAGCCTAGATACTTAATGCTTCATCCTATACATTGGTTGGACCATCCCAAGTCCCCACCAACTGCTTGCAAGATTTATAAATCAAATTTCGATAGAACAGTCCATTTTGTGTGTGGGTTGATGAGTAATTGATGGACAAAGCGTAAATTGTTCTGGCAATTTCATAAATATAATGTTGATGAGATGAGACAATGTGCAGAGTCGCAGACTATCGTCGTGTAGTCATCAGTTTACATTCTTATTTCTATCGTATTGTATAATATTCACTCCTTGGTTGTTACTGTTCCAAAAATGAAAGGTGTTACTGATGGTCTAATTGGATGGTATGATACGACCATCTTCCCACTTCTCTTACTCATGGTGATCCTACGGTCTGGTGCCAAGACTGTTGTTAACTGTGACATATCCAAATGCTTCATGTTTCTCTCTTAAAAAAAAAAAAAGAAGAACAAAACAAAGAATCCTAAAAGCTTCACACTGCACACACACATATATATATATTACTAAAGAGGCAGCACAAAATAGCCCGCAGGCCAAAACTGGACAGAAACTAGAAATACAACAGGCCCCAAAAGGCTGAAAACACACATATATTTGCCTTTGAAATTGATATATGCTAAGTTGCAACTGTGATCTCATCTCAATCTGCTTGCTACACAGGTTCAGGATCCTGCATCTACGCATCTTCAAGGTAGAATTGTTTCTCAGTTTGCTCTAATCTGAATTGTCTACTCTAAAATGTCGAGGCTTAACATGGGTTGGGAAATTTTCATAGCCCAGTAGATTCTTACTATGAAATTCGTATTTTGGGTGCAAAAGGCTGCTGTAGATGCCTCACCACCACCAAATTTTTGGATACTTAATATGCAGGATTGTATGGCTGTGAAAATTGTAATTCATGTTGATGTCGGCATTTTTCGTTCTCTAGAATTTTGTACTAACCGATTCTCTGTATCTGGATCTACAGCTCTAGTTCATCACCATCAACAACATCATCATCCTCGCCATCAACAACATCATCCTCCTCGCCATCATCTGTATTAAACACATACCCCGCCAACTCAACGACTGTCTTTGCACCAGAACCACCAGAAGGCATTAGTAGTTCAGTTTCTGTTCAGGTGAATTCACAAATGCTGCTTGCTCTTGTATCACTGACAGTGTCCTTAATCATTGGCAAGCATCTACTGCAGGAGTAATCACACTACGAGCAGAAAAGCGATGTACACTTGTACAAATTTGTAGAACGTAAGCTGCATCTCGCAATCTAGATATAGATTCACTAACATGTTCTACTGAGGTTCCTTACAAACAGTGGTGAGAAGAGATCTTTCAATCGACCTCATGTTGAGTTTTGAGGGTATCATAAAACCAATCAGGTTCAACTTCAGGGATACTGTCTTGGTTCAACTGTTCTTTCTTTTACTAATATTGTTTTGACCTTTTTAATTTCACTCCTACAGTCCTACTGTTCATTTCTATTTTCTCTCTGTCGTGATAGTATAGAAAAGTGATTAAAAACTAGCAAATATAAATCAGGGACAAACTCCGCATTAGGGCTAGCTCAACTGGCACACATTTTTGTTCAGGAACCAGATGTCTCAAGTTCGAATCCCATATTAACCCAATGCATGTGTCTTTTGGGGGTTTGAATCCCATAGTAACCCAATGCATGTGACTTTTGGGGGTTTGTGTGCATCCGGAGTTTACCTAACACCCTTGTACTCAGGGAGGTAGGGTCTTGGAGTTTTTCGTCATAAAAAAAAATAAAATAAAATAAATATATATATATATACACACACATCATGAACCAAAGTTGTAACATTGTTTATAATGTCCGGTCTTTCTCCTTTTGTTCGTCTTTCTCCTTTTGTTCAAGGGTGTTCCATAAAAAATAATATGTCAACCAAAATTTTTTTTTTTTGAGGTCCGAAGGTGTCTAGGCGTCGCACTCAACTAGACCTCTAGGGTGTGTGAAAAGCCCCTTATGTCAAAACCAATTATTAGTGCCAAATTTCAGATAGGATGAATGGCTTTAACGACTATGAAGCTGCTGCCGGTAATGAAGCGGCAAAGGATTAGAATGCCTCTTTTAACAATTGAAAGTAGAAATAATTTACATGTTTATTTATTTTGTGTATTGAGGAATTGAAATTAAGAGATAAACGTGAAAGTACAAACATGAACTCTGATGCTATGAATCTAAACAATAAGAATTGAGTAAATAGAAAAAAAGAAAAAGAAAAAGTGAATTGTATGTGAATTGTATTTGTGCTCAATGTGAGTATATTTTGAGTTGATCGCATCACTAGATTATATTTGTTTTTTAAATTAAATCTAATTTGATTATTGATTTTTGGACCCTTGAAAATTTTGACCTGGCGTAGTTTTTATAAGCATCATCGTCCAAAAATACTTTGTAGGTGACATTGCCCAATTGAGAGTTGTTTACTAAAGGGATTAGGTTGACTAATGATTCTCAAAATCAATACTTCTTCTGTCCCAATTTAGTTGTCTCATATGAATTTTGGAATTGTTCAAAATAGTTGTCCCATTTATATTGGAGTAACATAAAATGTGTTGAAATTGATGAGAATCACTTCTCAGCTGTATAGTGGTTTAAAGTCAAATTCAAGTTTCTTAAAAAATACAAATGTTTAAAATGAGACAATTAAAATGGGACGGAGAGAGTATTATATTAGATGTTCATTGGATTTGAATTTTAAAACTTAAAAATTACTGATAGCATAGAAAATTAGTTTTGATTCAATGGTGAATGCAACTTCAATTGCAATCAAATTGGGGCATGACAAGTGTATGAAATAGGGTGGGTGTGAAGGGTAAAGTTTGGTAACAAAAAGGCTCCAAATGGGTTTCATAGAATAAATCACAGTGTCAGTTGTTATTTATAAGAAAAAAATATTTATTTATAGTAAAGTTGATGTTTATACAACATAGTCAAGGAATTTTTAAAAATTTAATAAAAGTTATAAGCTTTTAAAAAAGAAATTATAGAAGACGCACTTTTTTTAAAAGGATAATTTCATCTTTGAAAAAAAAAAAACCATAGCATCTAGAAAATATGATGTTGTGTGTCAATATGGCTATTTGACTACATTCAAAGAAGATGGTCTTTAGATTAGTCAAATGTAGTAAATTTTTTAACATCTTTCTGTTATACACAATGTTAAAAAATTGACCAAAATCTAAATGTCCATACCCTAAGAAGTGCTATTGATACGACCATCAAAAGTTACAAAGATGATGGACCCCATTTAAGGTTTTTTTTTTTTTTTTTTATAATCGAGAGGAATTTTAAGCAACACCTTTGGCATAAGCTCACCTAAACCTCTCGAGGAGACGCCCCACACTCCGACAGGACAACTCCAATTTATACTGCTGAGACTCGAACTAGCGACCTCTCGCTTCTTGAGGCAGGAGGTAACCAATTGAGGTACCCAACATTGGGTGCCCACTTAAGTTGAATTGGAGAATTTTCAATCCAATTCGATGCAAAAATTGATTGGAGAAAGAGAGGACCTAAGAGGCTTTCTAATGGATTCACTTACCCAATTGTGAACTTATATGAGTATGCTATGGGTGTGGGCCTGTTTCGTGATGTCTTAGGCCTTAAAAGAGCTGAAGTGGTGAACCACGTCACATGCATGTAGGATGGAATCTTGCAAAATTGAAAAGATTTGGAGCATGGAGCATGTTTGGACCACTAAATACATTTGGATACCTTGGAAATAGCAAGTATTCGTTTGCTTGGGCCAGGGTTCCAAAATTCGGTGGAACTGAGATCTCGACATCTCGGTCGATATCTCGGTTCCACAATATCAGCTGACATTACTCTTTCTCTTTTTCTTTTTGGGCCAAATCTCGGTCGAGATGATGAGATCTCAGTCAAGATCTCACTTGTACAGCCGATACATCTCGTATCAGCCGAATTTTGGACCCCTGACTTGGGCGTGGGTGATCCTTTGGAGGGATGATTGGAGCATCAACTCAAGCAACCAATTGAATCAAGGGCTAGGATTCATCTACTCACTTTTATGAAGTCATTCTTGTTTTTTTAAATTTCATAGATGATGCAATAATTCCACATGGTTAATGCCATTGGAGGAGACCTAAATTATTGGAATAGCCTAATTAGCTAGGCTTGGGTGTGCATAGCAAGTAGGATTTTTATTTTTCAAAAATCCTAGGTTTTAGCTCCAATTTCATCTAAAAATTGGAGAGAGGCCGTCCATATTGTTACACAAATTGAAGGAACGAATTTGAGAAGCTTGAAGCCCCATCGAGTCTCTTTCTAGAGTCGGTGAGTCCTGATTCATTTTTAATTCGCTTTAATATTGTGTTGAATTGATTTTAAGATTAAGTGATTAGTTATATTGATTGCGTTGATACAACATTGAGATCGTTTTAGGTAAGAGAGAGAGAGGGCACCGGAGTTAGGGCCTATGAACCTTGAATCTCAAATTAAATTAGAATTAGTTGTAGGCACGCGCTGTAGGACCTTCAATTATTAATTTTAATTATTTTTTTAAAATAATAGTATTTTTTTAATTATAATAGTTATTTTGTTCCTTTAGTGAAAAATTCCATGTCACTATAAATTGAAATTTCAAAAGTTATAGTTTCAACCATTAGAAGAAATTAAAATTATCTTTTACTATATCATTAAAATGAAAATATCTTGAAATGCAAGAAACAATCGAATATTTCACACGTACACCTTTCTACTTCCTTCACATGTAAATGTCATCTAATTTTGAATATATCAACACTTTTTTTATTAAAATATGTAATAAAAAATGTTAGACTTGGCAAAAAAAATCATTTTTTTCTAAAATTTTGGCTAACGTTCTTAGAGTTGAATCCAAATTTTAAGTTTTCAAACACTGGTTGTATCTCATGTGATGACATAAAAATAAAAGCAAAAATTCCAAAAGTAAATAATACACATGATTTATCTTATTGGTCTTTTGCTTAAGTACTCAATTTAGAATTTTTTTTTTTTTTTTGAATTCATGTGTGGAAAACTGCAGGATACCCAGTGTAAAATCCTCACTACTCCTAAGACACCAAGAGTACAAAAATCTATATAAAACCTATCCACAAGTTTTACCATCTACATAAGAGAAAGGAATCCATTCATTTGGAAGAAAAAAAATACTACTTGTTTGACTTGTAAATAATTAAAAATAATATTTGAGAAGTCAATGAATTTAAATTAGATTCTTGCCTTGTAAAGATCTCAAAAGTGGATTTTGTATTTGATTTGGGTGCTGCAAAATATCAAGCAACTGTCATTCATTAGGTGTTGTAATATTAAATTCCAAGTGCATGCATTATTATGTATTAAATCTTTGCCCGGAAGAGTTCTTTTTTATGACCAAAGTGTCCAGGGGTCTCACCTGTAAATAGACATGAGACATCTTAACCCAACTAATCCTTGAAGTATGTGCAAGCTTCTTTATATTTTAAAAAGGCTCGAGCTCACAAATTATGTACGAATAATACAAATGCTGTAATGGTCCATGCCCATGAGAAAGGAGGGATGCTGCTTCAAGGATTTCTAGATTATTTAAGCAAATTTCAGTTTCCTGTTGCTTTTTAAACAATCCTTTGTATAGATTAGTAGTACAATATCATTTCAACAACCAAATTCATGAACAAATAATCATATCTATGGAGTTATGTACCATATACAGAATATGCATAGAAAATATTCAACCCCCCCAAAAAAAAAAACAAAGTTACTCTGCACAACGACCCTAGCCTATGAACACTTGGATTCAAATGATAGAATACATACCCCAGCCAGGATAGTGTCTAGCCATTCATGGCAATCGATCTTATCTGTGGACTGGAGTTACTGTTTTTCACACACATCGTGCATGGTTGACAGAAGGCTGTCATGAAAATTGGAGGGATTAGATGCAAGCAAAGATGCTGTGTTTGCTGCAAAGGTGGATACAAACTGCAAGGTAACATTGGGCTAAGAAAATTCAATGTCCAAAACAATATTTGAAAGTAGAATCCATTAGAAAACTCAAGGAGCAAAAGCTAAAGGAGCAACTATTAAGTTACTTAAACCAGCTCCACCCATGTGGGCTACAGAAGGACTCAAAAGAAAAAAGGCAATAGGGTTATATTGATTCAGAACATGAAATAAACAGTTTTAAGATGCTCATAATTCTTCATAGAAAGTGTAAGTTCTGACTTCAGCCTCATGCTAAAACTTCATATTCTAATGATTGTTCAAGAGAACTTTCATGTCCCAATTTTTTTCTAGTTGCTACAAGATCCAACAAGAAAATTCATAATAAAGAGAAAATGATCAATTGTTTCACAACATAGATTACAAAAGAAAAAAAAAAGAGAACAAAATTTAATGCATACACCTCTTAAAGTGAGAAAAACTTCTGTTATAGTTCTCATGGAAGATTGAGCAGATAAAGATTGTTTCAGAGTATGACACTTAATCCATACCAGGTGTGCCCAAGGTGCAAGATTTCCCCATATGAATTTCCCTGAGTCTTCTGCTTTCCATGCAATTGCACACAGAAGATGTTCCTGGGCAATTTGATCTAGTGGCAGGAAGCACCCATTTTCCATCTGCAGCAATAAATCTATTCGTTGGGTAACCAAAAATCCCTATTAAAATTCCACACTACTCCCATGACCAATATTAAAGGAAATGCACCTTTTAACATGGTCTCTCTATGTTAAGAATACCACGGAATCCTAACAACATTTTAAATTTACAAAAAAAAAAAAAGATTTAATATATTTCCTTTAACCCACTGTCCACATATTCCTCCTATCACAAACAGTACTTTGAATTTGTTCCAGAGTGCTGCTTTAGTTGTGCTTTGGAGAGAGAAATAATTCCAAGTTTGCCTTCTTTTGCTCTACATTATCTGTGAAATGGGATGGAAGTAGAACCCCAAAGAAAATTTCTAACGATCTTCAACAGGTTTATACATTATTTAGGAAGCAAAAAAATAAAAATTACCCAAAATAGATGATCAGTACAATGTTAACTTTATAAGCTCAAGTCCTCCATCACAAAATATCTCAAATTTACACCCATGGCCACTCCTATCAATAAGCTCCTGCTATATGTCGATAGATACAGTAGAGAGGAAGATTAAGACACTTACCTAGGAGATTACCTTGCAGAATAACCAAGATGCTAGGTATATGTCCCTTGTTCTTACAAAGTTGAGGGAGGGGGGGAGGGAGGGCGGGGGGGGATTGAGCTTTTGCTAAGACTTTAGAAAAATTACAGAAAATTTCAAATAATTTGAGATTGGTACTCTGCTACTATCTGCAGCAAAAAATATTAGGGAGTTCATCCTTAACAAGTAAATGGAAGACAATTTTTATTGTTCTTGTTCTTGCCTTTTTCTCAATATAAATTTCTCTATTACCGCTCCAAAAAAAAGAGTAAATGGAAGATCATAAAATCACCTTTTCTAAATGGGGATTTGGTATGACCTGAATGATGGGAACGAGAGAGCACCTTAGAAAAAGTAACTTCCGTAACTAAGCAGAATTGGAATGAAGAAATGGGATGCTCTTATACTCTTTGGTATTCTAAATTACCCATGAATTATTTCAATTAATAAATTGAGAATTGCGGATCATGAATAGAGCTTCTAACCAAAGAGAAGATCTGTTTCATGCTATCAATTACACTTCTCAAGCCAATTTTAATACACGTCGTAGGAGGGAAAGACTCAAAGTAGATGCCTCTAACAAGATATGGCTTAAAAGAGGGTTTTCAGCAATATCTCTGCCAAGTTCAATCTGGATTGTGTAGGATTGAACATCATTAAGGGTTTCATTTGCTCCACATGAAATCTAAGAGTGCTATTATAAATCTTATTTGCGAGAGATTATGGAATAAATGGTCAGGAAAACCTGCATTTCCTCAGGGATGAGAGTAATGAATATGCCTATGACTTGATTCAACATCTTTGAAAGACTGAAAATCCTATTGCTGCATTCCCACCATAGACTCCACATAGTGGCAAAAAAAGACAAGCGCCACAATGAGAAGCATTTTGGAGAGACCGAGGCAATGTCCCAAGCAATAGGATAACTCGGCTACCGTAGAAGGCATTACCCAATCAACACCAAACTTTTGTAATACAAAACTCCACACAGCAAAGGAGAAGGTGCAATGTAAGAGGAGGTGATTCGACTCTTCCGAGGCTTGGAGACAAAAGGGGCAAGCACTAACAATGATTCTTCCATGATTGCGTAAGTTGTCTTGGGTCAGAATTTTCCCCATACCACAGAAAAGAAATTGCACGGGAAGGAGCTTTGGAATTCCAAATATCAGGGTTGACGATGGCAGAAGTAGATACCCGATTGTTCCACTTGACGAATGACTTGACAGAAAAGTAACCATTCGGGTCCGGCCACCAAACAAGGCTGTCTTCGATAGATGGACGAATCCGATAGGTAGAGATAATATGAAGAAGAGCTGAGAAGTCATCAATCTCGGTGCCAGATAGGAAACGCCGGATGGAGAGATCCCAAACAACTTGATCACTGTAGATGGAGTAGAAGTCAGAAATGACACCAGTCAGAGACTGAGATAGCCGGTAAAAAGACGGGAAGCAAGATGCCAAAGTATCATTTCCACACCATGAGTCAGTCCAAAACTTAACTCTGTTACCTTGCCCTATCTTTAAATTTGTCAACACATGCAACAATAGCTCTCCACATGCCAAAAGCCTTGCAAGGAGAAGGATTTACGTCCCAACCAAGGTTCTCCACTCTGTATTTCTGAAGCAGTAACATTTTCCAAGGAGAATCACCCTCAGAACATTATCGCCAAAGCCATTTAGAAAGGAGCAACATTAGCCTCCTTGATGGGACGTACACCAAGACCACCGACACTAAAGGGAAGACACACTTGCTGCCAATTCACCAGGTGATATTTTTTCCTATCATCTTGGTCTCCCCAGAGGAAATTTCTCATATTTTTTTCCAAAGACTGAATGAAACCTGCCTGCTCAAGTCTTCCATTTGTGACCTGCAGCCTGAGATTTGTAGGCAGACTATTCTTATTCCAAGCATAGAGTGTTTTTTTAGCATTTTTCAACTTGTTTTCCAAATCATACATAAGGGTGTCCTCAATAAGAATCTTCCATGCACATACTGTTGAAATGGAGTAGTAGGTTGATCAGAGCAGGAATAGAGAGCAGAATAGTCAAGTTGTTTGATAAAGAAGAGTCAAGACACTGAGTGGTAGTCATATTCATATCAGATATAGCACTGAGATCTACCCTCAATGTCACAAGCCCCCACAGAGAAGTTTCATTATGGAAATCACCATGTGTTTTAGATAATAGTCATAGTTTGATTTTAATTTATGATATCTGTTTTTGTGAAATTGGAAGCATATTAGAGTATACTATTATGATAGGTAGTTCTTTTGAAATTTGTGTAATTCTGACATATTGAAGTTTTCTGAAGATATATAAGGGTATTAGTTAATGGTATTTTACAAACTTGTTTTATGAACTTAGTTTTTGTTTAGTCCATATCTAATAGAAACACTGGAGCACAAAAAACTCCCATTTATCTTGGGGTTGGCTTTCCAAATTCCACTATTCAAGTTAATCCTATAAGCAATTCGTGAACTTTCACTATGTACTAGGGCAGTACTGGTTTTTTATGGTTTGTAGACAAACCACCATCTTCTCTTCAGATAGAGCAACATTTAGGCTTTTATTTATGCACCCATTTCTATTCTATTTTCTTTCTTATTACACCACATTTCCATCTTAATATATGCATCACTGCAACCATTTCCAAACATTTAAAACTATATCGTATTGCAGGTCTAAGAGTGGTCATATCAAAATGCCCCTTGAATTGGCATGGCCCTCTTCTATCATACTGTTGACACTAAAAAAATTGTTCAAATGTCATTATCCAAATACCCAATTCCTTAAATGAGGAAAAGAAAGAATAAGTGTAAGGATTTATATGATCTAATATGATCATAGTGATTCCAATTCTACTAGGTTCAAAGACAAAGATATTCACTAAAGATCATGAAAATTTGGAGTATAGTCCAAAAGATCTTGTAGTTGAGACAGAAGACTTTAGGATTGAAGTATTGGGTTCAATCCCCCGTAACTCCAATGAAGGGCCACTCTCCGTGGGAAATGTATAGAGGAAGTCCCACCGCTTGAACCCGGCATGTGTGTGTAGGGAGGCGTGCATATGCTCCGAAGGACTAGTTGGGCGAGACACCTAGACACCTTCGGTCATAAAAAAAATTATAGTCCAAGCAATCAAATAGGGCCCATCGATCATGGATTTAATCAATCAATGACAATTAACAGATGATGATTGAACGATTATGATCTTTGAGGCACCCCAATAGTCATTAAGACCATATATCAACATATTTTATTAATATTATCACCCAGCTCAAGTATATCTAATGGTGGATCAAGTCATTAAGACCTTCAATCAATATATCTAGCAGTTGAAAAGTGATTAAAACCATATATCAACATATCTTATTGTGGATTAAGTCATCAAGACCATCCATCAACATATCTTTCTGTAGACCAAGTCATCAAGATTGTATGTCTGTACCAGACATATCTAGCTATGAATCAAGACTTCAAGGCCCACCAAAAGCATATCTGTCCCACATACATATTTGACGATAGCTCAAGTCATCAAGACCCTACCAATCATGTCCAGCAGTGAATCAAGACGTCAAGGCCCACCAAAAGCATATTTGGTGGTGGATTAGGCCATCAAGGCCTCCCATTGACATATCCAACTGTAAATAAAGTCATCAAGACCCTATCTGACATATCTAATGGTAGATCAAGTAATTAAACCCAATCAAACATATTCAACGGTACATCAAGTCATCAAGACCCTATCGGCAGATCTAATGGTGGGCAGGCCATCAAGGTCTCCCATTGACATATCCCATAGTAGATCAAATCATCAAGACCCTACTAGATGTATCCAAGGTAGATTAAGTCATCAAGACCCTATCAGACATATCCAACAGTAGATCAAGTCAACAAGACACTAACCGGGCATATTCGATGATGGATTAGGCCATTTTTTTAAATGGTTCATGTATTAATATAAATAAGGCAAGTGCAGATACAAGACAAAAAGTAAGGGGGAAAAAAAAAAAGAAACAGTAGAATCACAGGAAAGGCCAACAAATTGGCAACAACTTATAAACCAATGAACTCATGTAAGATCGGCACATTCTTTCCATGCATGCAAAATGTCTGATATAGAGATATTTCTGAATTTCGAAAGTGAGGCAGCCCACGATGCACACTTGGTGATGGATTAGGCCATTAAGGCCTCCCATTGATACATTCCACGGTAGATCAAGTCATCAAGACCTTGTTAACACATCTAACAGTGGAACAAGTCATTAAGACCCACTAGAAGCATATCTGATGATGGATCAAGCCATCTATATATTCGAGATCAAACTTTGCCAACATATTCGACATAGTGTCGTTATAGGTTTGTATTCTCTTTCACAGTTTTGACTTGGCATGGTTTGGGAGTACTACTTCCACTCATAAATCATCTCTATAGTGTAGCTAGGGATTTCTTAGTTCCTTTTGCACTTCATTTTTAACAATGTTGTTTAGATTCCTTCAACCCATTGGCACTTTTTGTTTCTGGTTCAAGGATTTAAATCTTCATCCAATGTTTAAGTAAAATTAAGTCTTTGTTGTCATATCTCCGCATCAGGTGCGCACAAGTCATCATTCGTGGATCAAATATATGAAGACACCACTTACGGCTTTCTAAATTTGTATCCATTTTATGATCATTTGTATGCATGCTCAAAACTTTCACTTGTAAGAGGGATGACAGACCGGTCTATCTAAGAAGAGTCAAGATTTGTTGTTTAGAACCTATGTACCCATTTTACATTATTCAAATATCAACTGAAAATTTGTGTACAAATTTTCTAGCATGCCTGGTGGGACCATAATCAAGTTCCCAAGTGCTAAGTTTATGAGCATCATCATATCACAAAGTCAATAAAAAAATACTAAAATATGCATCTATCTTGCATCAAGTAACTAAGAGCATAGATTCGAAGTTGTCACTTTCAAAAAAGGATCGAGTATGTGTGAAACAAAAAAGGCTCTCAACTTAGGTGGACCAAACTTGGCCGTAACCATTACTCCTTCAAAAGACAACATAACACTAACATTAGTCAGCGTTATGAACAAAATTCAAAAACTAGCGTTGTCAATTACGGCCCTGCCCCGACTCGTCCATGGATATCGTATTGCTGACTATGGCTTTGCCCAACTCTACAACCCCCAAAACAATGCCGCCTATTATGGCTTAGCTTGGCTGGAAATCAATCAAGGAAGGGATAATGATATATGTCAAATAAAGCGACCTTGGTTAAGAAGTTCAAGGGACTTCATCACCTAAGAGGGAGCCGAAGCCAGTGTAGCCAGGGCAGGCAACTGTTTGAAAGGCCAAGGAAGACATTTGAGATGCTGAAAAGAAACCAGTTGAAGCTCTCCCTCATACATTAGAAGATGAGACAAGTTTCTACCAACATCATCAACAAGGGTTCAAGCCCCTTTTCCCTCTCACTTGTCTATTACACGGATGAAGAGTGGGAAGAAACTTCCCATTGCTTTGAGGCACAAAAGCTCCATGAAGGCAAGGGGCCAAGAGAAAGAAAGGAAAAAAGAAGTAAGAGAAAAAAATGAATATGTTCAAAGGCTTGTGGCCAACATTCATTCATGAGCCTTGCAAGGAAGAAAGGCACATTCACCATGGACCTTGAGCACCTATAAACTAAAATGTCCAAAAATCCATGGTCAGGAGGTAGTTTTTCGAAGAACAAGGGATAAGCTAGTAACTCCCCAAAGAACGAGAATTGCAGCAGTTGAAACAAGCTAAAATCAACAAGCCAGTAAATTTCAAATATAGAATAGTTCAAACAAATCCAAGCCCTCTGCAACACAGGAGCTTCTATGGTGAAGACAAGCCTAACTTGGTCATCATGGTCAGATGGCTTCCGAGCTCCAAGACACTAAAATATTGATGGCGTCGAGCAACTTGGAAGCCAAGAAAGCTCAAAGAAAGAGAAAGCAAGACTTCTAACATTCAAGCAATAGACCTAGATGAAAAATGAGAGAAGTTGATCTCTAAATTGGAGAGGAAATGGGTGCCAAAGGAGGTGCAATTTTCGGCTATGTCAGTTCATATGGTGGCAGAGGTCGAAAAGGGAGAAAACGAAAAGAATCCACCAGTTGGCTGGTTGAGATTGTCAAGACCCCAAGCAAGAGTTGTCACCAAGGCATGAAGCCTTGCTAAAAGCGGTAAGACAAGAGAACAACAATCAGACATCGAGTCAATGGGACATCCTTCTAGTGAGGATTCTTTGATGACAAAGACTTGTTCATCGTTAGATAGCCTAAAAAATGTTGTATAAATGGCAGGGACCCATAACCCGTAAATGGATGAAATGAGGCTAAGTGAGTCTGAGCTAAAATGGGAGCAATTCCAATTAATTTAAACTCAACTCATGAAAACTACACATGAAATGCTTCTCACAATGCAGCAACAAGTTCAAATTGACGGTCAGCATAAATAAAAGAAAAACTTACATGATGACTAGGGCTGCAACTCGGGTCGGGCAGGTCGGGTTCCTTAAAACCCCACCCGACCTGAATTCTAACACTAATCAATCCGAATTCTAATACGACCCGCATTCTGAACCCATTTTATCCTACATTTAGCCGAGTCAGGTCGGGTCGAATCGGGTTAACTGGTAAAATCCTCAACCCGACTCGACCCGAATTCCATGTGGGTTTTTATCTTTTCAACTCGACCTGACCCGCTGGCCCGAAATTCTCGACCTGACCCGAGTTGCAGCCCTAATGATGACACTGGCAAGTTAGGTGTTGGAAAATAACATGGTGCAAACCATTCAAATGACGTTCATGGAAATGATCAAGGAGAGAATAATGATAGTGATAGTTCTAGCTCTGATGAGGATAGCAAATTGAAAAAGGACCAGAACAATGATGACAAGACCTTGACCAAAGATGAAGAGACAAAAATAATTGAGGAAGCTGAAGTCGCTCCGAACAAACCAAAACCCATTCTCCACCCATATCCTAAGTGGATGGACTAAGTCCATTGGCCAAAAAGCTTAGCCCAATGTCTGTGGATTGCAGGGACTACGTGCATCCAGAGTTTTACCTTAATGCCCCGTACTTAGGGAGAGGTGGGGGTCTTGGGTTCTTCGTGGTAAAAAAAAAAAGATGGAAGATTTCAGACGTCCCGCCTTTCTATGGTAAAGGGTCTGCCAAGCACCATATCTCTCACTGGTAACTGGTCAAATAAAGGAAGAAGTATTAAAGATCCGGTTGTTCGTCACTTCATTAAAGGGACATGCATTTCGCTGGTGGAGACTCCCGGCTGGTTCCATCACTTCGTCGGCAGAAGTGGAACATAGATTTCTTGCCCACTTCTTTAATGATGAGGATATCACATCCTTGATTGAATTGATCAAAACTAAACCAAAAAAAAAAAAAAGGCTGAGTCAATGAAGGATTTCATCAAGTGGAAAGATATGGCTATTTGCAATCCAGATGAGTTGCCTCATTCAACCTTGGTCAAGCTACTTCAAAAATCTAGACCCAAACATCTGAATGCCCATTGTTGCTCAAGAGTTTTGGAATTGTTCTCATCTGACCAGCCTTGATTCTTGGGGATTGGGGGTTCATTTGGATATTGTTTTTGGGTGGACCTTTTGTTGTATCTTTTAATTTCTTTTTTACTGTTTCTTTTTTATGTTTCTTTTCCTTTTATTTGGCTCCGAGTATATATCTCCTATACTCGGATCCCTGCTTTTGTACTTTATTTTATTTTAATGATATTTAGTCGTTTAATGTTTCCAAAAAAAAAGAGTTTGAACGAGCTGTTCAAGCATATAGGGCCAAAAAGAAATAGAAAGAAGGAACAATTAAATCTGGGGGCAAGAAGAAAGAAGTTAATGTCATCCAGATTATGCCAGCCTTGAAAGAAGGGTAACGTTCAAGGCTAGAAGAAAGACCCAACCACGCAAGATGACTTTGAAAGAACGACTGGAGAAGAAATACACCTTCGATGAAAAGCAATGTGAACCCATACTCTATCTGCTAAAAAAGAGAGGTCTCTTGGAACTTCCACCATGTAAAAGGGTGACAGAAGAAAAGATGAAAGACCACCCAAAATACTGTTTATACCACCGAACAATTACACACCCCATAAAACAGTGCTGGGTGTTAAAGACATTATTGAAGAATTACAAAATTTGCGAGCTGTCATTTTTGTCATATGAACATAAAAAGTGACCACCAATTTGGTAACAATTCAATTTGGAATCAGGCAACCAACACAACACATGGTTCGGCAAGTTGAGACACAAGAAGTTAAGTTTCAGGAAATAGATAATTTGGAACCCCCTGTTGATGATCTCATTGCACATGAAACTTCAGTGATGGGGATGTCATGTGGTCCACCCTGATCTCTTGGAAGAAGATGACTTAGAAATGGTGATGATAAAGATGATAATTGTATGATGTGTAAAGCAATATCTTTTGAAGAACATCTAATAAAATATATCTCAAACAATGGTTTAAAAAACAAAACCCTCTAAAGTCACAATCTGATTGTGGTGGTCTTGGAAGCAAGGGTGGAACCCCATCTGTATGGTGCTGACTTCAGCTGTATACAGACAGGGAGTGCCTCACAGATTTGCAATCAATATCACTCTACATCAAGGGACTGTTTAGATCCTTGAATGAGAACAGGTCTAAAATATGGTTACTTGTTGCAGTATAGATTTTTCTCAGATGGAACAAGGACCTTGTAATCTGTGAATAAGACACCCCACTCCCACGATTTGCAAAGTCTTTTAGAACAGGACCTACAATTTAAAGAATCGTAGAGTTATTGATACCATAATCAACACTTGGCAACCATCGACACATGCCCTAAACTATAAAAGCCATAGAACTTCTAGAAACCAGTTACTGACTTCATTAAGATAAATGAATAAAGAATGACAAAAAAGGAAAAAAAATGGAATAGAAGCTAACAGAAAGCCTATTGGTAACACGCAGGGAACACAACCATCAAACAAGTTAAATAATTTTAACAAAGCTTCCCTACAAATAATTGCAACATGAAACATTTATACACAAAAAAATGTAGTAGTGAATTCAACATCCATCGTTCAAATGATATACTTCTAGTGAACTTGAAAAACGAATTACAGAAAGCATCTTACATGAGCAGGGAAATGAAATGCTGGCAGGCAAAGCACAGCAACACGTGCTGATTGCAGGAATTCCATCAATTCAGTGGTGCACCTGGTGAATCGCCTACCAAAACACAACAAAAAATAAGGAAACCAACAATAGACAAATCAGAGGTATTAGCTGAAAGAAATAGTTTCATAAAGTATTACTTTAATAAAATTATAATACATACATCATCATGCTTTTACAGAACTTCACAAGAACTTTCTTTACCAATGAACTGTTAAGATAGAAGTGCTTTTAACTTAGGATTTTGTTCTAAGGATGGACGGGCCAAAACAACTCAATTAATCACTCAAATCATCATCAAGAAAATCAAGATCATCATCTTCATCATCAGTGGTAACAACCATATTAGCAGGATGAACCCCTAAAGGCTCAGCTGCTATAGGCTCCTTTCTTGCAACTGCATCTAACACATTCCTGTTCACCTCGTTTTCATCTCCTTCAGTATCTTCTGTTTCACGATAAAAAATATCCTGCATACAAAGCCATAAGATTTCGATCAGGCTCACCATCCGGGAGATTGATAGAAAAACAAATGCAGAATAACGAAGCAAAATCAGAACCTCATCTTCCTGGAATGATGGTTTCTCTGTCTCTACAACCCAGTCATCATCCAATAGGCTTTCCAGTAAGATGCAATCTAGGGATATAGAGTTGTCTGGCTTTCTCCTCCACTGTCGTTCCCGAAGACGCAAGTTGTAATGAACATAGATGAGATCATTCAGTCTCTTTTGAGCCAAACAATTATGCCTTTTACTATGGAATTGATCGAATGTACTCCAATTGTGTTCACAACCAAAAGTCGAGCATGTTTGGCTTAATATACGTATTCCAATTCTTTGCAATTCTAGGCAATTAATCCCATGTTGTTGCCACCAAGCAGCTGAAAGAAAAGCAGTCAAATTTGACATTATTCACAACTTACATTGTAAATGGTGTTCAAACACAACTGCCAGGATCTTTTAAAAGTGTGTAAGAGATCCAAGAATATCAGTAAATGGGATCATAAATGCCCCAGCACCAGAGCATCACAGATTGGTGAATCTTAAACACTCTTCTGAAGGTGAAAGAAAAGTAAACTGTAGGAAGAGAAGATAACAAGTTCCATTAACTATCTGTCTCATCCATATGGACAACTATGATTGCCACATAAATGTACATTAGGACATTTTTATTCTGCCTTACGGTTTATGCCTTCGTCATCCAGATGGATGTTCTTACTTCTTCTTTTTCTGCCTTGTGGTTTCTATGTATTGAAACTCAACTGCTTGAGTATCCGTGTGAATGTTTGTAGGATGAAATGTCAAGATCCTCATATCCACGAGTAATATGTATTGGGATATATTGTGACAACTTTAGCAAAAAGAAGTTAAAACCCTTATAACCAATGAATTCGTGTGGGCGCGTGCGCATGTGCATGTGTGTGTGTGTGTGTGTTCTAAGGACTTTTGTATAATCACCTGGGTCAAGCTCTGTTCTTGTACTAATAGCTAATTCAGTTCCAAAATCAGCTTTTGAATCAACAAATTCCGAAATCTGAAAAATGACATCATGACAGAAATGGAAAACTTTCAAATTTCAAGTTGCAATAATGAGTTTATAATGCAGACAGGCAAACCATCTCAAATTCAGAAAAAATAAAAAATAAATACAGATAGTTAAACATTCAATACCTGCATGGCTGCAGATATCCTCCGTGCATTGTCTGGTTCTAATCGAACAATGCATTCATTTAGACCACGAATCACCTCTGGATGCTGCATATAATTTAAAGAAAAATCATGATGCTTTTATTATGAGAGAACAAGACATCTCCTTATAAAACATGAATAAGAAAAAGTGTTCTCATACCACTACAAAATCAGAACGATAACGGTAGGATGGGTTGAGGAAATACGCCGACGCATAGAGAGGATGGTGGAACAACAAATTCCAATGGTTGTCAATTGCACTCCAGAATGGTCCATACTTCCGTTCATCATCGCCATGAATTGTTTTAATTGCAAGTTTTGCCCTATACATGTCATGATAAACAGATGGCATTCGCAGGCCCTCAGCAGTATCAACCTTTTGCAGAACTTGCACAATTGGGTCTATAGACTTGCTCACATATTGCATCTTCTTCCAAAAAGTTGAATTTAAGACAATCTTCTCAACTTCATTACCATCACTCATTTTGGAAAAACGTGATGACATCCACTGGTTTGATTGGAAAAGTCTTTTAAGATTGGTCTTATGGTCCAACAAGTTCTGTAAAGTAGCAAAGTTAGAGCCAGACCTAGTAATAGCTGCCCTAACAAGTTCCCTCCCTCCTGTAAATTCTTTCCTCATAAGACTTAACAACCAAGTGCGATTGTAAATGAACTTTGTAATTTTTTTGCCTTTTTCTATGCACTCACTCACCCATTTTATCTTTATGAAATCTTCAAGCATTCTATCAATGCAATAAACAGCACAAGGCGTCCAAAATAAATTTCTCCGCTTTTCCTCTAGCATTTTTCCAGCTGCTTTATAGCTTGCAGTACTTTCAGTGATCACCTAAAATACAGATAAGAGAATAAGTAAGATGGCTAGAGAATCAGAACAATACTGAAGTTCAAAATAAGATGGAAGAGAATTATAGAGTACCTGCACCACATTTTCTTCACCCACTTCCTCCACAACTTTATCCAACAACTTGAAAAGGTTCACAGCATCTTCAATTATGTCTGATGCATCAACTGAAAAAACGAAGTAAATTCCACGTGGGCAAGAAACCAAGAAATTTATAAGTGTTCTACCCTGAATGTCTTTCCAACTGTCTGCCATTATAGTACAACCAGTGATCACCCAAGAAGCCTTCAATTCCATTTGATGATCTTTAATGGTAGAAATCTCTTCCTGGAGAAACCGACCAGAAATCATTCTACTGGAAGGGCCTTTCAACCCTGGGCCACATTGACCAACCAATTCCAGCATCCTATGGAAATATGGTGAGCTGGCTGCTGTAAATGGTATTGCAGCGTGATAGAAAAACTTAGAGATTGCAGAGATCACTTCCTCACGAGTTTTTTTGTCAGCACCTGCCTTTAATTTTACTTGCTTGTAAGATGATGGTGTTGGACTTTTTGGCATCACTGAAAAAACAGAATGCCACTTTGGCTTTTTCAATTGTGCTTCTGTACCACTAGTACCACTACCAGGAGACTTTCCCCTAAATCTCTTTCTACCCACTTTGTTACCACCTGTAATCAAACTTCTATCATCAATATCTGACTTTTCATTGTTTCTTCCATTTGCATGTTCTATGTCCTCGTCCTCATCGTCATTTTCAGATTGCATATAGAAAGCTGTTATTTCTTTGGCTTCTGGCCGTCGACTTTTCCTCCCAGTTCGGTGCCATTTCATGTTTTCTTTTATTTTAAGATACACTTCCTCAGGAGCCTTTTTACAACATGCTACTTCCCCAGGAATCCTAGCAAGATGCTGCTTAAATCGATTTATGCCACCACTAACTATTCTTTCACAATAGTTGCACTTTACCTTTTTTTTCCGTTCATCTTGTGGCACACAATGTTCCCATCCAGGGTCAACATATCCTAATGATCGAAGAGGTGTCAAGCTTATAACCGAACTTTTATCATCAACTACCTGCTCCTTAGGTTTATATCCTGGAGGTTCTTCTTCCTCATAGCAATCATCATTTGAGTGCAAATCAATAGATGCATGTGTTTCATCTTCAGATTGTCGTTGTTTCTTGCTCGCACGGTATCCATCCATATTATCTTTCATTTTCAGATACACTTCTTCAGGACACTTACTACAATGTGTGACTTCATTAGAAACTCGAGCCAAATGCTGCTTTAATCTGTATATACCCCCACTGACTATTTTCCCACAGTAATTGCATTTAACCTTCTTCTTTTTCTCATCTTGGGCAACACCATGTTCCCATCCTGGATCAATTATTCTTTTCTCTCTCATCTTGGGCAACACCATGTTCCCATCCCGGATCAATGAATCCTGCCAATATGAAAGTGTGGTCATTTCTCAACCATCCAACATATTGTAAAGAAGAAGTTTATCTCTCCTTTTTTTTTTTTTTTTTGGCTTCGACTGCTGTGGCCAAAAAGAGAGGAAAAAAAATTGCATTCCCAAATAGATATCTCAATCAGGTTAAGGCATTTTGGAAACACTCAGGTGATAGAAAGAACTTTTAGTTCTCTTTTTTTGAAAAGTAACTTCATTCAACAAAAAAAAGGAAAACACATACAAACAAAACCTTAGCAGGCACAAAAACCTGCCACCCAAAGGAAACAGACAAAGACCACCCCCCAAAATTATTTACAATCCGATTTCATGATTTTTCAATGTAAAACAACAATATGAGCTCCCACGTTTTTTACTTTTGCACATTGGCTTAACATGCATTTACGTGCGTTCCAGGCAGAATCAATTGGTGCACATCGGAATGCACCAGATCTGACAACTATATCTTACGTGTCAATTATGATAGCAAGTGCATGCATGCTTGAGAGAGATACATACATTAGAGGTTATTCATGAACACAATTGTGGAAAATCCCCAAATAACTCTCTATGAAACAAGGTAATAATAGCTTCAAACTGTTACAATTAAAAATGGAAAGCAAAGTGGTCAGATCCATTCCATTTATTCCAGAACATTCCATTCCAATGAACTAAATCAGCATCTGTCAAAGTTTCATTTTGTTAAGATAAACAATCAATTCTGATGTGTTTCGGTCTAATCTAGCTGAAACAAACAAAATCCCCATATTCTGTTTGTGCACAATTGCTTTGATGTATTTCAAATTTTGTCTACTATTCCATTTTACAAATTTAACCTTCAAATAACACCCCTATACATACAGCTAAAAAGGTCTTTATGACCTTAACTACCACTGTAATCATTTTATTCTTGATAGTTCCTAAATCAAATCTTTTCAGCAACAAGTTGCTTCCTGTCTTTTCTCAAGTATAGGCACAAAGACATAGCTTCTTCTCAAGTCCATCCATTCAAACTTATTCCCACCTCTTCCTTCTTCTTTTTTCTCTCTTTTTTGAGCTGTTTTATTTTTCTCATGACAAAAATGGTTAAGATGAGGAGTTATAACAAATGATGCTTTGAATATATATGGTGTTTGTAGATACCAATTGAATACAATGAAGAACATCTTGTTCCATGCTTTTGTCACCTGAAAGTTTGAATTAAGGGTCCTAGTTTGCCCAAGAATTCATGTTTTAATTTCTTTTTGAAATTTCCTACTTCCTTTGAGCTTTTTATCCCATAATGAAACAAACAGGAATGGACTGAATGCTGAAACATTCCAATCCAGATGAAACCTGAACAGCCAACAGAATGAACCAAACTCCTTAGTTAGAAAGCAAACAGAACCAAGAAATTATGTGTTGAGAACTCGGTTCATTGTGAACCAGGTGACCATTTTTTTAGGGCTCACTTAGGAACATGTAGAAAAGTTGGTTTGGAAGATATACACTCATATATGGGTGTGCCAAGAATCAGCTTGAATAAATCATTGTACATATGGTTTAAAGATTACAAAGTTCTCACTGTTTGTGTAACTTGAGCTTAGCCCAACAAGGAGGGTACCTCAAAATCGGTTTAAATTGGGTGTGAGGGGGAAGAAGGTATAAATGAAGACTTCATTACAAATTAGTTATCCAGTTCTGATGAGGGCATTACAACCTCAATGAGAATAATTGAAGACAAGATGAAGATTGAAGATGAAGACTTCTCTTCCCTAGCATGCAAGATCTTTGATCTAGGAAGAATTGAAGACATCATACATCATGCATGAAATTGGAAGCAATTTTGATCAATTAGGTGACCACCAAGATGAGACAAGTCATGAAATTGCTTAATTAACCATAACTGAGTATGAGAAAAATATTGGTGCCAAAGACCCACATTTCCAACATCAAAAGCTACCAAAATTGATCCAAAATCAGCCAAAGTTTGTCATATGGGTCCAATGCTCCAAATTGAAGGCAGGCCATTTTAGAAACCCAAATCTAAGCAATTAGGGTTTTACACGAATTTTCTCTCTCACATGTATAGAGGAAGGTTGGAAAGGATGGAAAATTAGAAAGTAGGTGGCGTGGATCCTATCCTAAGGAGGTGAGGTCGGTCATGAGGGATTTTTAGCAAGTTGGAATGTATGGCTAGGATTGGTGCTCATGTGAGGAGGTGGAATGGACAGTTTTGATACAAAACAACCATAATAAGACTAATAAAGGTCTAAACTACCCTCACTAATGAAAGGACCAAATTGCCCTTAGTACAACACAATACCAATTCTAACATTGACAAGTGGCAATTCTTGTAAATATTTGTTTTGAGTTTTGTGTATAAATAGAGGCCTTTGGGCATTGTACAAAACACAAAAACAATACAATACAATTTCGAGTTTGAGATTGAAGTCTCCTCTCTCTCCTTGAGTTCTTGTTTCTTTAGTTTTTCTAGTTCTAGTTTAATTTTCTAGAACTAGTTCCAGTTCTAGCTTCATTTTTTGTCCAAATACCTTTGATGAATTTTGAAATTAGTTCTAGGAAAGGCGTTATTTGTCAACGTTGGCCCGAAGATCTTCCGAGACGCCGGAATTCTTTGAGTTCAGGTTCTCTTGCAATTCAATCGAATTTCCAAGCTGGGTCTTGCGGAATTTCTCAATTCTTCGATGGAGGCATAGGTAGGCCTTAGGCTTTACACCCAACCAATGTTGTCAAACCTGGCCCGGCCCGTAGTTGATTGCGCGGGTCGGGTCATTTAAAAACTGGTCTGAGTTAAAAACCCGCTGCGACCCGTTGTTCAACCCAGGTTTATCTAATAAACCCGTGACCCGTGAGTTAAAAACCCCTATAAACATGTGACCCGTTTGAGAATCATGATGACTTTAGAATTTAAATATTATTTTTTTGGATATTAACTGATATTGAGTTCTTGATTTGTTTTGGATATTAATTAGCAATGAGTTGTTATATGATATTTTGATGGTATTATTGGAGGATGGATATTAATTGGATTATTGGATTAGATTGTCAGCTGAGATCATAAATTATGAAACCTTTTTTGTTGGTATGATATTAGAACATGGATTTTGCATTATTAATTTTTGGTACTTACAAGTGTGTTAATGGGAGCAAGAATATATTTTTATGAAATATAACTTTAGTTAATAATTTAATATTATATTAATGACACGGGTTTGACCGAGTTTGACTACGGGTCAACCCGGTTGAACCTTATTTAACCCACCCTTCCTCCAAGACGGGTCGCTCCACGGGCCGGTTTGTAAAACATTGCACCGAACCCTACCCTTCATCAAGTTCACAATGAACTGACTCACAACAGAATCCACAGTATGTGTCCACATGATATTCAAATTTGTTACTATTATTTTTTAATTGGAAAAACTTATGCAACATGACCTCATCAGAAACCAAAGAGCTTCCTCCAAACATGCATTTCTTAGTTAAGTTTTATTAATTGATTTTTCTAGAAGAATTGCTTCAAGTAGGAAGTGAAAAGGGAGTAACAGCTCAATATGGCAAGTATCAAGGTTCCATTAGTTCAAACATCCTCAAAAAGTGTCAAACAAGTGTGCACTTGATCTAAGAATTCGGCAATCCCACAGTGGAAGAGCCTCAAGTGAAAAGCTTATAAATTGGATGGTCCAAGCCTCTAGTTAAATGGATTTCCAACAATTTATCTGGAATTTAGTTGTTTCTATATGTTCAGTCCCATGCTTGGAAGACATCTACCTGATAACGGTGATGGGATTTATCTTATCATTTGTAATTGTCCAATTTGGTGCTGCCATTTGGACATTCCCAATCATTCACTTAAATAACTTGAAAACCGGGAAAACGTACCAATCTCTTCTCCTTCTATCAAATCATAAAATTGAAAGAATTCTTATTATGAACTGGGATAGAGTGATTGTCTGAAATTAGTTTATGGAGTATGTATTGAGTATATGAATAGAGTTCGTTAAATTTTTCCAGTTCACATTGGGAAGATATTGAGTTTGTCGAGGACAATGCTCCACCTTCTCTTCCTTGTGACGAGCAAGTCCATCTCCATTCCTCTTTCACCTACCTTCTTCCCATTGAGCATTGAAAATTATTTAGTTGAATCACAGAAGATGGTACTGGGAGTAGCATACATTGAGTAAAGACCCCGGTTCAAACCCCAAATGTTGCATACTTTTGACAAGAACTTGCAGCACAATTCGTAAGTGCTTACAGTGCAACCTTAAGGGATGTGGATTCGAGCCAGTAGCTAATTCTAAAAAGATTAGAAAGAAAATTAAAAGAAAAGCGACTTCAATCCATGGAAGTGCTCAATTATGCAACTGCAGAGGTTGCAGGTCCGAGTTTTGTTTTGGGTCCAAGTCACACGGTTTTCCTTTCTCAAGAAAATCCAGAAGACCATCGACTAAACCAAGTGCTGATCAAAGTAGGCCAAAATGGGCATTGATTAGAAGATATCCTAACCCTGCCCGTGGCCAGCAACTGCACATCTATTAATTTATAATAAAAAAAAGCGCCAAATCAGACAGTTCAAAGCTAATCCAATCGGAATTTGGACGGTTAGGATGAAAGAAAATGATAACACCAATAAACCAAGAGAATCCAATCAAGGGAGTTTCACTGGAATCAAAGAAGAATAGAAAATTGGAGCGGACTTCCTGAATAAAAAAAATACCTGCTACTGCTGCTTCTGCTGCTGCAGCAGCTTCCGATGGCTTGCCTGATGAGAGAAAATTAGAAACCCTAGCAAGTCCGACTGATCATGGCTTCTCTGCTCTTGCTGCTCTGCATTTTCTTCTTTTTCGTCGGGGCTTTGCCTTCTGAATTTCCAGTTTTCCACCCACCCTTTGTATTATTATTGTTATTATATTTCATTGTTATTAAATTTATTATAATTTATGTGTAATGCGAGGATTATACTTTTGTGCGCCGGGTGCATAGTGCATGCCCCTGTCTCGGGCGTTGACTCGGTGCCGCCCGAGTGAGCCATGTGCAGCGCATGCAGCAGGAATTTATAATCACTTCCAGTGATTGAAACTCACACATTCAATTTAAATTTTTTATCTAATAATTAAATATTTTAAATTAACTAAATCTTAATTTATGTTACATATAGAAAAATAAAATCTATTTCATATAAGAATATTCCATGTGACTTTAATTTTAAAATATCGTAAAAATCACAAGCAAGAATTTTTTTATTATTTTCATCATTGATTAATTTCAAGGCTTCTATGTCAATTTCTTTTCTATTCGTAAAGTGCCTTTTTAAGTGTAGAAGCCTCATTGTTTATCAATTAATCTTTCATAACGAAACCTATCTACAAAAGAAAATTACTAGTCCATCTATCCCAAAATACTTGTCCTTATACGTATTTTAGAATTGTCCTAAATTACTTATCATATTCTTTATTTTCATATTAAATCAAAGTTTTAACATTTTCTATAAGCTCCAAATAACCTTCAAACGTGATGAAATGCCGACCTTCTTTTGTAAGCTTTGACTTGCTCATATGAGATATTCTATAATTATTTCTGCCTCCTACTCTCATGTTACGCCCTGACCCGCAAGGTGAGCCCGGAATGCTACTGTGTTTTTTTTGAAACTAAGACTACACTCAAGCAATCTAACTGGGCCGGATCAACGGTTGGGCCCTAAAGGTCACACATGATCTCAACATGTGGATTTAAACATATACCATAAATCTACCCAATACAAATACAAACACATAATTCCAACACTGAATTATTATTGAAGTATTGTCATAGTAACTACAGTCGCATGACAGTTTAATACATCACATTAACACAAATCAAGTACCACACCTAGTACTTTACAAAAACAAATGGTTCCAAGAACCAAAAAGCAAAGACAAGGTTATTCCCCTCAGTGGGAAGCCTAAGGCAACATCGCACCTTATCCACCCTAAGCTTCAAACAGAGGGTTCTCCTCCTTGAGTTCATTTCCTGAAAGGTGAGTGAGGTGAGCTAACTAGCCCAGTGAAGGAAATATAACAGTGTCAGGTTAGTACATAATCAACAGTTGCAAATTTAATATCTCATGCTTGATAATAAGTTCTCAACGTCAAGTATAATTTCCTCTTCTTTTCCATTACTGTTGTCATCCAACGTAACGCCTACGTACTACGCTGAGACCATCGTATTAAGTCTCGACACGGTCAAAATACATCCTTGCAAGTACATCTCCGACCCTCACATGGCCGATACTGACATTCCTCAAGTCAGCAACTGTCGACACCCATGGTCCAGTAGACATAAACCATCTCACACACATGGCCGATATTGGTTCAATAGTCAAGGGCAACATCACAAGCATTTCATAATTAACATAGCACTTCTTACAACAGTGTATCATGTTTAAGCACATGGGTGGGTTAATCAAATCTGAAACCACTCATTGGTCAAGACTCATGTAATAGCCCGGATTTTTAAATCAATATATATATTGGCTATTATTTATGTCAATGGTTGAAATTTAGAATTTTGATGGAATGAATGTTAAATGGATCAAAATTTGGGCAATGGCCCAAGTGGGGTCCAATGGACCAAGGATGGGATAAATTTCATTTAAATGGGTCAATGATGGTTAATTGGGTCAAGGAAGGTCAATTGGATCAAATACCCATTTGGAACCCAATGGGTCAAGAGGGTTTATGCATTAGGGTAAATGAGTAGAAAGTGGAATTTAATTGGGCCATGGGCCAATGGTGATCCAATTAGATGGAATGGATTGAAGTGATTAAAAATCACCTAAGTTAAATTTAGAATTATCCAAGTGTTATGGTCTAGTGGGGCCCACCTCCACCTCATCAAGTGAGGTGGCGTGTGGACCATGACTTAGGTGGAGCCGACGACCATGGTTGACCAACCATGGATAAGTCAAAGAGAATTAAGGAGGATCAAAGTAAATTAAGTTGACTTAATTAATGTAAGTCACCTAAGTTAACCTTGAAGAAACAAAGTGGCATGATCAAGTGGGACCCACCTCCACCTCATCAAATGAGGTGGCGGGTTGGCTGAGGAATTAGTGGGGCCGGCCACCATGGTTGACTTGGTCAACCATTGGTGGATTCTTGGAAAATTAAAAGGGAACTAAATGGAATTAAATTATGAAATTAAATAACTTAACTTAGATATCAAATTAAATAAATGGGTGAGTTAAATGGGTGAGTCAATGAGTGGTTTCATCTCATAGAAACCACCCAAACCACCAAAACAAGACACACCAAAACCGTTGGCATGGGTGGTGGTGTCATCTCATCCAACAAGATCCATAAAATGGGGGTAAGATTGGACATGCTTTGACCATTGTGTGGTGGTGGTTCCACCTCATCCCAACCACCACCACTAAGGGACAAGGGCCTAGAATTAAGGACATGCGAGGCCATACCTTCCCCATTTGGTTTGGTCAATGGACATCATGGGGAAGATTCCACCTTAATGAGGGTGGAGTCTAACCCAAGCAACCCAAGTTGAGATAGGAAAAGACTAAGGCCCCATCCCATTCCCCATCTCATTTCCATCTCTCCATCTCTCACTCACTCTCCAAAACCGTCCTCCCCTCTCTCAAGACCAAAAGAAGAAAAATAAACTTAGAAGAAAAGAGAAGAACCTAAGCTTGGCCAATCACACCTTCAAGATCAAGACTTAGAAGATTTTCCTTTCCTTCCTCCTTTCCCTCCCTCAAACCTACCTCAATCATTGACCGAACCAAACCTTGGTGATCTCATCTTGATCAAGCTCACCATTGGCCGAGCATCAAGGAGAAGAAGGAAGGAGAAAGGCCAGGGATCAAGAGGAACAAGAAACAACCGGGAGAGCCACGGATTGGTAAGTATCTCCAAACAAGATGTTAAGTTTTTAAGGATTAAAATGGAATCCATTTTCTTGGGCTGAATGGTGGCCAAAAATGTTATGGGTCTTGGATCAAGAATCCATCCAAGAAAGGGGATGAGAAGTGGACAAACCCTAATGGGTAAAGTAGGCTATGAATAATGGAACAAATAAGGACACTATGTATGTAAATGGATTATGCATGCATGCATGACTAAAATAAGATGTATGGTCTAAGATTATGGTTTGGCCTTTGCATGGCCAAACCTTAGGGTTTTCTTGTATGAAAACTATCAAAGATTAAAGCATGAGAATGTGATTTTTGAGAGATATAACTTACCATAGGATTCGGCCATGATGTATGGCTGAACCCCATGGAATGATACTAAGTTTTTCTCCATGGGTTTAAAGGATGGAAACCATGGAGTAATGTATTAATGATTTTGAGGCTTAGAATGGTTAAATGTTTGTAAGTTTAAAGGGGTTTTAGTGAAGGAAACCATGGACAAATATTGGTGATATTATGGTCCTAAACCTTACAACTAAGGATGAACCATGAACCATGGGTTCGGCCATCGTGTATGGCCGAACCCTATGGTGGTGTGTTAGTGATGTTAATAGTGAAAAATATGGAAAATGATGAGGGAAGGTTGGTGACTACAATGGACTCCAAATGTACTTAATGATGTTCAAAAATGGTGATTTAAATGTATGATGAAATCCCCTCATGGAGGGACCTTGTGGTAGATCTAAGTGTGATAAAAGATCCAAGAAAAAATGAGGAGAAGACATCATGGGTTCGTCCATGGTGTATGGCCGAACCCATGACCCATTTTTTTAAGTCATTTATGGGCTAAGTTAGGGTTTATGCATGTGATTAAGTGAATGGGAATTAGGTCAAGTAAAAGGTTGATTTTTATTAATTTTGTGTCATAGTTGATGAGTTATCAATGGATCCATGTTTATGGATCAGTTATGGACTTAAGGATGTAAAAATAAATGAGTGATTAATCATGGGAAGAAGGAGTGGCAAAAATGTAATTATGGCCAAAAATGAAGAACCATAGGTTCGGCCATGGTGTATGGCCGAACCCCATGGGGGATGTTTGGGGACTTAGGGGCTTTAAATAATGATCTTATTTGCTGGATAAATGAACCAAATGTTGGCTGATTTTGGACCCACAAGATTAAGAAAATCTATGGATTAAAAAGGGAACCAAAAACCTAGTTAGTGAGGTTCGGCCATGGTGTATGGCCGAACCCCACTAAGACATGTTTGATGGACTTAGACATGGTTGATACTTGGATTAATTTGATGACGTGTAATAAGGTATCGGGACATCGCAAGCGATGCGCGATTGGTGACCGAATCCTTGGACGGAAACGCAAAGGAACGCTAGTTGATATTTGGTAGGATTCCTACCTTATTGTAAGCTATGGATTATGTGTGTATGATTATTCTACTTGATTTATTTTGGTAATTAAATGATATGTTTTAAGATGGAATTTAAATGCTATGGTTTGAAATATTATTATCATATGGCACGTTGCACTTACATCTCATGCATGGCATGGGAGGGATGAAATGAAACAGGAGTCCATGCTCCGTCGGGGCGACCGATAAACATACATGGGGATCTTATGTATTTATGATATCTTGATGAGGGTTTTTCCATTAAGAGGGACATTGTATAATGATGGGTGGGACACATAACATATGACACCCATGGTATGACATTGATTGCATGGTTTTGCTATACTTATATCTATGTATCCTGTTTATCACTAATCCATGTGTTGGCCCTACTCGGAGTACCTACTGGGCTTGTTATCTAACGCCCTACTTCCACCTTAGATGATGACGCAGGAAATAGAGGAAACGAAGGACGTGATGGGAGCCAAGCGTAGGAGCTTGGAGGAGCGAGCTAGTTTAATTATTTAAGTTTTATTTTAGAAATATAATTTGAGTAGCTTAGCTCGTTGGACTGTAATAATTTTGGACTTACTTGCTATGGTTTGGACTTTTATTTTGGACATTATAATTTTGAGGTATTTTAGTAATTTAAGTGATGTAACTTCCTTGCTATCTAAAAATTGGTAGGATAGATTATATTATAATTCCGTATTAAGTTATAATTCCGCAAGCTTACTTTTCTACATGTGAACCGTTTTCATGGACTTAGTTCCACGCACACGTAGGGTTGGCCAGTTAAGGGCCGGGCTTTGGAAGCTCGGACTTAACTTGCGTCGTGACGTCCCGCGCCCTTGGTCACTCTTTAAAAAAAAAATAGACTCTGATTTTCGGATAAGTGAGTGAAAAAGGGCGGGGCGTTACAACTCATCTCATAAGAACCTGATTACACCTGCTGCAAAGTTAAGTTCCCTCACCGAAAATGTGTGGTATCGCGATCTCTGTTCAACAAGCAAACAAGTGCACAATCATTAACAGGTAAACAAACATAGCATCAAATGGATACATATAAGTAGTATTTCAAAACCATACTTGTTTTTCCCAAAAATCTCCAAGGTAAATGGAATTGAGTCTCCTACTTGGTTTCTAACTATTTTAAGTTACAATAATCCACAATAGAGTAATATTAAGGTGCTCAGTCCAAAACTCATATTGGCTTCTGGGCATGACTAGATTAACTTATTGAGTTAGGTTTAGATACTCAGGTCACTTCTCGGTTGTCTTCTGGATAGGACCAGATCTGACATGTTGAGTAAGGCCTCGAGGTCACTCAGTGCTCGACAAATATAGCGTTGGCCTAGAAGTAAAGTCACTCAGTGTACGACCAATAGAGTCGGCCTAGAAGTGAATACAATAGTATATACATTATAGTTATAAGAGAAGAGGGTTAGTACATTTTTACTTTATCAATGGGGGTATAACATCACATACATCATTAACAATCAAAAGTCTACATTCAAAAACTGGGTACTTTGGCTTTAGATCATCCGAACCACTACCTAAACTAGTCATAGGCTTCGGACAGTTCGAAGAACAGGTCTCGGATCGTCCGAAGGTCCTTTCGAAACGAAAAATCAGAGAAAATAGGTCTCGTTGGGTCTATGTGTCTCGGATCATCCGAGTGAAGCTCGGATCGTCCGAGTGGGGTTCGATCTTTCCAAACTCGGCTCGGAACATCCGGGCGAATAAGCTTGCATCGAACGCTTCGGGGCTTCGGGTGAAGCTCGGACCGTCCGAAGGGAGTGACCTTCGAACCGTCAGAAAATCGACTCTCGGACCGTCCGAGAGTCATCTTCCTCCACTGTCTGCAACAGCAAACAGTGACGGGCAGACATTGCATGAAATAAGAATTCGAAAACAGTGGGTTTCCCGGATTTGGCTTTTACATCTAACCGGTCAGATGGACTCCTTAGTGAGTCCTCTTTCCATAGGAAGTGATTAGGAACTTTAAAACTTAATAGGCCATCCGATTTTAACATTGAAAACATACTGATACAAAGAAAACCAAGTTTTTCCTTAAACTTCAAACTGATTTACACACTCAAAACTTGGCAAAATTTGGTTTTTCTTTATTCTAAATCGTCTGAAATTGAAAGAAGAACACAGTGGTTACCTTCACTTGAGTTCCTGGTTTGAAAATCCGACTTTTGAAAAACTTTCCTTCTAAGCTACGGTTAAGCTAAAATTTGGAAAATAGAGAGGCTGAGAGGGAGAGCTGGGATAACTCAGAACAGCTGACACTGAGAGAGAAGATTTGGTGGGAGTTTGAAAGCTGGACAGAGGGCTGAATTTATAGAGATTGGTCCGTGGATGGTGGCCATCGGGCCACTGCATGCCTCTGCATGCAGCTGCTGCCGACGTCCAGAACAGTAACCGTACTGTTTGGGCGTTGATTGCAGATAAGTCCTCCCATATTTTCAGTTTTGCAAAAAGGCCCCCAAAAGAAAAAAAATCTGATTTTTTACTAAAGAACAACATCTTTAAGGCTTGGAAATTTTAATCCAACCTGACAGATAAGTTGAGTTTTAAAAACTTTAATCATCATAAAAATTTGGAGATTTAAAACTCACTAGAAACCATATATTTAAATAAAAACCACAATTTAAGACTATTTACGTGTTTCAACTTGTGTAAAATAAAATAATTTAAAGTCCTCATTTTTAGATTTTGAAAGAATAAACTACACCATACTAAAATGGTCTAACATAATATACTTTTTTCAAAATTTATCTCGTTTCGAAAACCATTTAAAAATATTTATTTATCCCTTTCGGGGTTTTGACGGGCGGTTTTGAATACTATTTTCTTAAAATAAAATTATTTTAAAATTAGAAATAGAAATCCTTGACTAAAGAGAATAATATCATCCAATAATAATCACATAATAACACAATTTATAAAATAATAACAATAAGCTATAAATTACCATTTTGCCCCTCCAGCTTGACGAGCCGGATCACTGAGCTTTCGAGCTCAGATTGGACCACACCTAGGCTTTTCACAAAGCCCTAACCGTAATCTTAGAGATTAATCGGTCTAAGCAAGATCTATTAAGCTAAAGTACGCCTAATCTGAGTCAGGGTATTACGCTCATCTTAGGAAAGGCCCACTGAGTACTAAATTAAATTCATTAAGAGTTATTCGTAATCTTACTAAGTCAAAATCATTTATATCAAGTTCGTATTGACTTATAGAATCTATTAATAGGCTTTTGGCCCGTTCCGTACAAAAATGATCCTTAAGAAATTAAAAAAAATCGAAATAAAACAAATATTTAACAAGATTAGCTGGAACTTCACACACGAGTGAGATTGTATTAGTATATCGTTTTATTAATAAAACATGTTTATAATTGCAAGTTAAAATTTTCCTATTAGGTGATTATTAGTTTCATAAAATTTATACCATACATATTGGTTAGTAGATGCTTAGGTTTAAAAGCTCAAGTACACTAATGAATCGTCATATTACAGAAGTGATTACTGGTAAACTATCTTTTTCTAGCGTAATTTGTACATATTTATAATGGTCTCTCTACACCATTTGAGGTATGGATAAGTTTTATTGAAAATATTTATATCTTAGTATATAATCTATGAAAAATTACATTAACAAATCAAAATACTCATATTTTTAAAAGTCCACAAAATTTAAAAATACCATGATTGATTCAACAATGTAATATTTGGTGTATCATGACTAAAAAAAACTTTCCAACAAACAATCATCTATCTCAAATAGTTGCTGCACCTTGGGACTTATTAGTATAGATTGATATCATGAGCCTTAATATGTTGCTAATAATATAAGACACCAATGAGACTTCTTTACTTGGTATAGAGAAGAATGGTTCATAACCTCAAATGGTTTTCTTTTAAAGAAGAATACGTGATTAAGAGCCGTATGAAATTTTATCTCATTACTGTTTGTCTTAATTAAAAGAGTCAAGATCATATGGTTAAGAGGATCAACCAATGTTAGCAGAACAGACCCTTGGGTTCAGCCGTGGTTAAAGTCGATCAATGTAATATAAATATTACAAATAACATTAAATTATTAATTTTTTTTTAACATTCCCTTCCGGCTAGGACATTTTGGATTTTGCTAAACAAAAACGGATTTCCAACGTAAATGCAGGTTAAACCAATGTGCAAAAGTAAAACATGGGAGCTCATATGCTTCATGGTCCTCATGGTAGTGTCATTAGCTTGCACATGCTTTCGTCCTCAATCGTTAATTTGAAAGTGGCAGTCCTCAATCGTTAATTTGAAAGTGGCAGTCCCGCACCAGGTGGATGATGAAGGCTACCCGACTTGGTTCTCCGGTAGCGACCGTGAGCTCTTGGCCCGTCATGGCGGTAACATGGTAAAACCTAATGCTTTAGTGGCACAAGATGGCACGGGGAACTTCAAAGTATCTCAGATGCTATCAATGCCATGCCCAAGAAACGATCGGGTAGATATGTCATCTATGTTAAAGGAGGGATCTACAAGGAGACGGTGAGGATCAATGAGGATATGACCAACGTTTTCATGTATGGTGATGGCTCTTAAAAGACGATTGTCACCGGAAGCAAGAACCATGTCGACGGAACTCCAACCTTCAACACTGCAACTTTTTGTAAGTTTTTAAATGTTAGAAAATCATGACCTGACAATATTCTTGAAGTAGAACTCACTGTCAAGAGTTAGATATTAAGAGGAGGGTGCCTCAAGTGTTATATGGACTCATTGGTTTCTTGAATTAACCGATGTGAGACCAATGGCTTCACGTGGAAACCAAACACATGCAACTGTACTCTGCGCACGTGAAAACTTCAGACACACCCTCACGTGCAATGGGCACGTGGAACCTGCTTTGATACCATGTTAGAAAACTATTACATGATAACATTATTGAAGTATAACTCACTCTCAAAAGCTAATCGTTAAGAGGAAGATATCTTAAGTGTTACATAGACTCATTGATTTCTTTAATTAACTGATATGAGACTTTGTCACTTCACACTAAAATTTGACAATTGATCTAGAGCGAAATGGATTTGCCCTTTTAATGCCCAAAACAAGCTCAACATTTGGGTAGAGTTGCATGGTCTTGACATTTAGAAAACAAATATTACAAAATCTCTATCTAAAATTCTCGTTGATTGTCTAGTGACTAACATTTCCTACAACTTGCTTGTTTGTAGTTGTATTTGGAAATGGTTTTATCGCCAAATCAATGGGGTTCCGAAATACTGCTGGTGCTGTGAAGCATCAGGCCATAGCTCTGAATGTGATAGGGGACATGTCCGCCTTCTTCAATTGTCGCATAGAGGGATACCAAGACACTCTCCTCGTACACTGCCATCGCCAATTCTACAGAGATTGCGTCATCTTCGGAACCGTTGATTTTTGTGGGGTAATGCAGCTGCCTTCATACAGAATTGTGTGATCATTGTGAGGAAGCCAATGGACAACCAATACAACGCCGTCACGGCCCAGGGGAGGACTGATAGGAATGGATACTCAGGGATAGTCATCTACAACTGCAGAATTCTCGCTGAACGGAAGCTCGTCCCTGTGAGGTTCAAGATTCCGACCTACTTGGGTCGGCCTTGGAAGCAATACTCGCGAACCATCATTATGGAAAGCAAGTTGGGTGACTTGATCCAACCGGAGGGATGGAAGGAGTGGCCAGTGAAGGCTTCACCGGACACTGTAGAATACGCCGAGTATAGGAACACCGGCCCTGGGGCTAGGACGGTCGGAAGAGTGAAATGGCCGGGGTTCAAGGTGATAACCAACAAGAAGGATGCTGTTCGGTACGCCGCCGGAGTGTTCATCGAAGGGACCATTTGGTTGAGGGGCACCGGGGTACCATTCCTCTTGGGTTTGAAGCAATGACAGATGAGAAATGGATGCCTGGTTAACAACACAGATGAAATAGACGAAGGAGAAAGAGCTTGGAGGTGTTTCAAACTTCATGAAGATTGGAAAGACTTCCCCAAGAGAAATTCAAACTCCAATCGTCAACATTGGCGGAGTTGTTTTAGGGAATTTTATTTTCTTTTTCAAATAAATAGGAAATTTTGGTTCATTGAGGTCTATTCTTTTCATTTCTTTCACTGCATCCTAAGATCTTCCGAGGAGTGAAACTTGGTGGGTTTTAATCCGACTTGCATGATCCAACTTGAGAAATCAAGAAGGTTGGGTTTTACATTTTTAAAATGAGGGTCGGATTGGGTCGAAGAAAAAAAAATCTGAATAAATTCGGGTTGGGTCGGGTCGGGTCAAGCTTTTTAAAAATTGACTCGACCGATCCGAATTGAACCGACTCGATCCGTTCAAAAAAAATTAATATAGCACTCGGGTTGAGGTGAGCCAACAATTCGGGCCTGCACTCGGCTGTGTCGGGTAGGTAATTTGTGTTGGATTGGATTGAGAAATTTGGATCGAATCAGATTTAATAATTTTTTTATGGATTGACTTGGGTTTATTAAAATCCAACCCAACCCACTCGAGTTTCACGCCTAGATCTTCACTTTCTACCAATATATTTGCACTCTGACAAAATTTTGTGCATTAAAAGTCAAATATAAATATGTCATTGTAAATTAATAATTACTACTTTCATAATTACTTTTGCTTTTCATTAAACTTAAACTGAAATATACATTTTTTTTTCAAATATATATCAATAATATATTTAAATTTAGGTGAAATTATTCCGTCTAAGTAAGAAATTTTTTTCTCCCTGCTGTTTGAAACTAAGCTTCTACTCTATTAGTTCATTTAAAGTTAAAGCATCAAATTGTATGAGATTAATATATAAATTATAAACTTTTGAATTAAATGCTTAAAAAAAATTATCTAGTAAATGGCATTGGTCTATCACTTTTATTTTGGTTACGGGTTTCATTAATTTAATCGTGGTAAATTATTTTTAATCTCATATTTTTTTTCTTGTATCTTTCCAATGGACCTATTATATTAAAGTAGACGCTAAATTGAATGGTATATATAACAATATTTTAAAGTAGACTCTAAATTATTTAGTAAATGGTACTCGTTCCATTTTAATTGTCTCATTTTAAACATTTGTATGTTTTAAGAAATTTGAATTTAACCCTAAACCACCATGTAGAGAGGTGATTCTCATCTATTTCAATACATTTTATGCTACTCTAACTATTTTGAAACAATTCCAAAACCGACAACTAAATTGGGACAGAGGGATTATATTTTTTCTTCTAGTAAATTATGCTTTTGTGTGCGGGATGCATAGTGCATGCATCTGTCTCGGGCATTGACTCGGTTCCGCCCGAGTGAGCCATGTGTAGCGAATGCAGCAGGAATTTTAAGATTGTTACTTATAAATATGCCCTTATTATATATATATATTTTTTATAATAATCATTTCCAGTGATTGAAATACACTCATTCAATTTAAAATTTTCATCTAATAATTAAATATTTTAAATTAACTAAATCTTAATGTATGTTTAATATAGAAAAATAAAATCTATTTCATATAATGATTATGGTCTAAGAATATTCCATGTGACTTAATTTTAAAATATCGTGAAAATTACAAGCAAGAAATTTTCATTAATTTCATCATTGTGTTTCTATATTTTAATTTTATGATATTATGATCATTTATGTATTGAGTCTTTCAAGACGATTGATTTTACTATATTTTTAATTTGTATAGTGAAATGATTATATGTTGTTAATCCTTCGGATAGTTATCATGATAACGAACCATTTATCAACTTTTATCAACGGTTGTAAGATAAATACATTCAACAGTTGATGAATGACTACTAAAAATTTTGATGAATGGAAAGTTATTCATCCTCACTAAAATTATTATAAGGTTGATAATGTATGATTTCTCTTTTTTCATAAGTTAAAATTAGTTTAATATCTAATATCATATTTAGTGTTTCTTTATGTAATTATAAATGTTAAAAAATTAAGTAATACAAGTTTTAAATAAGAAATTTAATTGTCGAATCTAATTATGAATACTAATCTTATATAAACAAAGTAAATAACTTCATTTTTTCCTTTTTTTCTCTTAGACCCAAGAGAAACCTCGTACCCACCTCAACTTAAGCTTTGGTCATATCCCTCCTAAAACTCCTGGGGAGCAACATAACATAGATGCCTATATAAACTCCTGGGAAGCACCATAGATGCCTATATTTTCGAATGAAGGCCACTGGAGTTCAAACTCGTGACCTCTCCCTTTCCAAAATGACAAGGAACTATCTGTCGACTCAAAACCGCCTCTTCCAAGAGGAGCATGTGTGAGATCAGCCTATATTAATTTGCTGCAATTGAGGATTTTCCACAACCACAAATTTTAAACACTAATATGCTAAAGTTACATTTTTTTTTTTTAAATGATGGGTAAGAATTCATTCAAGCGCAAGCCCAAAAATATGGGCATAACCCATAGTTCGAGTTAGGCAAAAGGTGGTCCACAAAAGAAGGCCCAAAAAAACAGTCCCGAAGAGGAAGAAGACCAAAACAAAGGACCCAGGAGTTCCAAGAGTTAAATTGAAACTTCATAAAAGATTCCTAATGGTCAGATATTTGTCATCATCTTTATTGGCTAAATTAGTTGGCAAGACCCATCAATCTAATGATGGGTATTCTATAACGATAATCACTTACAAACGAGTTTGTCGATAGTAAATCTAATAGATTTATTCTCCCTTCACTTCCTCATTAATTGTGCATATACTCAATTTGACACAAATTTAATTTTTAAAGCTCATTAATCTAATTCAATATTTTCTTTACTATTAGATAAACTAATTTGTGAGTAAATATTGTTATATAAATGTGAAATTAAATGGCTATTTATTACCTAGTTGATTAATCAGGATTTGCATGATTTAATGTTTAATATGCAATTCCAACGCGGGTTTTTTTCAATGTTTTGCAGTTCTTTTAACTCTCAACTCAGTATGCAGGGCTGGCCCTTGGCATAGGCGGTGTAGGCCACCGTCTAGGGCCCCAAACAGAAAGGGCCCATACACACTTAAACTCCTTAATATACGAGTCACAAAGGGCTTCTAAAATCTCACTCCACCTAAGATCCCTGAGATTTTAGGAGATCTCAGGGCCGGCCATGTCAGTATCCAACATCGTCCTTCTCAGCAGTGAACTGAACGTTTTTTTTCCACAGCGCGTTTCCACCCGATTCTGTCAGCAGAAACCCAGTTTATAGACTGAGTTTACTGCAGTCCAGATTTAGAAATTATCGGTGAACAGAGACTGAGTTCGGACTATTTAGCGATTCCAACAGTCCAAGAAAATGAGTTAAATAAATGATGTATTCAGAGTCCTTAAATAACACAGTGTTTAAGACGAAATTAAATTAAGCAAATAAATCCAATCAATAAACATCCAATTAAATTTAGAATATACCCGGGATTGAAAGGGTGAGTCCTCTTACTCAGATCAATTTCATTGAGAAATTACACGCATTTTGCTCAGACTCGGCATCCCACCAGGACAATACATAGCACGGCCTTCCATCTTGGCTCGACCTCCGCTCTGTATTTTCTATGGGATCTGAACTCAGCTCGATCACTTGATCTCATCCCCAACTCAGTACATCTTTAAGGTCTGACTCGCACTTAGGCCCTTTCTTTTTTCTCCTTCCTTCGGTCCTCAAAGTCAGTCCTTACTTGCTTTTTGTAGAATTAAAAAAGCCACAATTTTGAACCCAACTCTCTCGTACAACTCAATGAGCTAAAGTCCCTCAGCGTGTGAACTCTTACCACTTACAACTCAGCCAGTGGAAAGGAGTTCCACACGTTATTGAGTTTTCAGACTTCTAAGTGTGACTCAAAAGAGTCACACGGTTTTGCCTCATTTTCCCACTCAATGAGTTTCGTTTGGATGTGAGTTGAGTCCTTAGCCCACTGTGACTCAAATTGGGACCTGCCCATAATTTATTTGGGTCGGTCCATTCGAATTTCAATTGGCTTTCAACCTGTGTGGAGTCACTGGATCTCAAACTATTGACAAACTTGGCCTGCTCAGTGGACTCGGACTTTTCGAAGGTCTTCATGTGACTCGTCGGGACCTGTCCTCACTTCTGATGTCCACAATCCACATCACCATCTATCTAAGGCTCACATATGAAGATGGTAATGATTCCATTAAAATGGTCTAAACTTAAACACGTGGCCCATAAAAAAACTCAAGCTTGAGCGTTAGCATGACTCATATTTTCACCTTTTGAACCTACAGCTCTCTAAAAAGCGATCAAAAGATCCATCCTCAGCAAAACACGTGTTGAGAGGAATTGTATATATTCTTTGGGACCACTTACACACACCCGAATTTTCTGCCTCTACACATTCAAAATCGGATTTTCAAATGAAATTACGATTTTACCCCGGCATTTCCATTCATTCGAATGAATGTCCAGTTCATTTTGGCATTCATTCGAATGAATCCTCAAGTGTATTTTCAATTCATTCAAATGAATGGGCTGAACAGTAACACGGAATACTGCTCAGCCCCATTCATTCGAATGAATTGATGATTCATTCGAATGAATAGTAAAAAAAGGCCACCATTCCTTTCATTCATTCGAATGAAACGATCATTCATTCGAATGAGCAGAATGAACGGAACGTTGATTCGTTCCGTTCATTCGTTCATTCGAATCATTCATTCGAATGATTCGAATGAACTGAATTCAGATTACATATTTATTTTTTAAAAAAAAAAATTGAACTTATTTTTTAAGCATTGTGTATTTCTAAAATTTTTCAAATTGAATATCCAGACTAATTATGATAATCTGATTAAAATACTTTAAGACTTTAAGGTCTTTTGACACTCCTAAATATTTAAAACACAGTGTTTTACAAATAAGGGTATCCCTAGGGTGTGCCAAAAATACATTTAAGAGTGTCAAAAGACCTTGATGTCTTAAAGTATTTTTATCATGTTATTATAATTAGTTCGGATATTCAATTTGAGAAATTTTGGAAATGCACGGTGCTTAAAAAACAATGTGCATAATATATTAAATAATAAAATCTCCTTTAAAACTTTAAAGTTATTTTTTAAGCACTGTGAATTTCCAAAATTTTTCAAATTAAATATCCGAACTAATTACGATAACCTGATAAAAATACTTTAAGACATCAAGGTCTTTTGACACTCTTAAATGTATTTTTGGCACACCTTAGGGATACCCTTATTTGTAAAACACTGTGTTTTAAATATTTAGGAGTGTCAAAAGACCTTGAAGTCTTAAAGTATTTTGATCAGATTATCATAATTAGTCTGGATATTCAATTTGAAAAATTTTAGAAATACACAATGCTTAAAAAATAAGTTCAATTTTTTTTAAAAATAAATAAATATGTAATCTGAATTCAGTTCATTCGAATCATTCGAATGAACGAATGAACGGAACGAATCAACGTTCCGCTCATTCTGCTCATTCGAATGAATGATTCATTCGAATGAATGATCGTTTCATTCGAATGAATGAAAGGAATGGTGGCCTTTTTTTACTATTCATTCGAATGAATAGGGCTGAGCAGTATTCCGTGTTACTGTTCAGTCCATTCATTCGAATGAATTGAAAATACACTTGAGGATTCATTCAAATGAATGAAAACGCGGGGGTAAAATCGTAATTTCACCCGAAAATCCGATTTCGGGTGTGTAGAGGCAGAAAATTCGGGTGTGTGTAAGTGCTCCCATATTCTTTAATATTATTTGATATAGAAGAAATAATTTTAGATATAGAAGAAATAAGTTTAAGTTATTATTAAATAAATATTGATCATTTATTTATTAAATAACGGTAAATAGAAAAGAAAAAAAATTAAGATTTATTTGACATTTTGACCATTTGAAGGATTTAATTTAGTGATTTAGAAGGATTTAATCAATTCTTATAATATTATTATCTTTTACTATTGTTTAAGATGAAAAATAATTTTAAGTGAGCGTCGAATAAATTTTTATAGGTTGTTTATCTATGGTTGTTAATTGTTTCAATATTACTGAGAAAAAAGAAAATTTTGTAAAAATAATTTAAAAAAATTAAAATTTATTTTAATTAGTTTGAAAGATTTGGCCTGCCCTTATCATGTAAGTATTATATACAAATGTTAATAAGCAAAATCAACAAAAAATTTGAGCGAAATTTTTAAAAATTTCAATCTTACAATCTTTTTGAAAAATCATCTATATTTTATAGTTTATATTGTATGCAAACTAAAAAATTGAATTATATTTTGAATGAAATTTGTAACTGAGCTATCTAAGTGTGAGAGGGTGGACAAGAATCATATCAATGGTTGTAGTGATTTTTTTTTAATCAAAGTGTCCATTCTTCTTAGAGCAATGACTAATCTTTGGAGCATGTGCAAGTCTCTCTACCTACCCACACACACGAGGTAAGTCTCCATGGAGTGATCCTTTGAGATGGAGTAAGATTATGAGAATAAACTCAAGACTCTCACTTCTTGAGGCAGGTTATGACTACAGGGGTAAAAATCTCGGCTGGGAATGATATTGGCCATCTCGGCCGATATCATTCTCTCTCCTCCATTTTCATTTTTTCAAAATATCGATTAATTTTTTTATTTTTCTGAATTAAAAAAGTTAAATTAAAAATTGAAAGGAGGCTCAGTTTTGAAAAAAAAAATTGAAATCATTAATATCGGCCGAGTTATTAGCCAGAGCCCACCACCGAAACAATTTTTTTTTTAAAAAAAAAGGCGATATTTAATATAAGCTGATATATATCACTAATATATCAGCGATATCGGCCAATTTTATTAAAGTACGGCTGACACTAATTGTGTCAATCGAGATATCTCGGTCTGGAAAACCCGAGATATCATATCGGCCGAGATTTTCACCCCTTGACTAACCATCACTTCAGTCCCTTTGAATTTTCAATGGCTGGAGTTACACAGTGAGTCCCATGAACAATTTCCTCCTTGGAATACTTTTGGACGATTTACTAGATAAAAAAAGTGAGTCTTATTATAGAAAATGGTCTCTCATTTTTCAAATTTGCATGTTTTGTATCATGGATGCACCAAAGATAGCGGAAATGCAATGAGCAGGAGAAAGAGATGGAGGATTTGGTGGATCTCAACATGCTTCTGCCTTCTGCAATGTGGATAACAAGAGCCTGTAGGAGGGGCTCTTTCTAGGCTTGAAGTTAGGACATGAAGACCAAGCCAGGACACTCACTAATAAAAGTTTGGGCTTTCTTTAGAAAAGTTTTTACCTTTTCAAATTTATTTGAAAAAGCATCTATCTTTTCTATATTTTTAATAAAGTCTTTAATTTTTATTAAAATTATAGAAAAATCCTTTTAACCATTTTAACTAAAGTCCAATCTTGTACCAAAAATATTTATACTTATAAATAACAATTTACGCGCATTATATGTTTCACATTTGATGTGTTTTTTTTATCAAAGTAACATTCATTGTCAAACTGAAATTAAATCTCTATATAATCGTCGATGTTTTAGTCTGAAAATCTGAATCTACAGTATCAAATCTAATTGATTTTTTGCACATTAATAATCCATGAAAAACACATTTTAATTAACCTATTCTCTTAATTATTATTGGACTTGAAATAGACTGCACAATGTACATCTAACTAAAAAAATATCAAAACAAAGTATGAATAGATCATTAGTCAATATAATCAAGGGGTTATTTTAAAATTTTAGAAGAAAGTTAGAGTTTTTTTGTAATTATAAAAATATAAAATCTTATTATTAAATAAAAACCTTAAAAGTAAGAGCTTTTTATAAAAAAAAAAAAAACCCCTAAAATAGAGGACCAGCCCAGTCCAATCTGTGGTTACACATAATATAAATACTCATCCTGATCCTCATCCTCTTTCCGTCTCTGACAGGTGAAAGGAACGCAATTGCCATCCTCAGTTCAGGGAAAGGAGGGGCTGAGGAAGGGCAGCGACATGGCTAAGAGTCTTATTGTGGCTGGCTTGTCCACCTTCTTACTTCTAGGCATAATAGCTGCCGTTGTCCTCAACCTTAACCATTCCCACAAGCTCACCGATGAGACGTCGACTTCCCTCAAAGCAATTTCTACCATATGTGCACCTACTGACCATAAGGGTCTCTGTGTTGATACCCTCTCCTCCCGCAATTCAAGCTCTGACCCAAGAGAGCTAATCAAAGCTGCATTTAAGGCCACTCTTGACCAGATGAAATTGGCCTCAGAGCTCCCAGATGAGTTTGTGAGAAGGACCAATGGTTCCAAGGAAGAAGCAACCCTCTCTACTTGTAAGGAATTGCTCCAGTATGCGATCGCCGAACTCGAATCCTCATACTCGGCTGTGGGAGAGAAAGAACTCCATACAATAGGGGATAGGGTGAATGAAATCAGAAATTGGCTGAGTGCGGTGCTTGCATACCAAGAGACCTGTAAGGATGATATCCGTAGCCCCGAATTAAAGTCGGCCATGGCTGATGGACTGCTCAATGCCACTAAACTCACAAGCAATGCCCTCGCCATTATATCCGAGATCTCAACCATTCTCTCCAATTTTAGCATCCCTTTCAACCTAAGCTCCACCACTTCGCGTAGCATCCTCGAACATTCACCGGACTTGCACCAGGTGGATGATCAAGGCTACCCGACTTGGTTCTCCGCTAGAAACCGTCGGCTCTTGGCCCTTCACGACAATAACTTGGTACAACCCAATGTCGTAGTGGCACAAGATGGTAGCGGGAACTTCAAAAGTATTTCAGATGCCATCAATGCCATGCCCAAGATACGAGCCGGTAGATATGTCATTTATGTTAAAGCAGGGATCTACCAGGAGACCGTGAAGCTCACTGCTGATATGACAAACGTTTTCATGTATGGTGATGACCCCAAAAACACGATTGTCACCGGAAGTAAGAACTTTGTCGATGGAACTGCAACTTTCGAGACTGCAACTTTTGGTAAGTCTGTTAGAAAATCATGGTAATATTTTTAAAGTAAAACTCACTCTGAAAAGCAAATCGTTAAAGGAAGATGCCTCAAGTGTTATATAGAGTCAGTTTCTTGATAACGAATGTGAGACTTTCGTCACTTCACATCCGCTCTCACGTGCAGCTTGACCCTATGGTTGCACGTGAAAACTTGACACATGTAATTGAGCTCTGTGCACGTTAAAACTCTAGACCCACTCTCACGTGCATTGAGCATGTGGAATATGCTCTGGTATGATTTTAGAAAACTATGACATGATAATATTCTTGAGATAGAACTCAATTTCAAGAGTTATCCATTAATAGGAGAGTGTCTCAAGTGTTATATGGACCAGGGGTTGAAATATCGGCCGATACGTATAGTATCAGCCGATATATATCGGTTTTAGAGATGTGAATATCGGCCTTGATATCGGCCGATATCAAAATATCGGCCGATATTTAAAAAAACGAGGAAGAAAGAGAAAAATATCGGCCGAAAACGATATATCAGTCGACATATCGTATCGGCCGATATATCTGCCGATACCGAATTTTAAACCCCTGATATGGACTTGTTGGTTTCTTGAATTAAACGATATGAGACTTTTGTCGCTTCACACACGCCTTCACGTGCAGCTTGATTCTATGGTTGTCTGTGGAAACTTGACACGCATGCAATTGTGCTCTACGCATGTGAAAACTTCGGACCTACCCTCATGTGCATTGGGCACATGGAACCTGCTCTGATACCATGTTAGAAAACCATGAAATGATAACATTCTTGAGGCAGAACTCACTCTAAAAAACTAGTCGTTGAGAGAAGAGTGCCTCATGTATCATATGGAGTCGTTGATTTCTTGGATTAACCGAGTTAATGATGCAACTGATCTAAATGGAAATGGGTTTGCCCTTTGAAGGGCTCAAAACAAGCTCAACATTTGGGCCGAGTGAATGGTCTTGGAATTGCAATTTTTTTTTAGAAAACAAATATAACAAAATCTCAAATGTAAAATTCTCGTTGATTGTCTAGTGACTAACATTTCCTGGAACTTGCTTGTTTGTAGCTGTATTTGGAAATGATTTTATCGCCAAATCAATTGGGTTCCATAATACTGCTGGTGCTGTGAAGCATCAGGCCGTAGCTCTGAATGTGATAGGGGACAGGTCCGCCTTCTTCAATTGTAACATAGAGGGATACCAAGACACCCTCTATGTACACAGCCATCGCCAATTCTACAGAGATTGCACCATCTCCGGAACCATTGATTTTATATTTGGTAATGCGGCCGCCTTCATACAGAATTGTCAGCTCATTGTGAGGAAGCCATTGGACAACCAATACAACGCCGTCACGGCCCAGGGGAGGACTGATAAGAATGCATACTCGGGGATAGTCATCCACAATTGCAGAATTGTCGCTGAACAGAACCTCGTCCCCATGAGGCTCAAGATTGCGACCTACTTGGGTCGGCCTTGGAAGCGATTCTCGCGAACCATCGTTATGGAGAGCGACTTGGGTGACTTGATCAAACCGGAGGGATGGATGGAGTGGCCAGAGAATGCTTCACCTGACACCGTAGAATACGTCGAGTATGGGAACACCGGCCCCGGGGCTAGCACGGTCGGAAGAGTGAAATGGCCGGGGTTGAGGGTGATAACCAACAAGCTGGATGCTCTTCCGTACGCCGCCGGAGTGTTCATCGAAGGGAACATTTGGTTGAGTGGCACCGGGTTACCATTCGACTTGGGTTTGAAGAAATGACAAATGAGAAATGGATGTCTGGTTAACAACACAGATGAGATAGACGAAGGAGAAAGAGCTTGGAGGTGTTTCCAACTTCATGAAGATTGGAAAGACTTACCCAGGAGAAATTCAAACTCCAGTCGTCAACAATAGTGGAGTTGTTTTTTGGGAATTTTTTTTTTCAAATAAATATGAAATTTTGGTTCATTGAGGTCCATTCTTTTCATTTCTTTCACTGCATCCTAAAGATCAGAGCTTCTGAGGGGTGAAACTTGGTCGGCTTTTAACTTCACGCGTATTTCTCTTGGGTTGGATTTTACATTTTTCTTAATTAGGGTTGGATTGGGTTAAAGAGAAAAAAACCTGAATAAATTTGGGTTAGATCCGGTCAAACTTTTAAAATTGACTTACCGATCAGAATTGACTCGACTCGACCTACTCAAAAAAAAATAAAATAGCACTCGGGTTGAGCCGGCCAGCAGTACTCGAGCTGTGTCGGACTATCGGGTAGGTAATTCGTGTCGGATTGGGTTGACCAATTTGGATAAGATCAAATCCAATAATTTTTAATATGAATTGAATTGGATTTATCAAAATCCGACTCAAACCACCTGAGTTTCAGGCCTAGATCCTCACTTTCTACCAATATATCTGCACTCTAGCAAAATTTTGTGCATTAAACATTCAAAATAAATAATTATTTATAAATTAATAATTACTACTTTCATAGTTACTTTTGCCTTTCATCTAAACTTAAACTGAAATATACATTTTTTTTTCAAATATATTGGTTGATATTTTTAAAATATCAATAATTTTTTAAATCTTAGGTGAATTTTTTCAGTCTAAGTAGGAAAAAAAAAATCTCTACGCTAATATTTGAAACTACGATTCTACCTCTATTATCTTAATTGTTCATTTAAAGTCATATGATCAATGTGATAAAATTAATATGTAAAAAATAACTAAATTATTTAAATATTAAATTTAATTCGAGCAACATTGGGTTAGTTCTATTTAAATTTTTTAAGAAATGCATGATTGAAACTCAGTTTTTTTAGATTATTAATCGAGCAAAAAATTAGAGATTGAACTATTGAAGCAAAGAGAAAAAAAAAAAAAATCATAAAAGACAACCATACTAGGCTATGAAACAACGTAAAAAACAGTAGAAACCGAAAGAAAGCATCAAATACTGAATAAAGCAAGTTAAATGCCATTCTTGGGTCTGTTTGGAGGAGGTTTAGTTTGTGAAGGACAAGACAAACTTAAAAGATATAGCTAGTGGTTGTGTCGTGAGCAGTAGACTTTTGTTTGGCTCACTTCAGTAATACTCCCTCCGTCCCATTTTAATTGTCTTATTTGAAACATTTTTATTTTTTAAGGAACTCTCTATATAAGGCTAGCAACCCATGTGATTTCATGGATTTTCAGCACATTTTAAGCTACTGCAATATAAATGAGACAAGTATTTTGGGACAATTTTAAAATCCATATAAGACAACTAATTTGGGACAGAGGGAGTATTCTTTTTCTATTAAATTATGGTTTAAAATTTTCAAAAACTCAAGTGAGCCGGTCTGAATTTGGCTTAACTCAATGAAATTTTGAGTCAAGTGACAGAAGAATTTCATTGATTGTTTTTTAAGTCAAGTTTAAGAACTTGGCCAAATCACTTTGTTTGAGTTTCGAATTTTTGACCTATGGTGTGAATGAAAGAATTGGGTAAATCGAAGCTCTGAAAAAAAAAAAAAAAAGAATTGGATAAATCGATTCTAGATTTTCAGGCTAAAAATGTCATAAACTTAATGCCATTGAACCCAAACAGCCATAGCTCAAGAACCGCAACAGCATACACATCAAGGTTTTAAGATGGTGGAAACCTAGATTTTTTTTTTATAACCGAGGGAAATCACGAGGCAAAGGCCCTCCTAAACGCCTCGAGAACCACCATGGTGGAAACCTAGATTTGATACTACTTTTGATAAAAAAAACTCTCTTCTTCTTTTGAGAAGCTCTTCTTCAAGAGTATAAAAGTTCCCTTCTAAGTTTTATTGCACTGAAAGTATGGGATGCAAGGTCATTAAAATTCCCCTCAACATAACCTTTTATCTAAATTAAACAGCATTCTCTTAGAATTTTACAGTGTGTAGTCAAAACCCTAAAGTTTTCTGCTAGTATTTTGAAATTTTGAATCCAATCACCATTTTTCCTTATCAAAACAACTAAATAATGGTGACTCGAATCCTCAACTGACCTATGATCAGCTGGCTAATCCCTACAATTCTGATTGCTAGGATTTTCAAAGGACGGATAAGAGTACATCAAAGTCGTCCCACCCGGACACGAATGTGTAAGGGAAGCGTTTTAATCATCATTTAATATATTAATATGTGCATAAACCATAGTAATAGTGTGTGGACAAAAAACCACCTGTACACTTTCATAGCTAGTAGAGATTACACAGTTCAGAGATTCATCGATGATTTATGATAAATGATTTTATTTCATGTGTTCAATCAAGTCTAGAGCTTCTTTTGGATACTGAGTTGGGTAGATTATTTGATGTATCTTCTTTTATTTCTTGATCTTCATTGTTTTTTATGTTTCTTTTTCTTTTCTTTGGCTCTGAGTATATAGCTCCTATACTCGCATCCTTTCTTTGTACTTCTTCTTTTAATGATATTAAGTCGTCAATGTTTCAAAAAAAAAAAAAAAAATCAACTCGAACTTTTGACATATTGGTTAAGTATTTACCAACATCTAATTGCAACTGTCAATTCTACCAGCAAATAAGCCCGATATCAGGCCAAACAAAGACCAGAACAAAAAGGACAACCAGGAACACTGAAATATGAACCCAGAAAAACCAACAGACAACCCTTAATTTCTGATTAGCCTCTAATAATTGAGGTCTGCCCCCTCCTTATACAGCCTGCCTGCCTTACCATTAGCAGATCTATCCATGTGAGATACGGTAAAACCTTTGCATTATCATTGTCCCCTTCATGACCAATTCTTTCTAACTCTTTCACACCACACCAGACAGCATTCAACTCTGCTTTGCGGGATAAGGAGAATTGAATAGGCCTAGCAATTTAGCAAAAGAAACCATGAAGTCCTTCACCCCTCCTTAGCCATCTGTTGATCTGCAAAAAGGAGAGTTCTATGAGCACAATTGATTTTAAATTGTATCAAAGCAAAACCCCACCAAGGTACATACAGAACAGCCACAAAATGTCAATAGCCAATTTTCATTTCTTAAAAATTGTTCTTTTGAGTTATATCTTGATTCTTGAATCATCTTACCAACAATGTTGATTTTAGATATGTTATCCCAAAACAGACAGCATGAGCATGTAAATATCTAATGACTATAATAATGATGATGATGATAAGTTATAAATACGGATGAAAGACTTTTTAAAAAAGGCAGTATGCAAAAATAATTTTCTCTCTGTTGAAGGCAGTAGTCATCTTTGTAAGGCAAAGCATTCAAATGTAATGTTTGCATTGTGCTTGCATCTTAAAAAAATGTGGTTTACTTCTTCACCCCTAAGACTAGAATGAGCATGTAAATAAGACTGGGATTAACAGTGTCCTTTGATTCTTCCAATTTTGCATGTAGGATCTATACTGGTGATTTTGTTCACTAATGAGCAACCAAAGTCTAAACTACAAGGGAGTGGATTCACCATTTTCATACTCTGTTTTAATAGTAAACAAAGTCAAACTAGAGATGCACAGCCCAAAGCCCTCCAAGTATCATTTGCCAAGATGGTATCTTAATTGTGGAATGACCCTCACATGGTTGGGTAGACTATGCTGGAGACTATGGATTGGAGGTGGGTAAACTTTCATCCCATCAAACCTATTCTACCCTTGTGATTGTGGTCTTTAAATTTTTAAGTATCACAAATAATTCATTTTTAATCGTCACAATCAAGAGGTAGAACCATCAAATGGAGATCACATTGCAACTATTTCCTATCCATGTACAGTAAAACCTCTATAATGATCAGACTATCACTTGCAACATCTTATCTGACATCAGGAGCCGGCTAATCTTCCTTCTGTTCAACAAGGACCTTGACTGTTCGCCTGGCAATTTCTCTGCTCTGTGGGATCTTCCGTCTGGCACTAGGATTCCTTCCAAGCCACCTGAGGCCGTCCTTCCTCACAATGATGCCGCACCTTGCTTGATTATTGAGGCCTTCCCTACCAACCAGGGGCAGTTTTTGGGTGTGTTGTATCACCACGGGGACAGCAACATTTGCAGCTTCTGTGCCTGTGCTATTGTCGACCAGGACCTGTTGTGCTTCTTACTCTGCCACATTCAGAAAATCCTGCTCTTACTTGCTAATGGTGCCTGGCCTCTCCATCATATTCCACACCAGCAATCTCCTCTCCTGCCTGCTCTGCAAAACTGCTAAATGGAACTCTGCCATCCACTGTTCTGCTAGTCCAAGCCATCTTACGCAACTTCAATGAGGGTAATGTTACTGTTACCAAGCATGATAGGGGCTTACTACTGCAGCTTTCTCATTGGTCTCTAATGGTATTTCGCAGGGCTCTCCTAGCCCTCTCTGCTCTGGTATCTTCAGAGATCTCTGAGGCCTGGTCTGTTTGTTTTGCATCTGGGGTCTGTTCCCGTTGTTCTTTGGGCCTGTTTTGGGCTGATCCTTTCCCAGTTTTTCCCCTGGCTTTTGCCCCATTAGTGGGGTTTTTTGGTGGCCCGGCCTGGGCTGTGGGCTTATCTTGTGTATTCTTTGGGCGCCCCATTTTTAATGAATATCTAACCTTTGCATTAAAAAAAAAAAAACCTCCATAATGTAATATGGTTGGGACCTTAGTGAATATATTACATTATATAGGTTATTAAATTAAAAGGTCTAACAATATTCCTTTCTAAAAATCTCCTTAAAACTCTCACCTATCATTGAAATGTCCATTCGACTTCTCTTTGTGGAAACAAATCACCCAATTCATTCCTATACAGTTCTCGTTCATTGAGAACAAAATGTCCGCACCGTCCTAAAGAATGAGAAAGCTTATTCAGAAGTTTATCTCAGATTATTTTTCTGAAGTTTAGATGATCTAGTTTGTGAGGTTCTTAGTTACTTTTGCAATAATTTTGTATTCTGAATGTATGGAATGTTACTTTACAATATGGTTAGAGCAGCACATTTTTTATTCTGAATGTATTGACTACCGAGTTAGAAAGATTTATTACATTTTGTATGGCCCGGAGTCGGGATCAACTGCCGATATTATTTTAGACAGGTTATAACTTTATAGAGTACTATATTATAGAGAGTTTACTGTAGCTCCCAGTACATCCCACCTAACCATGTTGAGCCCACTTCACATTTAGAGTGCAGACTTGTTAAAAATTCTTGGTGAAAAAGGCCTTACTAGATTTTTTTTTAAATAAAAAATAACTTTGAGAAGAAGATTCTCAAAGATGGAGTTTGCATCACCTTCATGTAGAGAATCTCCACCATCAATTTCCTCACGCTGAAACTACTCCTTTTGAGTCCTGACTTACCAATCAGTACTAAAAATTACGTCTGTAATCTACATTAAGTGTGAAGCAATGTGATATGTGTGTGACTGTGTGCAGCATAAGACCATGCAGCAAATTTGCTACTGAAGTTATATAGTCAAAAGTAGAGTGATCAAAACTGAAATTCAATCGTATAGCAGGGTACAATACTGGCTGTCATGTCAAGGAAACTGATTGAAATTTGTATTTGAACCCAAAAAACAAAGGCCCCAACCTAATAACCATCAGCAAACAGCAGCAATTGCCCAGTCACCGGTGACCCATAAGAGGTCACAAAGCCAATATGGTAGGTTCGCAAACAATGCTAAACAACAACTGAAATAGGAGCACATTTGTCCAATAACATAAGGTTCTTACCTAGAATAGGCTGTTTGATTAGCAGCAGATGCAATCATGGATGAGAATTTCTTGTATATCTCTAAAAGTACATTGATCTTCATGTACTTTTGATGTCTCAATCTCCGAAAAGAACCTCTGCATTGGCTCTCCATCCTGATCAGTGAAGAAGGATCAGAAACTGATGTTGGACGCCGGTGTATATGCAAGAACCCGTCAGTCATAGACACCTGGATGCCTTTCAGGACCTACTTGCTTCTTTGTATGGAGGCTACCAACTAGTGATGAATACACCGTGTCATCTGGTGTTAAGCCCCGTTCAACCATTTCATCATACAACCTAAAAGCTTCATCTGACCTACCTTCCCTAGACAAGCCTGAGATCAACGCTGTATATGTAACGACATTCAGGGCCAGACCCTCTGCTTTGCATTTCATCAAACAGTAGGAGTGCATCATCCACCTTTCCAAATACACAATGCCCATGAATAAGTGAGGTGTATGTATAAATATCTGAAAGCAACCCCTTCTCTTCCATTTCATCCCTAATCTTGTAGGCATCCTTGATGCTGCCTTGCTTGCAGTGTCCATCGATCACCGCATTGTAAGTAACATGACTTGGTGTCAACCCCTTCTTCTCCATCTCTCGCAAAAGTCGCTTTGCTTCAATTAGATTCCCTTCCTTACAATGTATGTCAATCAGTGTAGTGAAGGTGACAGTATTGGGTGCCACACCCCGTTCTTCCATAGCAAATAAGAGCCTCTTCGCTTCATCAGTCCGGTTCGACCTACACAAGCCACTGGCAATGGTGCTGTAGGCAAACACATCAGGTTCGAATCCTTTTTTCTCCATCATAACATGCACATTAAAAGCCTCATCCAAGAGCCCTCTCTTGCAATACCCATCCATAAGCGTGTTAAGTATCACTAAATTCACATCAATTCCCTTACTCTGCATCTCGTGCAATAAGATTTTTGCCTGCCTCAATCTGCCCCGCTTTGCATAGGCCATTTATCAATGCACCATAGGTATGGTCATTCGGTTGAAGGCCACTCTCATGCACATTCATCAAAAAGTGCAAATGCCCGTTTTATGTTGCCCACTCTGCAGTTGGCATTGATGATGGAAGTATAGATGTAAACATCATGCTTCCACTCCTCTCTCACTCATTTCCTGAAACACTCTCTCAGCCTCTTCAATTCGGCGCACGTTTGAGAAGCTGTCGATGACAGGGGTATACGTTGCCGCATTGCGGGCAATCCCTTGCTCATCCATAGAATTCAATATCTCATCAACTTCATCAAAATCACCCTTCTTGGCGTAGGCCTCAATCAGCGCATTGTACGAAAAAGCATTTGGTTTGATCCCCTTGCCACTCATCTCCATCATGAAATCTCTAGCCCTCTTTAACTCACCCTTCTTACATAACCCGACAACAGGCGACAGGTCAATGAATAGACGGAGGGCTCGAACACCTGAGTCGAGCATCCGGTAAAAGAACTGGAGGGCAGAATCCACCATACCAGACCTACGAAGGGCAAGAAGGTAGACGATGCAAGACCTGTCGCCAATGTCCCAACCATTACTTTTCATGTAATCAAATGTGTCGGATGCAGATTCAAACACGCCGGCATCTGAATAAATCCTAAAGAGCATATCAAACACTTTGGCAGAAACCTTGGCATCGTTGGGGCAGCAATTCTGCATGATTGAGACAACAAGTGGAAATGTTTGAGACCTGAGGGCAACGACAGAACTGAGGTAGCGTTTGGCAGCGGGGAAGTCTCTGTCCTTGACAAGTCTGCAGACAAGGGAGAGATGGAGTTGGAGATAAGTAAGCTGGTAGAGCACGGAGGTTGGGAAGAATTGAGCAAGAAATGGAAGAAATCCAAGCAAGTTTTGGTAGTGAGAGAAGGGTTGGAGAAGACGAGGTGGGCGATGTTGGGATTGTTGTTGAGTAAAGGAAGGAAGGAGGTGATATCGGGAGAATTGGCAGTTTAAGGTGATCAAGGTTTTCGATATCTTGTTCGCAATAGCATTTGCATTTGCACTTGCAGTTGGGGTGTTCATCATCATCATCTTTTTCTTCTTCTTCACCATCACCTCGGCGCCATCCGAAATTTGGCTACAGAATTGCCTGAAATGGATGGATGCGATGGCTCGGCCTCTTGTTGCGACGGACATGGGGATAGGACGGATGGAGATTCTTTCCAGTAAATGAGTAGAAGGAAGGGCCGAGATGGTGTTTAGGGTGGCGGCGACTGGCAGCGGTAGCGTTTCAAATGCTCAATGGTGGAGTAATTGGGTATCGATTTATACCCGGTAATTATTTTTAAATAGACAGGGGTCCATTTTGATGATAATATTTTTATTTTTAAATTTATTGTAAAAAATTAAAAGACAAAATAGTCTAATATCCCTTGAAAAAAAAAATAATGCACAAAATAATTCTCTTAAAATATTGTTAGGAGTCTAATAACATGACTTGTATTGTTTTTTAAATCATGATAGAAAATTTTCGAGTAAATTCTCATAGAAAAATTGGCATTTATAATCTAAATTTTTAGAAGTATGTGCAGAACTGCAAAGAGGATCTTATATTTTTAAAAAAATAAAAATTTCCAAAAAAATCTTAAAATACTCTTACATTTAAATCACCTGCTAATCGTAATTCCGAAGGGAAATTAACGAGTCGAACTAAGAAATCGAAATGGAAATAAAATTTATGTTCGATGATAAATTGACGATGGATAAAATTATTTCCCTCCGGTCGAGAAGCGGAAGAGAAGAAGAAAGGAGACTATGGGATCTTCTTCTGTCATTGGCGGCCATCCGTCTCCTCTCTCGCCCTTTCCTCCCTCAATTTCTTCTTCGGTAAGTAAAGCTTTACAAATCTCTCCACAGTTTTCTCTCCCTCGAGATCCCTTCTTTTTCTTTGATATAAATTATAAATTAATGGTGGTGTTTTGGATCTACTACGCATTTTAAGCAGCAGCCGAGTGGTACGGTGAGCTCCAACCAACTTGCGAAGCCCTCGCTTCCCAGCTATAAATGGCGCTTGGTCATAGCATATGATGGCACTAAATTCTCAGGTGTATGTGTGTGTGTGTGTTTTGTTTTGATTCATTTTCAAAAAATTGTTTGCTGTCTTTCATTTCTTAGAATCTTATTTTCTTGAAGTCTGGTTTTGTAGTAAGATTATATCATTTGGCATTCTTTTTCCCCCAATACCTAATACATTTTTGTTTTTATTGAATTGATGATCGTGACTCAAACCTGCAACCTTTTTTTATTGTGATAGTGAGCACCAACCAACTGATACAAGCTCTTGCCATTGCATTTTTGGGTCTCTTACAAGTTAAACCACATCTTCGTTTCTTAAGATTTCAGTGAAATGTGAATTTCCTCTTGTTATGATTCACCCAGTTTATAAATGTAGGATTAGAAGAACACTTACTTTTTGTTGTTAGCTCAAGTTTTCCCATTTATTGCCAGAAACGATGCATGTAGCCACGGTATCTCTTTCTTGATTAGGATGCTCTTGCTCTTATTCAATTGAATGCTTCCCAGATTCTCTTATGGTTTGTCATCTTTCTTGTTGAGCAATTTACTGGAGCAGCTCCTTGTATTAACAGATTCAGCCTAGAGATTACTTGTTTTGCAACTGCCTTTTTCTTGTTTATGCTTGTAATGGATGTGTCTTTATGGCATGCAGGAGCGAATTCCATATATCACTTTACCCTCATGTATTCTTTCACCTTGCACTTCCCATCCCATTCTGTTACACCATTATGCTATTCACTTTAAAAATGTGTTTCTTCTGAGTGAATGGATATTTGTGGCTAGATAATTATTTATTATTAACTGGCGAGTAGATTGTAATTGCTAGAAAATGACCTCTCTCTCTCTCTCTCTCATTATTTACGGTCATCATGAATTGTTATGTGTGAGTAGTGGGCCCCACTGTTTATAAGGGAAAAAGAACTTATGCAGTTGTGATATGCAAACAACATTTTAAGTGCCATTGGATATGTTTACTTCTCTGCTTTGAATTCACCAAATGAAGTGACTTAAAAAGCAATGGAAGTAAAACTAGGGTGTTTTCCACAAAATGCCCCCTTTTTTCAAGTTCCTTATGGAGCCACCTACTTTAAATCTGCCTCACCCATATACAGCCAAGGACTCTGACTTGGAGCTGTGTTTGACACACATATGCTGCATGACATTATTTGATTTACATTACTGTGCACAAGAACCATACGAAATGTTAGACGCTGTTGACTAAGAATCTAAACTTTCCCAAAAGCTTGGAAAGCTTTATTTTTTTAGGGGAATGATGAACACCCTTGTTTATTTAGGCACCAATTCTTTCTACTTCATGGCGTCAGACTGCCTAACTTTATATGCTTTCAATACTAGAAACCATAATTAATGGAGGGAGATTGAAAACTAGAACTATGCACATCTATCAAAAGTTTGTACTTGCTTGCTTGCTTATTTGTAATCCATTTGTTTTGGTTTCTTACCATGCATTACATTTTATTCATTGCTTTTCTTGAGATATTTGCCTTTTGGGTATCATATCCATGTTTAGCCTCGATACATCTAACGTGTTGAAATTGCATGAGTTAACATTCTTTGGAAGAATTCTTTCTTTTATTGCACCTATGTAGCGTTAGCATTTATTGTTGGAGTTGAAAAATTGTTTCTCATAGGGCCAATTGCATATCTAGCAAAATTGAATTGGCAATCTTTATACTTGTAGCAAAAGCTCTTATCTAAGCTGCAACTCGGGCAGGCCAGGCTAGGTTGTAGGCCAACTTGAGCCTGGGTCAGATTTGTAATTGAAGGACCCAATGCCTGAGTTGGCCCGAGTTGTTCAAACTCGAATATGGACTGGTTTATATTTATAAGAACAAAGCCAATTTCAAACCCGAAATGCATATGTAGGCCGAATTTGGGCTTTCTTGCACTAGACCTAACTCGAATTAAGCCCAACCTAAGTTGCACCCCTACTTTTATCATATGTGTTATAGGGTCTTGTTGAAACAAATGAAATTTACATGAAATTTCCTTACAACTTTATTGAACATGTATTCAGAAACAGTAAAAGAGACATAATGCAGTATGTAGCAACTTTAACATCATTGTTTTAGGTCATCATAGATCTTATCGTTGATTATAGGAGAGCCTAGACACAAATACATCTCAATTTGGTGGTCCAACAAAAGGGCCAAGTGCTAAGGTGGCTCTTCCCACTTATAAGCACATTTGAAGAATTCTATTAATGAAGATGTAAGAATGATTTGTGGACTAGGAACAGTTTCAATGCATTTCCAAACTATGCATTTTGTTCCTTAATTCGAAAGAAGAATCTAATCAATATCCCCCCTAAAGAACTTTCCTAATGTGCTGATTTCTCCCTCGTTATTACCTCTTGAAGGTGGCAATGTTCCTTTCTCGAGTTGTAAGTGCTGTGATTGGGGTAAGTAATATATGGGAAAAGCAAAGGATGAACGGAGTTCTTGATAACTGGGGCAGATTATCTAATTAGGTTGCTAATTTTGATTTAATATTAAATAATAATAATGACATTGCTACAAAAGAATGTCATCTGGTTCAAAATTGCACAAAATTGCATCATTATCATCAGAATCATTATCTAATTTATTTGGTATCGGCTAAAATTGCAGAAAGTTAACTCTTTCATCTCAGTGATAGCAAGGAGATGAAAACGCAATTGCAGAGAGAGACTTTGTTGCCCATGCCATGGATAGCTATAAACGCAATTGCAGTGGAACGATTGAACTAGGAGATTGATGGTTGTTTGGTTCCTGTTTCTGTCCTTCAGCTAATTTTCTTTTTAAAACATGAACATGTAAACTACATGTTTGATTTCAGGCTTTTGGGCTTGAGCATGCTAAGCCCTAGCCCAACTAAATTATTAATTGGTCTTCAAATCTATACTTGAGCCCAAGCTTAATTAGCCAAAGGCCTGGAAATGAATGCTCAAACCCTCATTTCTTTGAGCTGAACACTTCAGGCTTTCGAGCTTTTCAGTTAAATTCGTATCTCTATATGACCTCAACATGCTGGAGAGCCTGGATGCACTTTTCCTCCTTGGATGCACTTTTCCTCACGGCAACATTTGAGCTCAACCACAGTGTCCTTAGGGACTGAGATGCAGGAGGTTTTCTTGTTGGGCTTTTAAACAGCAATGTGGTTGAGCTTCTCCTCAAGCTTGGCAAGCTTGTTTTTATGTCCCTTGCATGTCTTGGCCTTGGCACACTTTTAGACTTCATCTTGGCTTCCTTCAAGTATATTTACATTTTATCGCGCTTCTTGCTCCTTGTGCTCTGCAGCAATGGCAATGTTGCAGGCTGCCTTGATGGTGGTTCCCATATTCTTTGGCATCTTTCTATGCTGCTGCATCTTTGGCAACTGTGATGATCTTTTGCTGCTGCTGCTTAATTGCCAATGCTTTGCTTGTCACTTCTCTCTCTCTCCCTCCCTCTGGTTTCTTACTTGTGCCAACTTTTGGGTTTGGAAATGGAAGATTTTCTTCTCTTTCCCTTTTTTTTGGATCATCATATATTCATTTCAATATAGTGGTATCTTTCTGAATTAGAATCTGAAGAACATTGGAATTACCTGGTCCTTGCATATTTGTAAGGCCTATCTGGGCATTACTTCTTCTTCTTTGTGAACAATCTGGGTTCGTATGAAGTGTGTTCCTTCATGATGTCATAGAAGCTGATTGATAGCCTGAAAATGTGTTGGTAGACTCTATTCTAGACCCCATAGTTTCTCAATATGACTTGTTCTGGGTTGAACTTTTTTTTTTGTTCTCTCTCTCTCAGGTTCTTCTAATGCAAAGCTTTCTTACTCTGTTGACACTTAGACTGATGGTTGTGGAAATTACATTTCAGGATGGCAGTACCAGGAATCACCACCAACTATACAATTCATAATGGAAAAAGTTTTAATGCGCATTACGAAGCTGGAAAGGAAGGATCTTTCTTTGGTTGGTGCAAGCAGAACAGATACAGGAGTTCATGCTTGGGGTCAGGTTTGCTTACTCTTTTTTTTTCTGTATCTTCAGTCACATGAACACTGGATACCCAAATACTATAGTGATGATGCCTAACTGTTGTAATGCTAAATGCATAATTCTTATATAGCAAATCATGATACATAAGATATAAAAGAGAGTGAGGAAGTTCTAAAAAAAGCATTTAAGGCAGCTCTGAGTCTGAATGGGGCTAAATATCAATTGCTAGTGTAGTCAAAAGAACTTGATTTTTGTGCATGTATCTAGATTAATGGTGGATGTTGCAACTTTCTGTGGAACATCAACATGGGAATCTAGCCTAGATAAAATATTTACGATGATTATGCATATTGGTGTGATGTGTAATGTCTTTTTTGCATATTTTTTTCCCAAAATGGTAAGATGACTTGAATTCACAACCTTTATGGTTGCATGGCATACATTTGGTGTTATGCCATGGATGTCCTCTCTCTCTCCTGTGATTAGGCACCTAAAAAGAAAATGAAAAAAAAAAAGGTCCTCGTTTGTCATCATATGGAACACATGCATTAATCTGGCTGTCTATTTTTTTTTTTTTTAGGAATTACAAAATTTATGCAAGAAAATGGAAGTACATGACAGTTCCACTAAGGCAATCCACCAAAACATGACGAATGGTAGGGGTTACCTTTGACTCATGCAATGCAGTATATAACATGTGACATTGGTTAAGGATCTGCTAGACCATTCAAGTTCTATTACTAGCAAGAAGCAATTAATGAAGTCCAATGCCCCAATCTCCATCCAATTCTGGTGCTGATCCTGAAGAAGATTGTCTCTTCAATCTTGTTTTCAATCAAACCCATTTTATTTGTACCAAAAACAGAAAACTTGGTTTAGCTTCTTCTAAAAAGATTCTTCTATTTATTTCTTAAAGAAAAACACTAATTTTCTTTCCCCATGTCTCCCACGATCCAGCTAGTATTATAGTTCTCCACAGAATTCTTCATCAGCTCTTGAATAGACTCAAAATCTGTCCACATATCTATTAGAATCCAAAATGAGGGGAGGATTTGGACTATCCAGATAACGGGTTATTTAAATTGGTGGTTCTGTTATTTTATTTGGAATCCATGAGATGTTCCATATTGTTAAGTTAAAGCTATCATATGATGTTCCATTGAGAGCAATAACATCCTTTCTCTGGTCAGGAAAGTCCAGGTGAGTCTTACCTTTGGATAATCTAATCACTCATCTAGTGAACCTTGTAGTGGTATTGATCACAATTTCTCAGCCTTGACATTTTCAGTTCCTAGGGCTGAGGAAGATCAATGCCATGTGTATTCCGTCTTTCTGTTATCTTCATGTTTTAGTACCATAAGATCTATGACATTATGATCTTATATGACTGTTAATATTTCAGGTGGCACATTTTGTTACGCCTTTCTCCTATGATACCTTGGACAATCTTCATGCAGCACTAAATGGCCTTCTTCCTTCCTGAAATCCGAGTGAGAGAGATTGGTGCTGTACAACCTGAGTTCCATGCTCAGTTTTTCTACAATAAGCAAGGTTTACCATTACAAGATATATAGTGGCCCTCTCATGGATCCATTCCAGCGGCTCTACACATGCCACTGTGCTTATATTCTCAATAGCTGATGCAATGAGGGAAGCTGCGAAGCACTTCATTGGAAAGCATGACTTCTGTGCTTTTACCAATGTATCACGTGACAATCAATTGCGAAACCCTGTAAAGGATATTTTTCGCTTTGACGTTGTTGAAATGGTATTTATTGAGCTCAATATAAATTAATAGTTCCTAGTCTTAGCTAAGTAATTGATTGCAGGCTTTCATCCATTTTACTTGTCTATTCGATCTGTGGAATGCTTGCATCACTGAAATTTGGTTGTGTACCATTGTTCTATATGATAGATCACAGGTATTTGAGCTGATACTCTTACTGTTGTCCAGGGTCCTGTTTTGCAGCTTGAGGTTGAAGGCTCTGGCTTTTTGTACAGACAAGTGCGCAACATGGTAAATCATGTGTCAGAGTTCTTTTTAATATTATTAACAGTCAGTGCTCAACAAATTCAAGTTATTTAATACCTGACCTAGTTGAACTGGTGATGTCATACCCAACTCGCTGGGGGGACATGACAACTAAGGTACTTTACCATGCTTGGCCAGTTCACCTGCATGTTAAGGATATTCATTTGAATGCAACATTGTCTTCAATTTGTATATCTCAGTGCATTTCCTTTTCCTAAATTATTTTGCTGCTGTGCTTCTTGGCTTTGACCCAGATATGCAAAGTTCAACTGAAAATTTAAGCCCCAAAGATTTTCGACAGGGTTCCTACAGATGTAGGACTCAAAAAGAAAACTGCGAATAGATTGGAAAAATGCCTTAGGTGATGATGATGCATGTACAAAACCTGTTGGTATATCTGGGAGACTTAATTGCCAATAACTTGTTAGGACTGTTGTATAAGCTTATCCTAAATGTAAAAATTGTGGCTAGTATGGAAACATAAAAAACTGTTTAAGATCCATGAAAAAAGAGGTAATCATTGTCAAGGAAATAGAGCCTACTAAAGTAACTCTGTACAAATGCTCGAAAGGTTGGGTTTAAACAATTTGTAGGATGAGCTTGTGACATTAAATATTTAATTTGTCTAGTACACACATACAAACACTCTCTCTCTCTCTCTCTCTCTCTCTCTCTCTCTCTCTCCACACACGCACACACATACGCAAACAAACATGCACAAATACAAATGCAGGTCCTATGCACATGAAACTCAAAACTAGACAGGGCATAGTAGGACTGGTCCATTTAAGTGCTAGACCAATGGCAATTTTTTCTCGAAGTAGTGCACATGAGTGCTCAAGACAAGGCAGTACTCAAAAAGGTGCAGGCAAACAACCTCCACAGGAGGCTAGGCAAGCAGCCCCAAAACACTGTTGAGCCCCACTTCATTCATAGCTTGTACGAGATTGATTTGTCAGGTCCACTCTTCTATGTTTTTAATTGTTTTTAATATTCTATTTCTTTATTAAGAATATTATTATTATCTTAAGAGTTGTAGAGTAGCAATTTGTTATCAAATATTTTCATGAAATAGCTTTGAGAGGTATGTTAAGATGTGGTTGGATCACTTCCCTTTTTTGTTTATATGAATCTATATAAAATGTATGTAGTGGATGAGAGGGTGATGGTCTTTCGTGTTTTTGAATGAGAGAAGAAAATTGGGTTGAAAACCCATTTCATAGTTTCTTCTCAGCACTGACAAGCATCTTGTAGCGATTGAGTTCAACATGGTTTGTGAAATCTAAGCTGGAGATGGAGACTTTTGTTTACACTCCTGTTATTCAGATCTGTTTCTGAAGATCTGGATCAACACCAGCATCATCAATATTTGGTGGATCTTCTTGGTTTATTGTCTGCACATTCTTCTTCTTCTTTTGATTACATTTTATTGTCTGCACTTATAGCTATGTTTTTTTAACAATTAAAACTGCACCACACCCAAAGATCTAGATCTCGTACTATCAAAATTTACCTCTAGATTCATCGTGGGGTTGGTGGATTGAAAATTCATATGATCCATCCCTTAGGTTAACCCAATGAAAGTTATGGTTTGGATTAAAATACTGTGCTGTGAATGTTGAGAGGCATTGCAGAAATAGGCTTGTTGGATGCACCATCAGATATACCTATTTTGTTTAAACTCTAATTACACTATTTATTTGGTCGCAACCATTCTGAGCAACTTTGTTTCATACTGCAGGTAGCTCTGTTGATTCAAATTGGAAGAGAAGCACTTCCTCCTGATGTTGTCCCCCAAATCTTAGCAACCCGGGATCGCCGAGAACTTGCAAGGTTTGCCGTGTCAGCTCCACCCCATGGGCTGTGTCTTATGTCTGTTAAGTACAACCAAGAACTGCTGCTGCCACCATCAGATGGCCCTGCTATTAGTTTTGGCAGGCATCATTCTGTAAGTAAATGCAAGCTTCCATTTTATTGATGCCTTGGGCACTGGTGTTAATTTGGCCATGTCCTTTGTTTCTAGGAAAAATGCCCAGGGGCCATAATTGATTATTTTTTATTTTTGGCTCCAGTTAATTTGAGGACAGATAATCCTTTGAAATTTGTACACCATTGACAATACTAACATCAAAACCTACTCACCTAACCCACCATATTTTGAATGTGATTGAGATTTGATAACCTGTGATATTGGCTCTCCTCTGATTTTTATTTTTTTCAAAAAAAATCAAAAAAATTACAGAAAATGAAGAAAACTATGGGCTTCATGATTTTCATTAAATATCGGTCATTTACATGTTCAAATATTGTTTTTAAGTTATAAACTCAAAAATTTCGAATGTTTTCAGAAAAATGATGAAAAATTACAAAAAAAATTGTAGAAAATTTTTAAGTGATCATTAAATGAATCTTTATTATTTGTTTATTAAATGTTTATGATTTGTTTTCATGTTAGTAAAGAAGAAATAAAAAATATTAGAATCGTAAACATTATAAAATTATTAATAACAAATAACAAAATATCAGAATATTTTGCTAAAATTCACTCTTTTAATTATCTCTAGTTACACAGCCGATAACTATTAATCATCTCCCAATTGCACTATTGATACCCAATTATCTCCTAAAATATCTCTTATTTACATGAAAAATATCGTCAATTTTCTTCCCTGCAACTAATTAATTTTGATTCAGTCAAATCTTGATTCCAACTTGTCTCTTTCAGTTAACGCTGATTGAAATTAATTGCCATTAACGTTGAATCATCTCCAAATAAGAAAGCAAATTTCAGAATTAAATGCTAGATAATCCTCTACAAATATGATATCATTTAAATAAATGTGTTTGGAAATTAAAAATTCAATATTGGGCTGATATTGGCCTATTTTTTTAAAAAAAATCTGGAATTAAAATACAATGTTGGCCGATATTGGCATTTATGTAAAAAAATGGAATTTAAAAAACAAAATATTAGGCCGAAACTGGCCTTTTATTTTAAATAAAAAAAATTAGGCTGATATCAGCCTTTTTAAAAAAAGCAAATTTCCACCGACACTATCGATATTGGCCCTCAAAAATTGATACATATCGTATAGGCCGATATTCAGTTTTTAGCTCGAATCCCATCATGTTTGAATATACAACGAATGCTTAGATTTGACAAGATATTTTACAAGTCCTTTGTCCTAGCTTTGCAGAGGCATACAATTGAATACTATCATGCAGTGTAGTTTCAAATAAAGTATAAAAATAAAAATGAAAAATTAAAGGCTCTAATTGAGTGAAGAGAGAAGTGCAGATGGTGTTTTTAATAATTAAAATATACTGCTATGTTAAAATAAAACCGGCAACTTCAGACATTTTTCCATTGACCATTTTATAAGTCAAAATAATATGCCCTACTAGTCTATAAAACTGTATCATTACATATTGTTCTTTAAGCTTTGAGATCTTCCACTAAATTGTGATCGGTACACAAGAGGAGAATTTTTTTTTTAAAAAAAAAAAGTGAGAGACAAACGATGAGATCGCCATGCATGGATTTTTATATTTATTTTAAATTTTTATGTAATTTTGTTTTTGTATAGTGGGTATTGAATTTTTCAGTTTAAATAATTAAAATTTTAAATTTCTAAATCATTCATCTAATATCTTATATTCATTGAATGAAATTTGAATATTTAAGTATGATATGAATTATATTGACTATTGAATATTTTCTTTCAAAGTGATTCTCTTACGTAATTCATTGAGTTGGATCAATATTCATTAGACTATAAAAATTGGATCTAGGGTTGAATTGGATACAGGTGCAACTCATCTTGGTTAAAAGGGTGGAGTCCTTTGGGACCACATGGTACCGGTCTGTGATCCTTGAGAACCCTTAATGGTTAAAAGGGTGGAGCCCTTTTATCTGTTGTGCCTAGCTTGCGATTTCTATTGTGCTTCCATTTGGCTTTTTTGTATCTTCTTTGAGTGGAATATATCATACCTTCATTAAAAAAAAAAAATTATCAGATTAAGGGCTAAATAAACATACTAGCTTAATTTTAATCAAGATAATTTATAATAGACTCATGTTCAATCATACACCATTCCAATCACATTTCTTCTTGTGGATCACATAATATTTTTAAATCCACAAAAAATTAAAAATTAAAAGAATAATCTAATATTTTCAAAATTGAGTAATCAAAGTGATTTTTTCAAATCTCATATGTATATTTAGACAATTCCAACCCACCCATCAAATTGGAGCAAAGTGAGCTCTAGAAAAGAGTAAAAAAGTTTAATGAAAAAGAAACAATTCAAGTCATCAAAATTTAGGAAGAATAAAGTAGGTTGCTTCATTATTGCAGTGAAAATTATTTTCTTTTCAATTCTACTCATTTCCAATAAACTCGTCACATACAATAAGGTGCAAATTTTTAAAATTAAAAATATTTTAAAATCATTGAAACTTTATAAAAATTAAAGTTATCATAAATGATTTTCTTCTCAGTCAGTATACTAAGAAAACCAGGTTCAAAGACAGCAGCAGTAAAGTAGGTCCAGGGAGGCACCAGTGTTCTTCAGTCAGCTACCAATTTAAAGAAGGTAGAACTGCATTTGGATGGGGATAATGGAGGTAACGGGTAATGGAAGGGTAAGGGTAAAACATCATAGTATTCATAGTATGGGGGATAACTCTTGCAAAATTTACCCCTCATCCAACTGCAGCCCTAGGTCTTTTGATCACCTCTCAATTAGGTGCTTCCGGCAGCTGTTAGGGCATTGATGTAGAGTCAGTGGAAGGGTCATTAGCTTAGATACAAATATCAGCCAAAATTCGATATAAAAAAATTAGAAATTTAAATATATATCAACAAAATATTGACTATATTTCGATGCAAATCAAATTAACTTCTCTCAATTATGAGCCTCCACTGGGTGCCATGTTTTCTCAATCAATGACAAGCAGATGTTGAAGACCTGATACAACTATTACGAATCAAACTCAACTATTATGAATCAAACTTCATCAAATATGGGTTCTCCACCTCGGGTCCAAAATTCCCAAGTACGGAACTAATTTAACTATCGGTTTGACCAAAAGGTCCACCTGCAACATCATATGATGACACCCTTTGTAGGCCCAAAATCTATATAAGCCATAAAATGACCCATTGGAACACCAAATGTTGATACTGAGGATGAACCTACGTGCTTGTGCTTTTAGCAAGAATGGTATACAGCTTCTTACCCTTCCAAACCCTGATCCTATATTCATCATCATCATAGTCGTTTATCCCATCAATCTACCTTGATCCTATATTTTGAGCTGAAAATGGCTCTTCAAATGGAATTTAAATATCAATACTTCAAATAGAATATAAATGTCAAATGTTTCTTTTTTAACAGCATTTAAAAGTCTGAATATCCATTGATGAAATTTAATCATTTGATTACAACCCTCTAAATTAAAGCTAAGCATGAATAGCTTAACCTAGTAATAGAATCGACAAGGCATTTAGAATGACCAAAAAAAACTAAAGATTCTCCAAAAATAATGATATCAATATGCCGGTTATCACAACAAAGATTGTAATTGCACAGTCTGTATTCCAGAATAAGATCCAAAAAATGTACCTAATACCCTCAGCTTTTCATTGTGATAGCAAACTCTCGTAAGTTCTCCATGACAGTTCGAATACGATCTGAGATGTTAGTGTAGAGCCACTGCTGTGCTGCCTCACTAAGGCCATGAGGGGCACTCTCAGGCCACCCACGACTAGGGAAGCGCAATTCAGGGGACAAGGACTTTGCTGTCTGCTTCAATCTCGGAAGATCAAATTCAATGGGATCTCCAATGACAATTCTGATTTCTTTATTGCATAAAGGGAATGGTGGCCTTCTGCCAAAGAAAATTTTCTCAGGCATAACCTGAAAAAAAGGGAAATACAGAGGAGAGGAAAATAAAAATGAATATAAACAATCAATAAGCAATTCAAGATACATTTTTTATGATGAATGTTCTTGATTGTTGGCATACAGTTCCCTAATTCACAACCAAGTCATTTGTAGATAAAACACATAAAAATCAAAGTAACTTCAGCATTTATTGAAAGAACCATAGTAAATCAAGGGTGTATTTTGATTGCTTTTAGACCGTTTTGATGTATTTGTACTTTTTATTCTTGAATGAATTACCATTGTTACTGCTAAAAAAAAATAATCAAGGGTGTCTTTTGATGTGGACGACTTAAAAACAAGGTTTCTTGTGGGTGTGAATGATTTCTCTACCAAGTCATCTGAATAGACAAAAACAAAGTGAACTTCAGAATTTGAAAGAACCACAGTAATCAAGGGTGTATTTTGATGAGAACTTAATAAAGAGGGGTTTCCTTGTAGGTATGGAACACCCTACTTGTACTCCCCCTGTTTTTACTGTTTTTAAATCACCTTGTTTGGTTACATTGGGTGGTGAACTTGAGAATCACTGGAGAGCACAACTTACAGGGAGAGGTGTCTCGTGGGTGTGACTGATTTCTCTACCCCTTACAGGTGATCACAACTCACCTTGTTTGGATGAGCTTAAAAGAGAAGAAAGTGGTCCCATCAAGAAACCAACTCACCCTGAAATCGGGCAAGTTGTGTTTCCTTTAAGGGATAGAGAAATTGATTGAGGTCAATGAGTCAGGATGACAGGAATGCCAATGTAGATGGAAGTGTCACGTCAAGTTGTCACTTCAATTTGGCTAGATGATGACCTTCTAACTTCTTCCAAAGGGATCCAGGCTAGCAAAACTAGTCGATCTTGGAGTTTAATCTCTCTTCTTCTTCTTTTCATTATTTGCGGTTTACTTTTCAGCATCAAATGGCATCACAATGCTGTGAGATGGGCGCCAATTGATAGCCCAACGGATTAGCTAAATGAGACCAAGATTGCACAATTTCAACAAGTTGTCGGCAAGTTATAATGGTCTTACATGCCAAGTATTATAGGGTTTATCTTTCAAAAAAAAAAGTATCACAGGGTCACGAAAATTGTATTATATTTTACTGTGAGAGAGAGAGAGAGAGAGAGAGAGAGAGAGAGAGAGAGAGATAATGGTTATACATGCCAAGTATTATAGGGTTTATCTTTCAAAAAAAAGTATCGTAGAGTCACGAAAATTGTATTCTATTTTACTTAGAGAGAGATAATGGTTTTACAGGCCAAGAGAGAGAGAGAGAGAGAGACTTAGCCAATTTTGGTTTTATGTAGACTGTAATGGTTGAAATTAAAACATCTCATGGTATATGGATGGATGGTATTAGATTTAGGGCTTCAAGTTAAGAGTTCTATGTTTATAAATGCTTTTGTAGAGGCTACTAAGGATGATACAAGGAATGAATGCATGGAGTGTAGAAAATTTTTTGAGAGCTCATTTGGCAAAATTAGAGTGACTCCTTTGTTCCCCTTGGAGTGAGATAAAAGAACTCTTGTGTGAGGCAAGGTATTTCTTTTTTCCTTCTTTTTTCTTCTGTTTTCTTTTCATCCTCTCCTTCCTTACTCTTTTTTTTTCCTTACTTTTCCTCTTCTTTTTCTCTCTTTCCCTTCCTAGCTTCAACCCTCACCATCCCAAGACCCAAACCACCCCAAACCCTGGCTGGCCATAAGGATGTCCAACCCAATTTTGTCTTGTTTCACCCCCGTTTTGCACTAAGGTTAGTATTTGCAAGACCTCAATAGCACCATTTTTTTTGAAAGATACCTTGTTAACTTTTGACCTATGTGTGCATGCCATATCGAGGGCACAATGTATCCTTGTTATTGTAGTTCTACAAATTTATTTGTTTATACATTGTCTAATAGTATATATTTCTAATTTCTAGCACATGAATCATGGATATTTAGATGCATCTCATGGTTAGGTCAAAAATAAATCACACCCAAAGGTTACCCACCTGTCTGTTTTCCAAGGATTGTCAATTTCTCCGCCTCAATTTAACCAAATAGGGTTGCCTAAAAACCTAGAAGAGTAAAAGTAGGATGCTCCTTGGAGGGAAACCCCAACCCATCCCCCCCCCCCCACCCAAAATTTTAAGTTCCTCTCATCCACATACCCCATTTGTTTAGGAGCATGGCCAGGCTCGCAAAGCAGACTAACCTCAACCAAGATGGAATGAAGGATAACTTTTTTGAAAGATAAAAGAAAAAAAGGATTAGAGGACAAGTTTGGTAAACCCTGAAAACCTGAAAGTGCTTAAAATGCATACATAGCATCATCCATTGAACTTGAAAAGCTTGAAAGCTTATACCAATTTTTCTTTAAAAACCAAACGTAAAATATCATACTTAACTTTGTCCAAGTTTCACTTTGATTTTAGTATCTGGGTTAATTTCATCTAGCCTTGCTCTTTTCTTGAGGATGTTACATTCTATCTTCTTCTTCTTTTGTGTGTGTGTGTGTGTGTGGGTGAGGGGGCATTTGTGTGCATGTGTTTTTAACTGACTTGTAAGAACTTTGCACCAAAATTGTGCTAGGGTGAGAGTACCAGGCTTAAAGTAAGTCCATATGTCAAATACCCATTGATTTTTCTTATTTCCATTGAGGTTTCTAGGTTTCCTTGACTGATAGATGGGATAAAACCATTGCCCACGCTTTCAAGTACATCTTTCAGTTTTCAATCCCTGATAGGACCCAAAAGACGGTTATATGCATCCAACTCATTTTGTGTTCAATGATCTTCCCACATTGATCCCTTCTACTGTAATTTCAGATGAACAATATAAAATAAAACCCCTGCTCACCATGTGTTTCTTTATAGGGGAAAAACTTACTAATCATTCACATTAAAAAAAAGAGGCTTATATTCAATGCACAGTTAAATAGAAGATAATATGAAAATCCTATAAATAGTAACACAAATTGACTGGTCGACCTTTTTTTAATATAAAGTAAAAAGACAAATATAGTCAACCCCTAAAAAGTCTTAGTGTTCTGGTAAATTTGAACTGCCTCTAGATTCAACAACATTTCAGAAAAGAACAAGAATCCCATTCATTTGGTCAAGCAAACATGTTGAAGGCTAATCTTCATGGATTAAAATTCATAAGCCCTCATGACAAAAATGAACATGAAAAACAAGGATTGGCGATTTCTTTCTTTTTTGTAATGGAAACAGATCGGTGATTACATGCATGATTTAGCAAAACATACAGAAATGGGAAACCAAGCACATTGAACTGGATACCTTTTCAAAGCCACAATGTACAATTGGCAACACTATTGGGGTTATAGGAGAGCGTGCAATGAGACTTGCAGTTCCCCACTTTAAGCGTCCAATAGAAGCATGGTCTTGGGAAACTTTTCCTTCTGGAAATGTATGTAGCTGCTTCTTGGAAAACAATAAAGAGCTTTAGAATTGTTAAGGCCAAAGTATTAATAATAAGAAAATAATTCATTGAATTTGAAGGATTAAGAACTGCAGGACTAAAAGGGATTTACCCAGCCACCTTCACTCAAGCGATCGAGTGCTTCATTCATATGTTCTTGATAAATACCCCCTCCCCTTGTTATGGGAATACATTTTCCTGCAGAAAAATCACTTAAGAGGACATGGTTTTGATTTTAAAATAAGTTGCTTAATGACATTCTATTGAAAATCAATAAAATAAAAGACATGGGGAAGATTATTTTTATTCTTCAATTTAAGAACTCTAGTTTTGGTTTATGAACTTCAAAATATCATTTGATTCAAGAACAAAAAATATATATTGGATATATATAAACGTAATAAAACATAAAAAAAAAAAAAATTAAAACAGCAAGAATAAAAAGAAAAAATAAAAAAAGGAAAAATAAAAAGAAAAACAAATAGTAAGAGAAGAACGGAAAGGCAAAAGAAATTAGAGAGAGAGAGAGAGAGAAGAAATGTAAAAGATGAGGAAGAAGAAAAAATAAATAAATAAAAATCAAAATAGAAAACAAAGAAAATTTGAAATTAAGAAAATAAAATAACAAGTTGAAAACTAAAATGAAAAAGTAAAGAAAAGAACCAATTTGAGAGAGGGAGAAAGGAAACATTGCAGAAACAGGAGAAAGGTGAAAAAAACACCCACAACAAAGAAAGAATAAGAGTAAGAAGAAAGGAAACACGTGCAAACAAGTAAAACTTGAGGAGACAATAGTTCTCCGTAAGTCTCCAGTTTTTTTTTTTCATTCTCTCATTCCCTTCGTTTCAAGGTTTAAAATCGATGTACTCCTTATCACCTAGGTCAATACAAGTTAAATTACTCAACTCAATCGAGTTTTTAGCCTAACTTGACAAGTCATCCAAGTCAACCCAAAAGCTCAAGGGCCAATCTAGTGTTGCTCAAGTTACCCATTTTTCTAGTTGAGTCAAAATTGAATTTTTATACCATGGTGGAAAGATAACAATTCCTAGTTAGAATTCGGTTCCACCAAATATATGTGCTCCAAACCTCATTTGCTTTACTTATAGACAACTTAATATTAGAAAATCCAATTCTTATAAAGAATTTAATATTAGAAATCCAAATAATGTTCCCTCATCTATGTTGTTTTACTGTATATAGATCATTCGGTAAAAATTAATAAGACAAGTTTATTAAATAATAAAGTGGAATTGTGGGCACAAAATTTTTATGCCCATAGTTTGAAAATTAGTAGGACACCAATGATATGTGGAATATAAGTTCAGTAAATTTGAGAGTAAAGAGGGATCAATTGATTAAAACCAAAAATGAGTTAGGACCACCTTGTGAAAAATTCAGTACTTGGATGAAAATGTAAAACCAAATGGAATCTAATTTGGATATTGCTAAGAGGGACACAAGCTAGATTAAGTGTAAGCAAGCTAGTCAAGGGTTGTGTTTGAAAAGAGTGTCATGTCAGTTAAAAGAGTATTTCTATAAGCATGTAGTGCTATATGGGGCTAAAAGTTGGGTAATGAAGGAAAGGCAAGTAGGTAACGTATTGAAAATATTATAAATGAATTTATAAGAGGAAGCCCAAGGGGCTATTCGTCATTTTCCAGCTATGAAAAATAAAAGAGCATGAAATATGAGACTTCTTTCTTCTTCCATGAAATAGGTTCTTTGCCTAGACCACAAGAAATGTGACGTTTTCCTCTCCTTCTATAGAATCTATTTCCCATAGAGGATAGAAAATATTGAGAAAAAGGGAGGTCTTCCTCACTCACCAAGACAATGCTTTGTTCATTTTCAATAAAAATAAAGATTTTGACTCAAACAGCCAAAACATTAGATTTTCACAAGCCCGACATGAGGCCAGGATTTCATAACACTAGTTGGATAATATAATAGAACCCTAACATGATTTTTTTATGGAATTGCTTTCCTTGAGGGCATAGACAAACAACCTCTTAAAGGTCACCCCAGCAAAGAAAAAATCAGAAGATGTCCAATAAAGATGATATTAGGCACATACATAGAAGCAATCTCTTAAGATGGTTTTGTGCCCATACATAGAAGACAAGATGGCCTTTTTTTTATCAAATGGATTATATTAATAGAGGAAAAACACCAGAAGTGCAAATACAAAAGAAACTAGGAAAAAACCTCCCGATAACCCGATACAATCACCCATAAGGGAACTGAAAAAATTAACAGAACATTAGCTAGATCGATGCATTCTTTCCAAGCTTGCAAGATTTCGGACAGTGGAATGCTAACTCATCGAGGGTGGATGCCCAAGATGCACATTTGGCGAAAATCCGTCTTGAGGAGGTTCTGTTGCATTCTTAAACACTCGATTGTTTCACTGCCACCAAAGACTCCAACTGGTGGCAAAAGAGAGCAAGATGCCACAAGGAGCAGCACTTTGTGGAAATCTTGACAAACTCTCACATATAAGAAAGTTGAGTAAGTGAGGATGGCATGGTCCAATGAAACCCAAATATATTCAAAACATGGCTCCAAATTGCAGAGGAGAAAGGACAATGAATGAAGAGATGATTCACATCCTCAGATGCATGGAGGCATAAGGGGCAAGCATTGGCCATCGCTCTTCCTTCTTGCGCAAAGTATCTTGTGTAAGAATTTTGCCCAAACCCATCATCCAAAGGAAGCTAATGGCCGGAGGTTGTGCTTTGGAGGACCAAATGGCAGGGTTTACCTTGACACAAGAATCATTGTGACTATTCCATATGTAGAATGACTTTTTTTTTTTGAAAGTTCATAAGTAGAATGACTTTACTGAGAAGAAGCTAGAAAGGTCTGGCCACCACAGAAGACAAGATGGTTTTCAACATAGTGCTGTTCTTGCTTGACAAATTGATCCATTGTTTTATGATATGATCTACTTGTGAAAGGGAATCTTGGTTTTTCACTCTTGGACGTGATGGCCCTTGATTATGAACTTCCGAGCATGTTTAACATTGTTTGATGCTTCTATGTACAGCAGTGGTTCTTTCAAGTTTCAACAGAACATTCAATCATTTGTGATCTGATCTACTTGTGAAGAGGATTTTGGTCTTCTACTGTTGGTTAAAGTTATCATGGATGTGTAAATAGTTCCCTTGATTTGGAACTCTCGAGCATGTTTTTGTCCGTTATTATGATTCTATGTACAGTTATGGTTATTTGACAAATTTATTCATCATTTAAGATCTGATCTACTTGTTTTGAAGGGGTTTTTGTTTCGGATTTTTCCCCTTTTTGAAGCATATTTTGTGTTTACCTTCTTTCAGAAATTCTTATTGCTTCCTGTTTGAAAATATATATTTTAACTATGAAAGATTGAACATAAGAAAAATGAGAACTCTCCTCAACATCCTCCTTTTTATTTCTTTGCTTCTTTGAAGCAAATTAAGAACTAAGATATCATATCTGCCGAGGACTTCTTTTGGAGGTGTACTCGGTCAACACGTGTTTGTGAATCTTGAGTCTTTAACTTCTGGGGCTATTATGCAAGTATATCCATCCAGCAAGGGGAATGTGGAAAGCTTGCTCGATTGAAGATTGTTCCTCTTTTGCACTTTGAAAGACTATTACCTATAACAATCATGGGGCTGGTTTTGTGCCTTTAAAAGCACACCTGAGCCAAACCAGTGTTACACTTGCAGGAATTGACTGTATGGATGATTTGGATTAATGGATTTTTAGTCAATAATTTACACGGAGATTGAGCAGTTACCACTGTTCAGTTCCACTATTGTATATAAAACCATGGCAGAATTTCTGGCTGCATAATAAAACTCCTAGCTGATTCTTGTTGGGGTGGGGTTGCATTGAGTTGGGGGTTGGGAGGTCTAAATTGAATTTCTTGCATGAATATCAGCTAATATAAAATAACTCTATTGCTTGAAAATTTTCATTCATGATGCAATGGGATTACATCCTTGTATTTAAAAGACAGGGATGCCAAAAATTAGGGAAAAAATTAGTTAGTTCTTACAAAAGAAATTTTCAATCAAGATAATTAGCACCAAGAATGTTCTTACCAAGCCGGAAAAAGTATGTCAAAACTGTATTTTTAAAGCAGATGTCCTCTGCTGCTAGAACCCAACGCGCTTGTCTTGAATCCGTTATTGGGAACCCTTTGAATCCCCACATGAGTGGGTCATCCAATCTGTTACAAATGCAACATTGAGAACAAGCCAATTAATGTTATCCCATCCCCGATTGTGCTTTCAAAGACAAGAAACAGCATGAACTTCAATGGTCAATGATTTGACATTAATCTAAATAGGATCTATAGTCTTTCTTGGATGGTCTAAAGGGTAAATCAGCCTCACTACCTCATATGAGGCTGATTTTGAGTGGGGACCATGACATCGCCATGCAGAACAGACTAGAGAATAAACAATTTCTTCTCTTTTTTCTTTTTTCTTTTTTAAATGATAAAAAAATTGTACATTCATACACAACCACGCATCACAAGATTGTGTGCACACAAATTAAAGTCCTTTTATGATGAAAAAACTAGAGGTGGCAATGGGTCAAGGTGCGTTGGTTATGGGTAGTAATAGATTTTTTGTCTGACCTGACCTAAATTTCGTTTTATTCAACTTGACCCAACCTGAATTTTTGTAAGTGTTTTGAAACAAAAAAAAAAAAGAGGAAAATATATTTTTAGTAGAAAGTGAAAGAAAAATAGAACTTCCATTTCATGTGGGACCACTAGTCTGTAGAAAATTAAGGCAATAGGTTAAGATTTTTGAACTTGGGTAGGGTACATCGGTTAAAACCAATGAGTTTAAAAAATAAAGTACTCAAATGGTTTTCTTTAATTTGGGTCAGGTCGGGTTCGGGTCCAGGACCCCCTTACCCAACCCGACTTGAATTAAATGTTTTTCAAGATATGCATCAACAAAACCCGAGCTTTGTGAGATGGGTTGGGTTGGATCAGGTCGGGTCAAAACTTGCCACCTGCACGCGTGAGAGAGAGAGAGAGAGAGAGAGAGAGAGAGAGAGAGATCCAATATACACAGGTGTAGATTAAGAAAAAATCTACACTTGACTACTAGGACCAATCACATAGCACTTCTTTTGCTTCACAAGGGCTCTACCATGTCAACTTATCCTCGGTGATCGCTATGGTTGGAACGGTTCAATGAACAGGTAAAGCAATGTTTGAATTCAAAGCTACTTTTCAACTCTGAGACTAATAGACAAAGGATGCTAAAGGCCATTCTTTCCTCTTACCACTTCTACTCCCTCTCTCTCAAACACCTTTCAAGGACCAACTAGAAAGAAGTTAATGACTTCAAGTGTATCGCAAGTTCTTATTTTCGAATATATGTTAAAATGGGTCCCATGATATGATTATGTAAGGTTAGGTTTTCATCTCCAAATATATGTTTAAATGAGACACATGATATCGTTATGTAAGATTTATCAATCATACAAAATGTAAACAAAAAATTTTAGGATCTATATTAAAATTTAGAAGCATATGAAATCTTTATCCACTCTATATATGAGAAGAATACAAACATGTTTTAATCACTAGAAACTTTTCCAACTTCAATTATGTAGTTCACAGCCTTGTATCTAATGGATCAAAATATCATATGGATATGTTGATGAATTTTTGTATTTTCATAAACATTAATGCACCTTTTCATTTGATAAAGTTGATTAGCTCATTCAAATATATATTCCATCACAAATTTTTAAAATAAAAAATATAAATAATGTGGCTTAAACCTGTAACACAAATTTGCCCACTTATCAAATAAATTCCATAGAGCATGCAACAATGGAAAGGAAAGAAGAAAATCTAAGCTAGTAGAATGCAATATCATAGAGAGTGAAAAGTGCGAGGCACAATTAGTTTCTATTTGTGACGACAAGTATTTTGAGCTTCTTGTCAAAATGGAAGGATCAACCTGCCTCTTACAGCATTTGGATCACTTGAATAAATTTTCCATGTTGAAATCCCAACTTGTCCAAGCAATGAGGCCATTAACCTGCTAAAGTCGAGTTCTTTCGAGCCAGGGAGAAATGATGCAGATTTTAAGGACCTAAAAGTTCATAAAAAGAGATCTAAATTTGATTTGGACATCGCATCTCAACCTTGGGACCCACCACAGCAGTTGGTCCTTTGGAGAGCCATTTGGTGTTGTGAAGTTTGAATTCAAATTCCATGCAATAAAACTAGGGTAGACACATGCTTCACACGTGGCTTTATAGATAGAAATAGCATAAAGAAGATTATACCTATATCATTCAAATGAATTGTATATTAAAATTAAATTATACACTATAACTTCTTTTTTTGAAACAGTAAGAATTGAATTCATTAAATTGTGTAGAGGTACAAATGAGATGGAGCTAAGTATAGGAGTCATACATGGCTATCAGATAGCATACAAAGAGAATAAGAAAAACAATATATGTACAGTACTCCCCACTCAACATACATTAAGGAATCCTCATCTCCCCATACACCTGAAGAGTATCGTGATCAAAACTGCAGGTCTTTGTTTTTGTACACCCACCTTACTAGAAAATCAACAATACTATTCGTCGACCGAGGTATGTGTGTGAAGGTGATACCACCCGTCCTACTCAAACTTCCACAAGGGGATCTTCCTATACCAGCCACATTAGATGGCATTAGTTGAATTGCCTTCAACAATAAGATTACCATTCCCAAACCTAGACCAAACCTTAAGTGTTGTCCTGATTGCTCTCAGTTCCATCTCATTCAATTCCATAAGCCCTAAAGGCTTGGAAACTACTAATAACATCTTGCCCCTTTCATCATGCAACACCCCCCCTATTCTTGTAGGGCCAAGTTTACCTCTTACTGCTCCATCCACGTTGAATTTATAAAAACCCTGAGGTGGCGCTACCCACTCAAACCTGGATTTTCTATCTTTCCCAACTCCCCTCATACACCCTTCCCATGATAGGTAGAAGTCCTCCAGAGCTAGTCCAGCAAACTCCTTACAGACAGAAAACCATCCTATCAATTGTCATTTCGTCTTCTCGAAAACCTCTCCTATGGTCCCCCTCTTATCCTCAAAGATCATCCCATTCCGCTCTTTCCAAATTGTCCACGAGACCACGAATGGTACCAATCTCGATGCCACCCTTGATCTACCCTTAAAGGGACCCCCCAGTCACCATGAGGCAACACCCTCCACACCTTTCCCTCAATTATACACTATAACTTATGTGCATAAAACAATAAAGTATAAAAAACATGATATGGAATTATGGTTTTATTTGAATTTATACGTGTATTCAAATTATACTTTATATGTGCATATCTATAAATTAACCTTTGACCAAAATGGGTCTAATCTAAAGTATAAATATTGGCTGCCTTTTAATTATAAAAGGAAAAAGAAAGTGTCAAAAAATATTAGATGTTCAGAAAAATAATTTAAAGTAATCAAAATTGTAAGAGCTTAAAAAACATGGTTCCTAAAATTGATCGAGTCATTTTTTTATGGGGTTTCATATTTAGGTTAAATCTTTCTATGTGCAATTAAATGGAGTAAAAGTGGGCCTCATGCAGACTACGAATTGTTAGGACTTAAAAATAGTTTAAAGAAATTAACATTTAAAAGGCCTAAAAATCTGACTTCTATTATTGGATCAATGTGATTTTTGGGGTATAATGTTGTAAGATGAAAATATCTAATAAAAGGAATCATCATATGGAGCAAAGTTAGGCCCACATAGGATGCAAAAGTTTAGAGAATAAAATAATTTGGAATCATGAAAATATGGAGAGCTTAAAAAATGCCTTCTATAATTGGATCAAGATAATTTTGTTTAGGTCTCATACAAAATTGAAGATCTTTGCAATGGACCCATCACACTAGTCAATCATTTAATAAATTAACAGTCAATGTTCATTAGAAGGACACCTAAAAGTATTATTTGGGAAGAGTGTTGGAGAAGTTTGGTTCTCCTAAATGTTCTCCCTTTATAGTTACATTAGGAGAATAAGATTTGAATTCAAATTTGGAGCAATCGGTGTCTCGGTCTTAATTAATTTTAGTTTGAATACTAACGGGGTGCAATGTCTTAATTTGAATTCTAGTGCCTTACGTCTCTGAGTTTTAATTCGTCTAAATAAATGTCCAAATGTATTCAAGTTTTACACAAACTTTGGACGGTTGGAATGAAACTTGAATTGAAGATTGAAACTTTCTCTTTGCTTCGCGACCTCCAACTTCATTAGAAGATGTTGACTCCTAGTCCTTGGTGATGACTCCAAGGAAAACCTGTGTGTTGACTCCTAGGAAGTTATTCCTCTAGTCCTCTACTACTCTTGTCCTACTTTTCCTATTATCAGGCCCACTCTCTAGTCCTGAATTTTATCCTTGAACTAGTCCATAATAGACCGGCAAACAGTTCCTGACCTTTCCAGTTTGTTAACCCCTCTACACCCTAATCCTTGACCTAAATCCCATCTAAACCCCAGGTTGCTTGATGTTTGCCATTACTTTGGACCTGCTCCTCACATTTTGCAAGCCATCTTGCATCACAATGACAGCATCAATTACACCCATCAAATGCCTTAATCAAGGGTTCACTTACCAAATACTTGTAATGGATTTAAAAGCTATACATGAATGGTATAATATTCTACAGGTGTATAATCCTGGGTAGATACATTCCATGCTTTCTAGGAGCTTCAAAAACTTTACTCCTTCAACAAAGAAGTGAGGAGCTCCCTACCACGGAGAGAAATTAGCATCTGCCTGGCGATGGAAGAAAACCAACGGTGGAAACACCCATGTTTCAATTTACTGATGTTTGGTATTCATTTGAAAAGTAAATTTGGAAAGAAACCCCAACGTGAATAAAAGTGGAGATTGCAATGATTAGAGCTCAACAGAAAAAGTGAATCCTCATTTTTCTTGGGGACTTTGATCTCCACCTTGTTGACCCCAGTACCAATTGGATGGGGGCAGACAACTTCCCTTGGGAAAATGTGTATAAGATCAGGTAGTCAGCCCATAGAAAAAAAGAAATATACCAAATTGAAATGCAAATGCCAACTCTAGATGGATGGGATGATATCTTTGATACTGATGATAATGATGATAGATGTTTTGTGCAAATGAAAAATAATAAGTAAAAAGAGAAAGGACTCACGTGGACATGTGGTTGCTAACAGTGATAAGAGGTGTACCAGGGGTTCGACATCGGACCAAATGGATTAAGGTTTCACGATTATAAACTATGCAAGAGTTGAGGACAGAGGTAACCAGCTTCGCAAATGCTCCTACTGCCAAGCATACCATCTTACGGGGAATACCACTCATGTGGTTTGAACTAGCAGCCCATTCCATCGTCCTCCCCATGGTTTCTCTTACCATGCTATTGTCATCAGTTTGTTTCTTTGTCAAGCAAGGAGCTTCTCTTTTTAATTTTGTCTACCTACCTGCAATGAGCCACATGCATCAAATAAGTTCCTCTTTGTCCCTATTTTATAGCATGGTTGCAATGTGTTCCTCAAAATAATATCATAAGCTTCTCAAATTAGGCATTCTCTTGGGATATTATCAAAAAAATGTCAGCATAAGTAACAATGTTTATAAAGTAACATAAAAATAATAATATATAAATGTTAAAAAGTTTTAGGAATAAAAAAATACATATATGTTACCTTAGACGTGTACATACATATTTCATGAGTACATGACAATGTCCAACATTTTTATGGTAAATTGGCATAATTCAATATAAGATCCATAGATATAATATAATGTTAGTAAATCAATTGTCAAAATATAATTGATGCTTCACAAATGTGAGATCTAGTCGAAAAGATGGCCACGATAACACCATCAAAGATAAAGAAATTGATATTGAAGGTATCATTGGGAGCAAAAGACATTCAAGTTGCATGTTACGCCCCCAATATAAGTAAAAAGATACCCTATATACAAAAATTGCTCCTAAAAAGGGCAGCAATCCAATAAGAAATCAATGAACAAATTGTTTCTTGAAATTTCGTTTTATGCAAAGAAATCTACAACTCCGTTCACCATTCTGCTCACATGGACAAAAGACACATCTAAGTTCATCTTAAGCTCCCAATTTCCCTATAAATTGGTATATAAGTTTCCAAGATGGATTTTTCCTTCTTGAAGGCCCATTTTATAAGATTAACTAAATCCACTTCGATGACAAGTCTTCCATCAAAAGAATCCATGAAAATCTTCAAGCTTCTTTAATTGCTAGAATTGCCTCATTGGAATCCTTTCTACCTACCAGACCAGCAAAAGGCTAGTATCATTCCTTCTAAATCATGTACAATCCTTCCCATCACTGTCGGTCCCCATTTCCCTCCAACTGCCCATCAATGTCAAACTAAGAGTTACCATATGTGGCTTCTTCCATCTCTTTGTGAAATCTCCCTTTCTCCTCAGGTCTTCGGAGGCAGTTATCCAATCCCTCTCTATGTCAATGCTTCAGATGCCTTTCAATTCCTTTTTATCCTTCACGCCATTGATCTACTTTGTCTTTGCCATTTCAAAGAGCTTTTCCATTGTCTTCTCCTTCCCCCAAAGATCCTGATATTATGTTCCTTCCAGGCTGATCACAAAATTGTTGCAAGGATCTTCTTCCACAAAATGCTACCTCTTCTCCCAACCCAACCATTGGTCTCTCGGATTGAAGTTAAGATACCCAAGAAAACCCACTAATAAATACGATAGAGCACTAGACCAACTACCGAAAAGACACTTTTGGAATAGATGATCTGCACTTTAATCTTTAGGCCCATATAGAAGACAAGAGACATCAGCTTTGGGATAGATAATCTTACACCAGTTGAAGATTCCAGTTTGTGGCACCTTGTCCAAAAGAGCTGCCCAAAAAAAGGCTTCGAAATCGGGGAGAAGTGGGTCTTGGGGTTCCCCGTCATCGAAAAAGAAAAACAAGAGGCTCCAACTCTTCAAGCGGCCAGGCCATTCCAGTGAAGAGCACCAAGAATGACGAAACACAAGATTGATGTCAGACTTCTAACCAGACACTGGTCAAAGAAATCCCCAGAAGGGTTTCTCATCGAAATCCTAGTGCCCTTTCCAACCATGCAAATAAATAAAACAATTGTTAAGATTAGAGAAAAGACTGACCTCTTAACATTCTCACCCTATGACGGGAGCACAAACGTATTAATCTATAAGTTTAAAATAATAATGGGAATAGTTCTAGGCTTTGAACCCATATTGCTTTGAACCCATACAATATGTAATAAATCTCTAATTCAGTACTTAATATATTTAGAATAAAAAAATATATTGTCCTAATCATTTTGTGAAGTAATACTCCATATATTTAGAATATAATTTTTTTTGTACAAGTGATTAATGATCTCACAAACTATGAGAGTATGGTGATATTTTTTTTTTACTACCAATCTATTGTTGATCTACAAACTTCTTTTCTGTTCTCTCTCTTGATAAATACTCTGAAAAATGACCTAAAATGATTTATTTCTAGAACTGGCCGAAGTGGAAAGGTTTCTCACTAATTTTGAAGATGGTAGACAAGAAGAACCACTAGGGCGATAGGCGCTAGTTTGACTTTGAGTCAGCAATGGCTGATAGGATAGAAAAAGAAAAAGATAAAACGATTTCAGCAGAAAGAACTTTTTACGATAGGTGAGAGTTTAAAAGGATTTATTTGAAAATGAATACTGAATGTCAATTTGTTAGACTTTTTAATTAAATAACTTCTTTAATATAATGTATGTACTGTAGTCCTAATCATATTACATTATAACGATTTTACTATACTAAAACTCTAGACACCAAATAACCTTACCTTCAAATTAAAATATTAAATTTATAGATACCAAATAATCGAGCCCTATACATACACCCGATTTTTCTATCTCTACACACCCATTTTTAGATTTTTATGGTGAAATTACCATTTTGCCCCTGCGTTTTCATTCGAATGAATGCCGCAGTCTAAATTCCATTCATTTGAATGAATGGGCTAAACAGTGTTCCGTGTTACTGTTTAGCCCATTCATTCGAATGAATAATAATAAAAATGACGTTTACTCTTCATTCGATTCGATCTGTTCTTGTTCATTCGAATGAACCGATCGTTCATTAGAATTAAAATAAACTTACTACAGTACTTCTTTAAAAAAAAAAAAGAAAAATTTATTTTAAACTTATTTTTTAAGCAATGTTGTCACGCCCCGACCCGAAGGGTGAGCCCGGAACGCGACTATTTTTTTTTTTTGAAAGATAAACTATCACGAGCCCTCTAACTGGGCCAGATCAACGGTTAGGCCCAAAGGTACACATGTTTTATTGATTCTAAACCACGTAGAATTTAAAAATAAATATAGTGGTTATCTTCAATGAAGTTCGTGGGCTGAAAATCCGATCTTTGAAAATTTTCCCTAAAAAGCTTACGGTGGAAAAACAGGGAAGAACAGAGGCTAAGTTAGAGCCGGAGATGTACTTGTAAGGATGTATTTTGACCATGTCGGGACTTAATACAGGTCTCAGTGTAGTCGGCAGGCGTTACGTTGGATGATAACAGTAATTGACGAAAGATGGAAATGATGATGATGCTTTACATGATATTATGCTTAATTGTTATTAAGCATGAGATATTATTGAACTGTTGTTTATTGCTAACCTGTTACTTACTTAAATTGCATTGTTATATTTCCTTCACTGGGCTAGTTAGCTCACCCCACTCACCTTTCAGGAGATGAACCCGATGAGGAGAATCCTCTTTTTCAAGCTTAGGGTGGATAAGCTGCGGCGGTGTTTCCGGATTCCCTCTGAGGGGAATACCCTTATCTTTACTTGTTGGTTCTTGGAACCTTCTGCCTTTGTAAAGTATCGAATGTGGTACTTGATTTATATTAATGTTATGTATTGAAACTACTACGTTGCTATAGTCATTTTATTGTGATTTGAATAAAAAATCAGTGGTTGGATTTCTTATGTTCATATTATGTGTTGATGTTATTATTATGTCCTATTTTGTAGGGTAGACTTATGGTATGTGTTTGAGTCCACATGTTGGGATCATGTGTGACCTTTGGGCCTAACCGTTGATCTGGCCGAGTTAGAGTGCTCGTGTTAGTTTATCTTAAAAAAAAAAAAAAATTCAGTCGCGTTCCGGGCCCACCCTTCGGGTCGGGGCGTGACAACTGTGTATTTTCAAAATTTCTCAAATTAAATATCCAGACTAATTATAATAATCTGATAAAAATACTTTAAGATTTCAAGGTCTTTTGACACTCCCAAATACTTAAAACACAGTATTTACAAATAAGGGTGTCCCTCAGGCTGTGCCGAAAACACATTTGAAATGTCAAAAGACCTTAAAGTTTTAAAGTATTTTTATCAGGTTATCGTAATTAGTTCGGATATTCAATTTAAGTAATTTTGAAATACACAATGCATTAGTTAAATAATAAAATCTCCTTTAAAACTTTAAAGTTATTTTTTAAACTATTGTATATTTCCAAAATTTCTCAAATTGAATATCCAGACTAATTACAATAATCTGATAAAAATATTTTAAGACTTTAAGGTCTTTTGACTCTCCTAAATGCTTAAAACACAGTATTTTACAAATAAGGGTATCCCTCGGCTGATGCCAAAAATACATTTGGGAATATCAAAAGACCTTAAAGTCTTAAAGTATTTTTATCAGATTATTGTAATTAGTCTGGATATTCAATTTGAAAATTTTTGAAAATACACAGTGTTTAAAAAATAACTTTAAAGTTTTAAAAATATTTTATTATTTAACTTAATCACTGTGTATTTCTAAAATTTCTCAAATTGAATATCCGGACTAATTACGATAACCTGATAAAAATACTTTATGACTTTAAGGTCTTTTGATATTCCTAAATGTGTTTTCGGCATAGCTGAGGGATACCCTTCTTTGTAAAATACTGTGTTTTAAGCATTTAGGAGTGTCAAAAGACTTTGAAGTTTTAAAGTATTTTTATTAGGTTATTGTAAATTTGAGAAATTTTGGAAATATAAGTTTAAATTTTTTTAAAAAAATTATTATTTAAAGAAGTACAGTAGGAAGTTCATTTTAATTCGAATGAACCGATCATTCGAATAATTGAACGATCAGTTCATTTGAATGAATGAGAACATATCGAATCGAATGAAGAGTGAAGATCATTTTTATTACTATTCATTCAAATAAATCATCCATTTATTCGAATGAATGGAATTTATACTACGGCATTCATTCGAATGAGTGATTCATTCGAATGAATGCCAAAATAAACGGGGAATTCATTTGAATGAATGAAAAATGCATAGACAAAATGGTAATTTCACTATAAAATAAAAAAATGGATGTGTAGAGGGAGAAAAATCGGATGTCTGTATGGGCTTTCTAATCTTACCTTCAAATTAAAATATTAAATTTTATAGATTATGGCTCAAATTTAAATTTTTTAGATCAAATTCAATTTTTTAGATCAAATTCAGACTTTCATGGACACGCTCAGCTAAATCTAGATTCAATTAGGCCCTTACTTTCTTACTCGAACACAGGAGTTGAATTGCGTATCTGACTAACTGAAGAGACATCAGCCCAGATCTCATTAATTCATTTTTTTTTAAAAAAAAATTGATATCGGCCGTGGGCCCATATCGGGCCGATATTTACTTTTTCAAATTTTTTAAATAGATTTTTTTATTTTCTTTATTTTATTCAGATTTTTTTTTTTAAAAAAAAAAAGCAACACCGAGATTAAAAAAATATTTGAAGAGAGAGAAATGAGCACGGGCGAATTTTCATATTTTTTACCTGGGCTGGGATTAGATCCGGCCCAAGTTGCATGCTATAAGAGATTAAGATTTAAGAGTATAAGGACTGTGTAGTATAGAAAAGCCCGTAAAGCAGAGCGTCTCTCGCTGTGTCTCTCAGCCTCCTTCCCACAATGGCTCTCGTATCGTTCAACGTTATAGCCTCTCATTCTGATCTCTTCCTCTCTCCTTTCCGTCCATCCCCAAGTAGAACATACTCTGTGAGTCTCTCTGCAACTTCCCATCAACTTCATTCCCTAATCTCCTTTAAGCCCATCTTCTCGAAGCCATCTCTGACGCTTCCACGGGCAGCGTTGCAACCCAAATATGTCTACCCTGACCCAATTCCGGAATTTGCTGAAGCTGTGAGTTTCTTCTTCCTTTTTAAAATACACCCATTTCCTCTTTTGCAATTCCTTTTCCTTTTCTTTAGTATTTTCTTTTTCTTTTTCTTTTGTTGGGTTTTGGGTGGGTGGGGGTGCGGGTTGGGGTTCATTTGACGACTCCTCTTTGAATTCTATTAATTTCTGTTCCACTCCTTGATATATGGCTTCCATAGGAAACTCGGAAGTTCCAAAATGAGCTTCGGAAGAGGCTTTCTAAGGAGATGGAGACTTTTGGTGGTGATATGGATATGGTCGTGAAGATCTGCACCGACGTACTGCTTCTGCCAAACGATAATTTTTTTTTTTCGCTTGGTGTAAATAGGTATCTGGTAGTATGTAATTTGATGATTCTGTAGTTCATGGCAACCTATGTCATTAACTATGCCCATTCTAGCAACCATTTTCAATTTTGGGTACACCCCAGTCTCTCCATCCTAGCAACCTATGCCTAGAACCTTTGGCATTGGGTTCTGTCTATGAAAGTAGATTGTCCTGAAAAGAGGTCCTCATAGATGTTTTATGAGGAGTTTCAAGGGGTTAATGTGGACTAAGAACACTGGATAAAACTAATTCCTATTGGTCTAATAAATCTTGAAAGGCCCTCCTATTTCATATGGTCATCTTACACAAGCATGCCATTTATGTACGGGGGCGTATCAAGAAATTTTATGTTAGAGGGACCAATATAAATTTTAGGGTTTCTAATTAGTTAAGCCTAAATCAAAATTTGGATAGGTTAAATGCAAAAGATCAATATAGCATTGGTCAGTATGTGAGAAGGTCTTAATTTATCATTCTTCAATTAGTGTTTAATATGATAATATTTATTGACGAGTTCTAATAAAAAATGAAATTCATGATTAACAAAACAAAAGAAAAAAAATCACCTTATATTTGGGTTAGCTTTCCCTACAATATTTTTTTTCTTTTTTCTTCTGTTTTTTTTTTTCACTGCAATGCTGACCCAAACACTTGGTTTTCTTCTTCTGTGCTTTATTTTTTTAAAAAAAAATTCCCCCTTTTTTGATTGGAGAGAGAGAGAGAGAGAGAGAGAGAGAGAGCCCTGCTTTGCTAATGCCCAAAGGCTTGGTGCATGAGACAGACAGAGAGAGAGAGAGAGAGAGAGAGAGAGAGAGAGCCCTGCTTTGCTAATGCCCAAAGGCTTGGTGCATGAGACAGAGAGAGAGAGAGAAAGAGAAGAGATAGACTTTTTGTTGGGTTGATGAGCATAGAAACTTGAAAATGTTTTGAGGGGGCTAAAAACAAATATATAGAATATATTCCAAAGCAACTTATCTACATTGAAGGGATTCTCCCATGGTTTGGAGGGGCCATGTTCCCAATTGCGTATTTAGTGGTAGATGACTCTAAATTATAGCAATAGGAGTTTCTCAACAAGACAACATTTTCTTCATATGCTATGGCAAGCTGGCAACTTTGTCTTTCTGACCTAGAGACCTATAAAGTAATTCTGTACTGTTTGTTGTTTTATAAAATGGCACAAGTGTTTTTATCAAATGTGCCACTTGGTCGGCTTATTGACCTATTTACATTGTATTAGAGATCACAACATAACCCATATTCTAAAATCAAAGACGAATATCATAATTAGCCATTTGATCTAAGGTATTAATGTGAAAAGTAAGGATCTATTTAGTACGATAGCTAAGGAGTAGAGATCTTGATCACATAACATCCATTAAGGATGAAAACCAAAGGATCTTAGTTAAAGACAGCGATGAAGAAGAGTGTGAGATATAGAATTTTAAAGTGAAGTTCATATGAAAGAATTAGCAAATGAGGGGATGATGATATAAGAAACAAAAGTAAACCTAGCCTTTGAATAGATGTAGAAACATAGAGTGGTAAGCCTATATGGTATCCTATCAAGGTTTGGACTATACTATGTGAATTTGAGGTGTGTTGGTTGATTCGATTGTTCAATAAAAATTTAACCTAAAAAAAGCTTCATGAGTGGCGCAAAAGTATAGTGGTCTCTTTTTATAAGAACAAAGGATATATTCAGAGTTGTGCAAATTTTCATGCCATTATACTCATGAGTCAAACTATGAAACTCTGAGAGAGAGTAATAAAGGCTCGTCTCAAACAAGAGTGAAGTATCTCATAAAATCAATTTGGGTTTAAGCAAGGGATGCCAACAATGGAAGTCATTTTTGTGCTGAGACAACTCAGAGAGAAATTTAGGGAATAGAGGAAGAACTTATATGCGATGTTTATCAACTTAGAGAAGGCTATATGATAGAATCTCAAGGAAATTAATATGAAAGCATTAAAAAATAAATGCGTCCCTAATGATACATAGAGATTTTATAGAATATGCATAATGGAACAACCACTAATGCTAGGACAATTTGTGGAGAGACAACAGAGTTTCTAGTTTGAGTGGGACTTCAACAAGGATTTTTGTTAAGTCCGTAAATATTTGCATTCATTATGAATTACTTACATTGGGAATCCATGATGAAGAGATATAGTATAAAGTAATGAAATGAAACAACTTACTAATAAGTTGGAATCTTAGAGGAAAACTTTTGAGACAAATGGTTTAAATATTAGTATATTAAAAATATAATACATTGAGTGCGACTTTAGTAAAATAGACAATAGGGAGGGTGATTCAATTAACATTGGGAATGACTTAGTATCGCATTGCAATAAGTTTAGCTACATGGGCTCTATAGTAGAATCTAATGGAGGTTTTGATTCTTTCAATCCTTTAAGGTCAGCCTTTTTCAATCTTTTCCCTCTATTTTGGAAGATACTGCATACTGTTTGTATCTTGGCCTTTGATCTTTGTGAAATTGGAGATCACTTCATGGGACCCCACTCACCTCAGGTGTCGATCTAATGTCTCATGTGCCTTTTAGGTCGATCCAAATCTTAGAACTATTGTACTAATTCTACATAAAAAAATCAATATATGATCTGTAGTCCAACACTACCGTCGCACTATAGTTTAATTCAACACATGCTAAAGTAAATAGGGTTTTATTTAAGTTCTCTAAATGGTTTAGTTTTTGTTCTGAGTAATTTAGTTGGTTTACTCACATTATAGAAGGGCTACGATTTAAAGGCCTTGTTAGAATTGCATGGCTATGATTATTGTTTGGGCTTGGTTTGGAAAACCTATATAAGCAATTTGTGGCTATTTTCATGGTAGCATTTGGTATTTACCAATCAAATGAGGTTGAAGTTATGAAAACTCTCATTTGTTGGAATGTCATGTTCTCTAGCTAGAACATATCCCTAGGCCTGAGGCCTTTGTTCCATTGCATCCTTATGGTGTGTGAAGTAATAATTGACCTGAAGTGCATTATATGCTTTGGACACTGATTTTCATCCACATGGATATTGTTACTTTTGAAACCAAAGCCTTTGCCTTTGCTGAGTTGCGGTTTGAGAGAGTAATCATGTTTGATGGCTTTTGGATATTTAGATATTGGCCATGCTAGAGGGTTTGTATAATCATGTCGCTGCCTCAACCTAAGGCTGCGAGGGTTTGGCTATTGATGCCTTTAATTAGTCCACAACCTAAGTCTCGCCACTGTTTCAACCATTTGTTGAATGATGAGCTTTGGCTTGGAGCTCTAGTACAGTTTGAAATCTAACTTGTACAAGTGCAAGGGAACTCTGGCTACTTCTTGGACAGACGATGAACTTAATGGGTCCGCATCTTCCATTCTTGTGTAAAGTGACTGGTTTTCACACTTCATGCTTGCAAGGTTTATTTTATTTCAATTTGTTATTTGGCTGATTGGTTCTTTTCTAGCAGTTGGTTATATGGTGTTGCATTTAAGTTTATTTGATTACAAGGGTGAGTTTGATGCAAGTGTTTCGTTAACTGGTGTTCACTACTACTGGTTGTTTGTGGTTTAGACTAATTTTGGTTCTATCATTCTTTGGCCTCAGTTTGTCAGTTATTTGGATGTTGATGAATCAACATGGATCTAACTATGCCTGTGGTCACTCGATGGCTATGGCTTGCGGGGGGCTGTGTGCATATGGAGTTTTACCCAATGCTCTCATACTCGGGAAGAGGTGGGGGGGTCTTGGGCTTCTACATGGATCTAACTACTTTCAGTTGCTGAAAATTCATCTTTTGGCTGGTTGCATTATCTTTTTCTCAAAAAGTTCCCTTTTCATGCTTGTTTTGCCAACATATGTATCTGTAAGGATAATTGTCTACTTGTAGATTCCACTATGCATCTGCCGTTTGATTTCTGTGTTTATGGACTGGACTCCTTGAGCTTTGATGGCTAAGAGTTCCAATCTAGAAAACTTTTGCAAAGCATTCACATTGGGTCAATCTAATCGACCATTTTGTCCATGAACTCCGCTCGGTCTAGTGTATGAAGATGTTTACATGTCCTGATTCACAAGGACAAATTCTCAAACTATTCAAGGGTAATCCGTCCCATAGAGTCCTCAAAGAACACCTGATGGAAGGAATATCTAATATGAATGTTCAGTGCTTTTTGGGTTTCTTGGTTAGATTTGCCATGATATTGAGCTGGTACTGTTTTGGATTTAAGTTCATGTAATTGAGAACTGGATGCTAACTTGATGGATGTGGCTTTGAAATTCAGATCTTTAATGATTTCTTGCATAAGGAATATGGAGGGCCGGGTACGCTCTTGGTGGAACCTTTCACAGATATGCTGCTTGCTCTCAAGGAGAAAAAATTGCCTGGAGCACCTGTGGCTGCACGTGCAGCTCTTTTATGGGCCCAAAACTATGTTGATCAAGACTGGGAAATATGGACCTCACGAATGCCGAAATGATTGGTTCTCGGATTCGTACATCTTTATCCAAAAAATGTATAATGTAATCAGCAGTATTCATTGGTAAATTAACAATATATTGAAAGTCAAGTTCCATTTTATCATTCATATATTTGATCAGATCTAGATGCTAGAATTGTTGTTTCATTCCGAAGCAGTAATTTTTTTTTTGGGGGGGGGGGGGGCGCGCGGAGGAGAGAAGTGGGAAGACTGCAAAGAGATGCACAAAATGCATAGGAAGTCCTTGTTAGGACTGTGTTTCCACTCTAAAAGACTAGTTTGATAGGTGGAGTGATCCAGTCCCTTATGTGGGGCTCTCTTGGTTCGCACCCCAACAATTTTTGTCTCGAATGAGGCTCTCCGACAGATAGAACTTTGCCAACCATCCCATTTAGCTAGAGGATCCCTAAGTCCACATTTTGTGGGTTGGAGACCTAGATCTGGTACCACTGTTAGGACTCGACTTCCACTCCAAAAGACTAGCTTGATAGGTGGAGTGGCCTGATCCCTTATAAGTGCTTAGATTTTTCTCCTCACAACCGATGTAGGACTCTCGTTCGCACGGAAACATGCCTCACAAAGACACTAACCACCCTCATCTGGGGGCACAAGGAAGCCATTAGGGAGGGGGAGGGGGCCATAGCACAGCAACTACTAGAGGGGCCTAGATGGAGTAGAGGTGTAACGATCCGACCTGATTTTTCGGAGTTTTAGGGCCTTGGTAGGAGTGGGGTGAGTGTGGGCCCCGTGGTAGGTCCTGGTTTGCCCGGTTTTGAGTTTGGAGACTTAAAGGGCACTTTAGTAATTTTGAATTATTGAATATTCTGTCATCTTAAAAGTTTGAAAATCACACTTTTTCTCTCGATGTTTGTCATTTGATTTCTTTGAGCTTTTTTTGGAAATTGGAGATTTTTATTTTGTAAAAAAAAAAAGGAATTCCAAAACCCAAAACCTAACCACCTTATAACCTCTCTTTCGGCAGCATTTTAGCTAGAGAGATCCGGCGAGAGGGAGATCGAGAGAGCGAGCGGCGAGAGATGAAATCAAGAGAGATCGAGAGTGCGGCGACTGCGAGAGGAGGGTTGTGAGAGCAATCGCAAACCGAGAAGAGGAATGCAGAAGAAACCCTAAAGTTTCTGTTTAAATTCAAAGGACTCGCGGACCGTTCGTGGCCCGCCCGAGTCCTTATCGGACTCTCCGGATCTGTCCGCGAGTCCTTATCGGACCCCAGAGTGCGGCTCATTGATGGATTCTAACATTCGGACCGGACCTGGGTCCGTTTACAGGTCTACTTGTAAGTCTTGTGACAAATATCGGCGGTATTTTCAAATTTACAGCGTTTTTATCGGCAAAATACCATTACCGCGTTAAAAACGCGTTTTTATCGCCACGACAATAAATTTCCGGTAAATTCTCGATAAAATCATGTTAAAAACGCGATAAACGTTAATAACGCGATAATATTCCGGTAAATTGCAGGTAAATTCCAATAAATTCCTGCTAAATTTCCTATACCATTTTTATTTCATTAATTTTTTTATTTATTCTATTTTTTTATTTTTTAAATATTATAATTTCCGTGAGATTTTCCCGTTAAATTCTCGGTAAAAGTCCAAGAATTTAAAAATATCCCATTATTACTAATTGTTGTTAATGTCTCGAGAACGGTATTTGTCACGATGCTTGTAAGCATTCATCGGTACCACTTTCATGAGCTTCTTGAGGCTGTTAATCAATTCAACCCTAGCATTCAACACTTCATATGCAACAGGTATCAGACTCTGAACCAGTAACCCATTTCTAGGTGGTGGGACTGGTCTCTCAGGCTGTCCCTTCATGCTTTTGATTCTCTCCCTTGCTGCACGCCTTAACTCCACAACCGGTATAGGGAATGGCTTCTTCTCCTTTGAGTAGTAGCGAGGGAAATCTGCATTTTGAGGATGACTGCTTGTGATGATCAACTTGTTCAAGTAACATCGACATGAAATCCTAGCTGCATGAAATAGACGATTTAAGAAAACCAAGGATCCAAAGGGTTACGAGTTGACTGGTCCAGAACTATCTAGCTGAACAATCTGACAAGGTGAATTATCTCATCCTACACCAAAAAACTAGGATTTCTAGAGTAGTGCAAACCATGAACCAGAGTCTTAACGATCTAAGCAAACTTCCACAGACCATGACAAGAGCTTCTGGCATGATTACTGAGTTGACGAGAGTCTGTAGCATGATTACTGGGTCTTCACCATGCAGCCTTAAAATTGTCGGTTCAAGGCACATTTTATAATGGGGTCTCACACACCATTCAAACTCAAAGACCTCATTATGGTTGAAAGATTCACAAACCAAGAAGGCATCAAGGAATTGCGTAGGTTCAAGTCACATGACCATCTCCACCCCGTCCCACCACCACACGCACACAACACAAAAACACACACACAAAAAAAAAAAATTGAACATGGAACTCCATTGAATGGAGAAAACCCCACTTCAAATATATTCAGAAAAGGGGTCCAAAAAACGGTGGACCCGAGATCTCGGGTCCACCGTTTTTCGGCCGATATCTCGCCGAGATTGGGCAATTTTTTTCTCTAATTTTTTTTACAAATCTCGGCCGTATCAGCCGATATCAGCGAGATATCGGTCATATCAGCCGAGATCTCGTCCGTACAGACCGATACATCTCATATTGGCTGAGATATGTCAGGACCGTTTTTTTTACCCTGATTCAGAGTTCAATGTAAGTAGAAACTTTGCTTAACCTGATATTGCTATCTATGCTGGAATAATGAGGAATCAGTCAATCACTTATTTCTATATTTCCCTTTCATGGCATGAATCTGGTCCTTTTCCTTCTCTCTTTTTTTCGGTCCACTGCGTCCTTCCTTCTTTTCAGGCTCTCATGTTAGGATGGGGTTATGGGCCTTTCTCAAAGAAAGGTGAAATTAATTCTTTGGCATAGTACCTCAGGCAATAGGACGGTTGTTTTCACTTGAACACAGTAGGCATGTTTTTTGAGGATAAAGTGTCTTCTAGAGCTAGCACAATAGAAAGACTGTGATATCTACCTCTAGGCGAGTTGGGTCCAGAAATAAAGCCCATCCAGGCACCCACGCACTGGTTTATATTTTTCCCTTTGTTTATTTTTTTATAATATAATGTTTAGCAATAAAATTGAACTAGCTCCAAAACAATTTCCATACAATTTATCAACCCCACAAGCAACTAAGAACCACAGT